>JAIUCV010000261.1:0-600000 GCA_026724425.1 Erythrophleum ivorense | reverse complement strand
AATAATCTGAACCAGTAGCCCAGGCAGCAGAGACCTCAGTGACTTTTCAAATGTCAAAAGTTTCCTCCTTAATGTTTCACGAGCTAAAATTATTTTTACCATGGGATAGACATCTAGAGCTTTCTAGAATAATAAAGTTTGTTGGATTTCAATTTTTTTGGATTTAGTTATGAATTTCTAAAATTGTGACAGAAAAACTGAAAATCTGACTATGGCTAATTCGTGAAATTGGTGTGTTTCATCCACTTATATGAGTTCCAAGCCACTTTCTTGAATGGTTTTGAATTGTATTAATGTAATTAAATATGAGAATGAGTTTAATGAGTTCCCGTGGTCCATGGAATGCCTGATGAAAAATTTATCTACTAGGCAATGCATGAAAATGTAATATTTTAATGTCTTTTCTTAAAAACTCATATGCTTCATGGAATAGAACCTAGAAGTGGCATGAAATGAGTTATAGTATGATGGTGTTACACATTTCGCCCCACTTAAGAAGACCTAGGAGGGCTTGGTTTTTAGATAGAACCAAGAGTGATTCTTAGGAAAAATGGTATGGAGATTAAGAATATGCAAAGAGAATTAACAAATAACCATGAAAATTCAAGATGCAAAGTCTAAGGTTTCATATATTCCTTGCAAAATTTGATTTGATACCTTGATTCCTATGTCTAAATAAGAGATTAAATGAGCTCCTAAGATCCCTAGAGGTCTCCCTATGTGCTTCCTCCATCAAGAAAACAAAAGCAAAGTCCATGAAGGCCAAATTCCTCCATAGGTTCGACCAAGAGAGGTTTATATACTTAGGGAGAGTTTTAAATTTTTCTAAACCCATTTTTGAGTCATATATGATGAATAAATATTAGGGGAAGCCTTGGAAAAAATTTAAAAATCATAGAAAGTAAGTTGGTGCCTTATATTCCATAATATAACTTAAAGAAGCAACATGTACTTAAGCTCTTTATTTTAATTGTGTAATGACTCCAAGAGCCTTAAAAGAAGTCAAGAATCATATTTGAAAGGAAAGAATGGAGCCTAGAATTTATTTGATGAGTGTTGCTTCATTAGGTACATTCTTGGAAACATAAAGGGACTAATGAGCCAAGCTAGTATCTAAGCAAGTTTTGTGGCCTTAGACTTTACTTCAAGAGTATAATTAGCTTTCATATGATGTGTCTAGATCAAGAGAAGTGATCTTTACCTTCTTGGGTGTATGACGTTAAGGGAGAGGATTCAAGGCTTAAGGAAAAAGTGTACAAATGCTAGCAAGGTAACTCTCTCCACCTTCTCTCATGCATGATTGCTTACTTTACTTGTCTTTAAATGTGTATATATGTATTTCAAGCCATGAAAAATGTTCTAGTGTGAGCTCTTACTCCATGGTACCATGATGATGCATTATGTCTTTAAATGATGTTCATGATTTTGTTTTGGTTTACTTGAGTGTGATGAGGCCAAGAACCCTTAGCTATGGTGAGGATGAACCAAGAACTTTTAAGATTGGTTGAGATAAAGTAAGAGTCTCCCAAAAGTGAGGTTGACTTCCAAAAGCAAGGTTGAGTCCAAGAACCTCTTAAAGAATGGGTGAGGCAAGTCCAACATCCATATGTAAATGGGTGAGGTCAATCCACTTGCTTGGCAAGCCTTTGTATGTTATGTACGACTTTTTCAAATGCCAATAATGTTTCTTGAATGGTTGCACATGTCCATATATTCATGCATGCATTTGTAAGACTTATTTTGTATGCTTTATCTATGATTGAATGGGAGATGAGCTAATGGGATATGCACATGTCCATATACTCATGCATGCATTTCACCTCTCCAATGTCTTAACATGCTAGATGAAACAATTGAGCAAGGTAATGGAGGCCACCAAGCCTAGAAGAAGAAAAAGATTGACATCAAAGTATATGAATATGCCTAGTTTTACTTCCTTTTTTAGCCACATGGCATGTGACGTAATCCCTTGATGAAATTTTGACACAACCATATGAGTATATGTAATTATGTTGATATGTTATGTATAAATGAGAGCTAAGATCATAACCATGACAATGTACAATTTAGACATGTAATGGTAAACTAGCATAATGGAAATACATGCATAAATGGAAGTGGAATGACCAAAATGAGATGCATGAGGTTTTTGGACCATTTGGGCATCTCGTACAAGCTATAATCATGCTTTTAGACTTGTCCAAGAGGTGCCAAATACCAAGGAGAGTCAATTGGGCACTTTGGTATCCTATATGGAGCCAAAATTAACCATAATAGAACCCTATGTCACTTTTTGTCCAAATGAACTCTTCTTGATCTGCGATTTGGTATAAAATTAGAGCTTATTGAGAGCTTTTTGGGAAGTTAAAGAACAAAATTTTTGAAGATCTAGAGAATATTTGATGAATTTTCAAAGTTGTCAAAAATTCTAGTTTTGGTTTGATGCACTGTTTACTTGGTCCAAAAATGAAATCTATCACACAAGGCTCAAATAATGTCCAATTACCACAAAATTTCATATGGAGAAACTAGACATTCCCAGTGACTTGTGCCAACTAGAAGAATATCATTTGGAGGTCTAGAGAGGGAGATATGAATTTTTAAAGATTCTGTCCAGTATTAGGCGCCCCAATTGACCTCAGGTATTGTTTGATTAGGTTTTGAGGTCTGGAGATGCCTGAACTGGTTTAAAGTTATTTTTCCCCCTATCTAATATTCACATCTTTCTAGATTGGTATCATTTACATGAATTTTATTTTTGTGAAATTAATTGGACATTTTTGAAATTTGCTGCAAAAACTTGTGATAGTACCAGTGGAAAGCCTGACCTCTGAATCTTTTCGAATATCAAACATCTTCTGTGTTAGATGTTATGATTTGGATATATTTTTATCATAAAGTAGATCGAATGGCTAAGAATGCATGATTTTGATTTTTTTAGAATTAGTTATGATTTTCTAAAATTTGTAATAGAAATGGCAAAATTTTGGCCGAAAATATAAGCATGAATTTTATGCTTCTCTTTGATTTTCACGAGTTGTAGGCCACTTTTAGTGATGGAAATGAGTTGCATTCATGTAATTAAATATGAGAATGTGATACATGAGTCCATATGGCCTACAGGACTCCAAATAAAAAATTTATGCATAATGCAATGCTAAGAAATTTATTTTCTTACTACCTTTTTCCTTGCTCCTTCATGAAATACATGATGTAAAGCATGAGAATAGTATAAGATAAGCTAGAAAATTTATGGTGTTACAACATACATCTAGTAAATTTCTAGAAATAGTTATACTTAATTGCTTACTCATTTATCATTGATTATATACACACACACACACGTTAATTTTGTTCCACCAAAATTTATAAATTTTGAAGGAACTACCTTCTAATAATGGAAAACAAGTCAAGTTCACATTCGTATAATTTAATAATTTTAAAGAACCCTACTTTAGGCAAGAATATGATACATTACAAAGAAAACATTGCTTTCAAGTGAGAGTGAAGTGGTAACCAAATAGTGTCTATTTTATTATTCCACAGAAGATGAAGGAAAAACCATTGAGAAATCCCTCAAATCCAAGAACTTGCCATTTATGTAGCTTACAATGATGGCAACTAGAAAGCCATACAATTATATATAAAGCTTCTATTTCATTGTCTAATTACAACCAAGAAGTGAAAGCTAGGATGGGAAATTACTCAAAAAAGCACACTTTGCTAGTAGTCCTTATGAGGTTTGTGGTATTTTGCAAGATCCAGGGAAAAGTTCATTATTATGATTTTGTAGTAAGTCTTGAAATCCCCACTATAAAAATTTACATCTTTAATATTTTTCTTGGAAAGACAAGAACTATATCTTTTTTTTTATGTAATAATTTATACTGATAAGTAATACATCTTATTTATAAATGTTGATGCGGTTTCACCTAAATCAATTTATATTCCCTATAATTTAAAGTTCACTATCCAACTGCCCTGTAGTTTGTGTTTAAACCTCCTACTCCTTATGTCCATGCTCAACACCTACTTCTTTACAAAATGACGTCGTTTGGCTTCTTCAATCTTGACCATTTACGACATCGACACTCCAACATGTGACACATAGCCTTATTAATCCAAATGATGCTGTTTTGTTTAGCTGATTATGGTGCGATCTTAGACGTCCATCCCACTCAATCCTAGCTGTTGGTTCATTATGAATGAGGCCAGAAAACTCAAAGCATATGAACATTGCTGGCAGTTGTGGGAAATCATCTTCATTAATGTTTTTGGTTATTCCAAATAGATGAGAAGCTTCATAGCTAGACTAGTGGAAGTGTAATATTTGGTTTTCTAAAAATGAAAGAAAACACGAAAAAAGTAATGTACGGTTTCTCCGTAAATACATGAAATTTACTAGATACAAAAGGAAGTCTCTCATATAGAGTGATTTGAGGTCCAATAAAATTAAAATAATATTCTAGACCTCAAATAATGGTGATTCAAGGCCAGAAGTGTCTTGAAACCGGAACCAGAATAGTCAGACGGATTTTAATGAAAATGCAACAAAATGTAATGGCATTTTTGTAATTTCAGGAAATTTTTAGAATACTTACAGAAGGGCTTTTTAAATGAAATTTTTGAGTTCTCTAGGGTTCTTAGAGGCTCTGAAAACCATGGGAAGTCCCGGGATAATTAAAACCCCTTTGGTGGATGTTTTCCAATGGCAGTGAGCCTAAACTTTGACCGATTTGTCAGGAAGGTTTAGCTCGAAATTGAGTGATTCCAAAAGTATTTTATAAGATTGAGGACCTAAATTTTATGATGGAAAAGACGGTTCTAAAAAAAAGTTAAAATAAATTAGAAACAAAAATGCCAAGGTTGAAGGGCAAAATTAGAATTTTTGAAAAAGAAGCTTTAAGAAACCCCTTCTTATATCATGCCCTTCTTCTCTCCTTCTTAGAACTAACTTTGTTTTTGCCCAAGAACAAAAGGGAGAGCAGCTGTGAGAGGCGTCCAAGAGTGGGGGAAAATGAAGAGGAAAAATTCAAGAAAAAGGTAAGAAAAGTGTGAAATTTTATGCTCTTCCCTTTACTAAACTTATTCATCTCATTCTCCTCTTCATTTCTATGGTTTCATTGATGGATTTGGTGCTATTTTGGGTCTAGTCCAGAGGAGGAAGAACAAAATTTGAAAGAAAAGAATCCACCACTTGGAAGAGCACTTGAGAAAGGCTAGGAAATCAAGGCAAGTTGTTGTCTTCCATGCGTCTTCTTCCTTGCTCCTCCTTGTAAGCATTTCATCCCATATAGAGCCCAATCAAAGGGAGATGAATTTTGGTCCTAGCAAGGGAAATTTATAGGTTTTGGAGTGTGAGAAGCAAGTAGGTGCAAAGAAATTAAAGAAAGAAGCATAAAAATGCAAGATAGAATAGTTAGGGATTCATGGAGACTGTAACACTATACTTTCTGGCTCATCTTATAGCATTCGTGTGCATCATATTCTCCAATACATGGGTGAAGTAGGAAAAGTGGCTTAAAATAATACATTTAATTGCGCTACATCGTATATAAAAATTGCAATCAGTGTCACGTGGACCATGTGAGTTCATACTATACATTCTTATATTTAATTACATCAAAAAAACTCATTTGCAACATAAAATCATTCTCACAACTTATGGAAACCGAAAAGAGGCATTGAAAATGGGTCTTCATTTTCGGCCAGCTTTGGCCTTCTTTCTGACCAAAGTTTGGAAATTCATAATTAAATCTAGAAAAATAGAAATCATGCAATCTTGGTCATTTTGGAAATCTTATGATGTCTAATTCATGCTAAAAATATGTACAAGTCATAAAATCCCACACACATAGCTTTTGACACCCGAAATGGTCTGGAGGTCAGACTGGGTTCTGATGCTGTCACAGTTTACTGATATGAACTTTAAAAATGTCCAATTAATTCCACAAAAATCTAATCCATGTAAATGATACCAATATAGAAATATGTGAATGTCAAATTGAGAGAAAAAATATCTCTAGATCAGTTCATCAAGCCCAGCTCTCATAAATCAATGAAACAGTACTTCTGGTCAGGCAAGATGATTGATACTGGACAGAAATTTCAAAAATTTGTATCTCTCTCTCTAGACTCCAAATGAAGTTCTTCCAATTTGCACAAGTCACTGTGATTTCCTAGTTTCTCTGTATCAAATTTCATGGAAATTGGACATCATTTGAGGCTCAAGTGATGGAAAACATTTTCGGACCATTGTAACACTACATCAGACCATTTCCATAAATTTTGCCAACTTTAAAAAATCATCAAATATTCTGTAGACCTCCAAAAATTATTAAATTTGGCTTCCTAAAAAGATCTCAATGAGACCTAATTGCATGTCAAATTTCAAATCAAGACTAACTCATTTGGCTAAAAAGTGATATAGGGTTCCATAATGGTCAAATTTGGCTCCATATGAGGTACCAAACTTGCTAAATGGTCTTCCCTTGGTGTTGGCACCTTTTGGCCAAGTCTAAAAGCATATTTAAGACTTGTGTGAGCTGCCCAAATGGTCCCAAATCTCATGCATCTCATTTTGGCCATTCAACCCTCACTTATACATATATTCATCAAACTTTAAATTCTCATTTTATAGCCTTACATACTCAAAATATGGGCTAGTGGTCATATATCATAATCATACATCTAAACATTACATAATAGGGTATTTACACATGTCTTAACGTTCATAGTACATATACAACCTCATATACATGATAAACCATCCTTATTGTTCCAAAATAAACAAAATAAGATACAAGGTTGTCAATTTCTCTTTCTCATCGTTGTTGGCTCCCTTCACCATAATTGCTTGGTCCACCTAGCATGTTAGATCATTAGAGAGGAGGGGATGAGATTCCAAGAATCCCAATAGCTTATCTCCCATTCAATCACACATAATATGTGCAAAGCAAGCTTTTCAAATGCATGTATGGAAAAATGGAAGTCATGGACATTTTCAAAGCAACTTTGGCATGTGAATCAATCATACAAGATATTCAAGAGTTCCCCAAGTGTTTGGATTGGCCTCACACTTCTCCTCATGGATTTTGGACTTGCCTCACCCATTCTTTAAGAGCTTTGGACTTAACCACACTCTTGGGAGCCTAATTTGCTTTTGGAAGACCCTTTGCTGTGTCTCAACCAAGCTCAAGGATTCTTGGCTCATCCTCACCAAAGGGAAGAGTTCTTGGTCTCTCCTCACTCAAGCAAACTCATACAAACATCATAGATTCATTTAAAACATAACATGGCATCAAGGATCATGGAATATAAAGGTATGTTAGCATACTTTTCATAGCTTAAAAATACACATACACACACTCTAAAACAAGCTAAACACACATCCATACATGAGAGAAGGTGGAGAGAGCTATCTTGCACAATTTTACACACTTTTTCCTTAACTTTTAAGCCTCCTCTTTTGGCCACACACCCACAATTTGGTGGAGATAGTTTCTCTTGGCCTAGATATAATTTATGGGAGCCAATTAGGTTCATGAGACATATTCTAAGGCTATACAATTTACTTAAACTCTAGATTGCTCTATAAGCTCCATTATGGTCCATAAAGGCACCTAATGAAGCAACTCCCCTCAAGGGACTTCTAGGCCTCATTCTTTCCTTTCAAATATGATTCTTGACTCCTTTTAAACCTCTTGGAGTCATCACATCATTAAAACAAAGGGCCTAGCATCATGTTGCTTCTTTAGGTCCTAATATGGAACCTATGGCACCAATTCACTTTCTTTGAGTTCTAAATTTTTTCCAAGGCCTCTACTCATCTTCACTTATCACATATGACTCAAGAATGGCCTTAGAAAAATTTAAAACTCTCTCTAGCTATAGGAACTTGCCTAGGCCAAGACTATGGGGGGAAGAAGAGTTCATGGCCTTCTTGATTTTTCCTTGATGGGAGACACACTTGGGAGGCTTCTTAGAGGTCTTAGGAGCTCAATAAAATACTCACAAATGCAAGGAAACTCATATATCAAATCAGTTTTTGCAAAGTGTTCAAGAGCTCTACACTTTTCTAGCTTAGAGTTCATTAGTTTTTCTTGCAATTTCTTTGCTTTCTTGGATGGGAGGTGCATGTGGGAAGCTCTCTAGGGGTCTTAGGAGCATGTTTAAACATTCAATTAAGCCTAAGAATATTCATGTTAAATCAGTTTTGCAAGGGAGCATTTGGATCCCTAATAGTTCCATCTTGTCTCCTAATGCCTCTTTCTTGATTCTATTAGTTCATTCTTAATCCTTGCACTCCAAAACCTCTAATCCCTCCATGAATTGGACAGAAAATAGCCACTAAGAATTGGACTCATGTTGTCCAAATTCGTGCAAGAGGAAGGGGGAGGAAGAAACTACCAAAGAATGGAAGTTTTATCTTGTTTTCTTGCTTTTTCTTGGTTGCTTTTCACTCGGCTAGCCTCCCCTCACCAAATGTGAAAATTCCACCTCTGTTCTGCCCTTAAAACAGATTTGAAAGCACTATCAAACCCATAGAAATAAGGAGGAGAAGGAGGAGAAGTGACTTGCTAAGGAGAAAGCTAGATTTTCCATGGAATTTCCTACCTTTTCTTGGCTTTTTTCTCCCTCCAAGAGTGCTCCTTCTTGTGTGCCTAAGAGAACTAATTCTCCTCTCTGTTTTGGGTAGAAGAAAGATGGTGAAAATGAGGGCAAGGGAGGGCGAGAGAAAGAGAAAATATTAAAAGTAAAAGAATTCCAAAAATTCCCATTTCGTCCTTCATTTTTGGCATTTTTGTTTCTAATCCATTTTAGCTCCTTTTTAAGAACCATCTTTTCTATCATAAAATTTAGGTCCTCAATCTTATAAAATTCCTTTGGAATCACTCAATTTGGAGCTAAAACCTTTCCGAACGATTCGATCAAAGTTCGGGCTCACCATCGTTGAAAAACGTATACAGGAGAGGCTTTTACTATCTCGGGGCTTCCCATAGTTTTTAGGGCCTTTGAGAACCTTGGAGAACTCAAAAATTTCATTTAAAAAGCCCTTCTGTGAGTTTTTCAAAAAGTGCCCATATTTACGAAAATGCCACTAGCCTTTTGACAAATTTTTTGAATCACTCTGGCCTTGATTTCTGGGCAACTCAAGGATTAAATCCTCATTTTTTATTATTTATAATTTTATCATAATTTTATTTGGCCCCAATTCCTTCTATTTCGGGGAATTCCTTTTGTATTTGGCCCATTTCTGATGTTTACGGAGAAACCAAACATTGTGTTTCTCACGTTTACGGAGGGACCAGATGTTATAGAGACATTGTGAAATCTGTTTTGATCCATGAATTCCCTAGCCTAAATGAGTGTTTTCTTGAGTTCCTAAGACCCTTAGAGACCTCCCCATATGCATCTCCCATCAAGAAAACAAAGAAAGTTTATTAGTTCCTATTCTTGAAGCTCATTTCGTCCTAGGACAGAACTATAGGTTAGGGATAGTTTTAAATTCATTTTACCTTAGTTTTGCATCATATATGATGGAAGAGTATGAGAGGAAACTTTGAAAAAAGTTTAGAAGCCATAGATAGTAAGATGGAAGTGTAGGCTCCACAATATAGTATAATGAAGCAACTCCTAGTTAGACTCTTTAAAATAATTGTGTGATGACTCAAAGGAGTCTAAATCGAATCAAGAATCATAGATTGAATGAGAGAAAAGAGCCAAGATCATGAATTCTTGTTGTTGCTTCATTAAGTGCCTTATGGAAGCATAATGGAGCTATAGACCAAAGTAGCATCATGTCAAGTGTGTATAATGCCAAGGCTTGTTCCTATGAGTAATATATGTTTCTTTTGGTGTGTTTAGGCTAAGAGAAGTTAATACTTCTTAAGCTTTTGGTTGAGTTGAGAAGAAGGAAGGAAAATTAAAAAAAAAAGTGTGCTTATATAACCAAGGTAGCTCTCTCCTCTTTCTCTTATGCATGAATGTGTGCTTACCTTGTCTTTGAATATGTGTATGTGTGTATGTGTTTTAAGTCATGAAAAGTGTTCTAGCATATGCTTATATTCCATGTTACCATGATGTTGTAATATGTTTTCAAATAATGCCTAGTATGTTTACTTAGATTTGCTTGAGTGTGGTGAAGCCAAGAACCTTTAACCATGGTGAGGATGAGCCAAGAACCCTTAAAATTAGTTAAAACAAAGTAAAGAGCCTTCTAAGACTGAGGTTGAGTCAGAACCTCTTAGAGAAAATGGGTGAGGCAAGTCCAAAATCCATAAGAGAATGGGTGAGGCTAATCCACTTACTTAGGAAGCCTATGTATACTTTATATGACTTGTTCAAACGCCAAGAATGTTTCTTAAATGATCATATATTTCATTATGCTCATGCATGCATTTTTTAGACTTGTTTTATATTCTTTATGTGTGATTGAAAGAGAGATGAGCTATTGAGATCCCTCATCTCCAATGTCTTAACATGCTAGGTGGAGTAAATGAGCAAGGTAATGGAAACCATCAAGTTGGGAGATGAAGACTTGACAATAAAGTGTCTAGTTTTGTTCACTTTGTAGCTAGATATATGGCATATGATGTAATTCTATAATGAAAATGTTGTATAACCATTTGAACACGTGTATATACCTAAATATTTGATGTATGTATGAAACTTAGTGTCAAATGAATGTTATTATGGTCTTTGGACTCTTGATGACAAAGGGTAGCATGTATGTCCTTGTATATGTCATAGAGTGAGAATGTGAATTCTTAAATTCTGGGTTCATGCACCTTTGAGTCAAGTTTCTAGGTCATTTTGATGCATTCCCACGTGCTCAAGTGATCACACATGCTTTGGAAGCAAAATTGGGCACTTTGGTGCTAGTAAAAACCATAAAAATGACCAAACTGGAACCCTATGGCACAAACTGACCAAATAGACAAATCTTCCTATGAAATTTGGCAAACATGTAGAGCTCATTGAGAGCTTTTTGCAAAGCTAAAGTGCAGAAAAATTGAACCTCTATAGAATTAATTATGAATTTTTAAAATTAGGATTTTTCTGCTGTTCTGGTGCATATACTATTTATGTAGTCAGTTTTGTATTCTACGTCATCTGAGGGCCAAATGATGTCCAATACTTGTAAACATTTACAGTCATAAACTATAGGTCATAAAATTTTTGTGGCCACTAAGATAACCTCATTTGGAGGTCTGAGCAGAGAGTTATGAATTTTTGAAATTTAGTGTTAGTACCAATAGTGCCACTCGACCTCCTATATTGTTCTATTATAATTGAGTTCCTAAATGAACTTGATGTAGTCTAGAGATATTTTTCCTAGATTTAACACCTGTATCTTCTCATAATAACCTAATTTGCATGATTTGGATTTTTCTAGAATTAGTTATGAATTTCTAAAATTTATGATAGTAACCTATAATAGTAGCCCAGATAGCTGAGATCTTGGGTGCTTTTTAAATTTCAAAAGTCTTCCACTTGATGTTTCATGACCAAAATTATCTTTATCATATGGTAGACATTTATAGCTTTCTAGAATGGTATAGGTTGTTAGATTTCAATTTTTATGAAATTAATTACGATTTTCCAAAATTAGTGCATAAATCTTGAAATTCCAACTCGAGGCTGCACACTATATTTTCATGTATGCCTTCCACTTGCACGAGCTCTAGGCCACTTCTTGAGTTTGTTATGAGTTGTAATTGTGTATTTAATTGTAAGAATGAAATGGATGAGTTCATATGACCCACGGAATACTGAATAAAAATTTTATCTGTGATGTAACGCAATTAAATTGATTATTTTTAATAGTTTTCCTTCTTCCTCTTGTGTTGTTTATGGAAGGAAGCCTAGAATTTTTATGAGATGAGTTTTATAAATATGGTGTTACAGGAAGCTTGAACTTCTCCATCATTTTCTCTTGAGCATTTTCTCCAGATTGAAGCATTTTCTCCTATTTTGCAACTCTGTGTCTCTTGTTTTCTTCTCCAACCATTTGCGTTCGGATGTGTGTGTGTATATATTTGTTTAAAGCATTTATGATATTTTTATTTCATTTGTATATATGTAAATACATTTAATATATTTAAGTTTATATATATTTAAAGTAAATATATATATATATGTAAATATATGTAAAGTTTTAAATATATGTAAATATATTTTTCAAAGTATAAAGCATTTCATTTGAATTTTGTAAAGTTTAACATTATTTATATCTAAATTATGTAAAAAATTTGTAGTAAATAAATGAAAAGTTTTTGTTTTGTAAAGTTTTGGGCTTTTATGAAAATGAATAAAATTGATAAAAGAATAAATGCATATAAAAATGAATAAAAGAACAAAAACATATAAGAAAAATAAAATGCCACACTTTGCATATCCTATTTTAGTACTTATTCTTATTGTAATCCTTGATATAAAAATTAGTCATCATTATCTTTAACTAAATTGTCTTTATTTTTGGACCTTAGTTATTAATTTACTTCTTCAAGTATATTTCTTTGACTATTGTTTTTTTATTAAAATAATATTTATTTTAGTATATTAGTACTTCTTAAGTAACTTTGTTAACCTTTCTTTTTTAGGGATCATTATATGGATGGTAATTTAATCCCTAAACTAGGGTTTGAATTTGACAACCTAGAGGAAACATGGAAGTTTTGGGTTGCTTATGCGGGGCGACTAGATTTGAAACAAGCAAATATACTTTTACTAAAAGTAAGAAAGATAGGAAAACAATAACATATAAATATGTTTGGTCTAAGGAAGGTCTGTGAAAACAAGATAAAAGAGAGTTTAAGACACCATCCAGAGAATAGGACATTTTGCAGAGTAAGAATGTGCATCACATGGGTTGATGGAAAATATAAAGTCAATGTATTTGTTCAAGAGCATAACCATCCACTTCATCTTCTAGAAATAGTCCACATGTTGGCTTCCAAATGTAGATTAACCGAAGTTCAAGCCTATGAGATCGATTTGGCTAAGGATTCTGGGCTTCAACTGTAACATTCAATTTTTTTGTAAACATACGAAACTTACCAAATATGAAAGGAAGTTTCCCAAATAGAGTGATTTGAGGTCCAATAAAATTAGAGTAATAATCTAGACTTCAAATAATGAGAATCTAAGGCCAAAGGCTCCCTGAAAACGGAGCCAGAGTAACCAAACAAAATTTAACGAAAATACAGTGGCATTTTCGTAATTTCAAGCACTTTTTAGAAAACTCAAAGAAGAGATTTTTAAATGAAAAAAATGCATTTTCTGGAGTTTTCAGAGGCCCTAAAAACTATAGGAACCCCTATAATAGTTAAAACCCCTCTGATTGATGTTTTAGAATGACAATTGACCTGAACGAAAAGGGTCTTAAATCGAATTTGATTAGTTTCAAAGACATTTTATAAGTTAGAGAACCTAAATTTTATGATGAAAAATATAGTTCTAAAAAAGAAACTAAAATGAGCCTAAAAGAAAGAGCCAAGAAAATGAGACATAGATTATAACACATCTCACTCCTCTTCTTTATGCTAACCAACTTTAGTTCTACCTAAAATAGAGGAGAGACTAGCAAAGAAACACACACAAGGAGAAAAGAGAAAGAACGAAGAAAGCTTCAGAAAATCTTAGATTTTTATGGTTCTTCCTTCATTAATGTTGTCCCTCTCCTTCTCTTCCTTTCTATGATTTTCATGACTCATATGGGGTTGTTCTGGGATTGGTCCAGAGGAGAGAACTCAGAATTTCAAAGAGAAGTTTGAAGCAATGGAAAGAACTCTTAAAAAGAGCTTAAATACAAGGTAATTTTCCTATCTTTCCTTGCATCTCTTTGCTTTTATTCAAGAGGGCGAGTCTGACCAACCCATAGCCCATCCAAGAGGAGATGAATTCTAACCCTACCAAGGAAGAAATATAGGTTTTGGGTTGTAAGGGACAAGAATATGCAAAGAAATTGAAGTAAGATGCATTAGAAATCAAGTTAGCAAGACTAAGGATTTTGTTGTACTGTGATATGTAAGAAGCTTTCTAATGATAATTTAGATTGTCTAAGAGTAAGAATGAGTTCTCAGGACACTTAGGAAGCCTCCCATGTGCCAAGTCCCTAAAGAAGAATTGCAAAAGTCCATGGGCACACAAGCTTCTTTATGTCTTAGCCAAAATAGAACCATGTACCTAGGAAGTGTTTTAAATTGTTCTAAGGCTAGGAAAGGACTAGATATGATAGGAGAACACCAAAGGAAGCCTTGGAATAAATTTAGAAATCATATCTTGTGAGATGGAGGTTTATGTTCCATTTTAAGACATTAATAAGTAACTTGTATCTAGGCTCATTGAAATGAATTTGTGATGACTCCAAGGAGTCTCCATAGAGCTAAGAGACCTAGATTGAATGAGAAATGGAAGCCAAGATCATAAATTCCAAGTGTTGCTTCATTGTGTCTTGTATGGAACCATAATAAAGTTATATGAGAAAGTAGCCATGCATAGGGCTTCCATAAGGCTAAAGCTTGTTCCAATGATTTAAATATGCCTCATTTGATATGTCTAGGCCAAGAGAGTTAAGTGCCACCTAATTCCATGAGCTTGCCCAAAAGGGGAAAACAAATTCAAGGGAAAAGTGTGTGACATTTGCTTCAAGGTAGCTCTTTAACCTTTCTCATGTGCATGGCTTGGATGTTTGCTTATCTTTGAGTGCTTGTGTGTATGTTTGAACTATGAAATATGTCTCTAACTATTGCTTACTTGCTATGGTACTATTATGCATCTTGAAATGAGTTTATGAATGTATTTTGGCTTGAATGGGTGTGGTGATGCCAAAAGTCTCTTAACATAGGTGAGGATGAGCCAAAAATCCCTAAGATTAGGTGAGACAAAGCCAAAAGTCTCAAGAAGAGTGAGGTTTCATCAAAATTCCCTAGAAAATGGGTGAGACAAATCCAAAAGTCCCTAGAAAGGTGGGTGAGACTAGACTAATGCCCTTGAAAGCCTTTATTTGATATGTATGAGTTCACATAAGCAACAAAATGTTTTATATATGTTCATGAGAGGTTTGTATGACATGCATACACTCTTTGACATATATATATCCATTATGTATGTTTGAAAGGGTAAAAAGCTATTGAGATTCCTTGAATTTCATTCTTTCCTTCCATATGCCTCATTATGTCTAGGTGAGCCATATAGACTAATGAATGGAGGCCAAAGGTCTTAGAGTATGGCACTTTGACAAAGGAGTAGAGAAATAGGCATTTTATTAGTATTTTGATGTCAAGAAATGTACTCATATGATGTATATATAATGTAGACTATTAAGCATATTCAAAAGTATGTAGACATGATGTATGTACCTATTTTGGAACCATATGAATGAATATGTAAGTTTTTGCCACCCATGTGCTAGTATATACATGTGTATAAATGGGAGTGGTATGGTCATATAGAGCTCCATGATGATTTGAACCATTTGGTATGCTTCCTTAGGCTATAATTGTACTTTGGGACATGCTCAAGTGGCCATAAAATCATAAGAAGGTCATTTGGTGTCTTATGAAACCACTTTGGACTTGAAAATTAACCAATTCTTGAGTTGAATCAAATTCTGACCAAATTGTTGAGTTTGTGCATGAAATTTGGCCAGCAAGTAGGTCTCATCTAGAGCTTATTAAAAGCCAAAGATCACCTACTTTAGAACTCTATAGAATTTATTATAATTTTTCAAAATTAGTCAAATTATGTAAAATTGGTATGGTTACTGTTTATTTGGTCAGTATGCTTCTTTATGTCACACATAGGTCAAATGAAGTCCAATACTTGTAAAATTTTAAAAACATAAACTAGATATCATAAGTTTTCCATAACCAATGAGAGCACCTTATTTAGGGCTCTATAGAGGGAGAACTAAAATTTTAAAATTGCATGATAGTACCAGTAATGCAACTTAACCTTTGGTACTATTCCATCAATTTTTATGGGTTAGACACCATTTGCTTGATCTAGAACTATTTTTATCATTCGTTAACATCTAGAGCTTTCTAAAAAGCTATCATATGCATGATTTTTATTTTTTTAGTATTAGTTATGAATTTTCAAAATTCAAATAAAAAATCTATGGCAGCAACCCAAGGCTAAAAATTTTGATATGATGTGTATGGTTCCAAACCTATGAATGTTGAGATGAAATGTGATGTTTTTGACTTGTATGGTTATGTTATGAATGAAAAATGATATTGATGAGCTCATATGATCTATAAAGCATAAAATGAATTAATTGGGCCTTACATAATACAATTTAATGCTATTAAGTATGGTGTTTTCCTTGTAAGTGTATGAGGTTAGGCCATGTAATGTAATGAAAGGACTAAAAAGTTAAGGTATTACATCAACAAAATTCATCTTTTGAGCTTATGGTTACACACGTCAGAGGTAGAGCTAATCTCGACTACACCCAATTAGATGCCAAAAATTACTTGAAGACCAAGAGGCAAAGAAGCATGGTATATGGAAAAGCTAGATGTTTGTTGCGCTACTTTCAGGACCAATTAGCAAAAAATCCATCATTTTATTATACCTATCAGATGAATATGAAAGAGCAGATTATAAATATCTTTTGGGCTGATGCTAAGGTGTTGCTTGATTATGCCTATTTTAGTGAAGTGGTGTCAATGGATACTATATACAGTACAAATCGTGATCATAGGCCACTAACTATACTTTCTAGTTTTAATCATTATAAAGGCGTGGTCATTTTTTGGACAACCTATTATATGACGAAACGATAAAGTCATTCAAGCGGTTATTGGAAACTTTCTTAAAGGCTCACAAACAAAAAAAAGCCTTTTATAGTTTTTACTAATCAAGATCAAGCAATGGCACGAGCATTACATGAAATACTTCCAGAAGCAAAACATGGCTTATGCACGTGGCATTTGATGCAAAACAGTATGAAGCATATGGGAAATTAGATGAAGAAGGGATCAAACCTTTTAAATGACTTTAAAAAAGGCATGTTTCAGTACGAAGAGGAGAGTCAGCTTGAAGAAGCATGGATCCGGTTGCTTTCCACTTATGATGTGAATGAAAACACTTGGTTGACCTCAATTTATAGAATAAATCAAAAATGGGCATGGTGTCATAAGAAGAATGCTATTACACTTGGTATGCAAAGTACATAGGTAAGTGAATGTTTGAATGCAAATATTAAGAGCATGATGAGACCAAACTTGGATATCAATCAATTTTTCAAGCACTTTGAACGAGTTGTAGAGGGCAGGAGGTATAACAAGTTAAAACATGAGTTTAAGTCACGAGAAAAAAAACCCAATTGATTGTGTAGAGTTCCCTTATACTAAAACAACTTTCTGAAATCTATACTAACCCTATCTTTGACTTGTTTTAAGAACAATGAGATCTATATACAATTGCTTGTATCAAACACGAGAATGAGGGAGATTTATTATCTTACTACATCATTACTATGGTTGACGAAGAGGGAGAGTGGAGAGTTCATTTTGATGCACGTGATAGGTTTATTTCATGCAGTCGTCAAAAATTTGAAACACATGGAATACTATGCTACCATGATTTGAAAGTATATGTGTGAACATCGTATTTTTTCCTGCAGGCTTAAAAACATAATAACAAAATCAAATTAGCCAAAAAAATATATAAAAAAAAGAGAGGAAAAAACAAAGGAAAAATTTTCAATAAGCAAAAGTACAAACAAAGACAAAAAAAAAGATTATTTTTCCATATTTCACAAGTTGACATAACCCAAAAAATAATAACAATTAAAATGCAAAATAAAAAAAGAGGAAGAAGAAGGAAATCAAAGAAAAATACAAAAAAAAAGAGAGGAGAGAATAGGGTTTAAGGCCTAATAGCATATTTTGAAACCCAATGCCCAAAACTCCATGAGTTTCAAAAAAGGGGAAAAAAAAGAGAAAAAAAAAATCTGAAAAGGGAAATAAAGACCAAACAAAAAGAACTCACTAACCTAAAACAAAAATAAAAAAAGAAAAAAGAAAAAAGAGGAAGAAAGGTCCAATCCAAAACCCCAATAAAAAGCCCATAAAAAATATATATAAACAAACAAACAAACAAATTATTATCAGAACCATTACTGAGAAAAGAGAAGAGCCCAACCCAAACAAATGGCAAAAGAAAAAATGGATCGAAAAAACAAAGAGAAGGAAAATGGAAGCTTATAGCCTTAAACCCCCAGCCCCTCTAGCCCAAGTCAAGAGCCCATGTCCAGATCCATTTTATCCAAACCCTACCCGTTTCATGTCTGGTCACCCTCGCTCTTCTGGCTCCGTTCTATTCAAACCCTACCCATTTCACGTCTAGTGCCCCCTCTCTTCTGGTTCCCTCTTGCGTATCCCTGGAGCAGACAAAAGTGGAGAGGCAAAATATGGAAGTGGAGGGGAGGCACGAACCGTACGCCAGGACGAGCATTGGTGGTACAAATGAGTGGAACAGAGGCACGTTTGGGTACAAATGGAAGAAGGAAATGCGCAAAGGCTGAGAGTAAAACTCGCACTCTGATTCTCTATATATTCGAAGGAGACCAAAAATCAGAAGGGGATTTTTTGGGGGGATTAAAGAGAAAGCACAGAGAAGAGAACGAGATTGAGGTGGGGGAGCTTTCAGAATTAGTTTCGGGTTAGAGAGGTAAAGAGGGATTCAGTGAAAGGGGGGATTTGGCTTTCAAAAAAAAATGAGAGTGAAAGAGAGGAAGAGGATTCAAACTAAAAGAAGGAAAGGGAGATTGAGAGAAGAAGCTTTCTGGAGAGGTGAGAAATTAGAGATATCTGAATCGAAGCGAAAGACTGATTGTGAGGAAGTCTTAAGGAAGAGCATCAGGGAAAGGCAACAGAAGAAATTGAACCAAGTTCAAGTACAAACTCAGGGCTCGATAGCAGCGGGGTTTGATCAAGGAGAAAACTCACCCGGTTTCTTAGACACTAAAGGTATGCTTCGTGTGCTTCCCTTTTGTTATCCTGGAACTTTAAGGCTATGTGTGTTCTGATTCTGGGTGCTAGAACTCGAGGCTCCTGTGCAATGAATATAGTTTGATTTGATTATCATTGAATGTTGTTGATTTGAGTTTCCAATGCAAAGGTTAAGACTCATATTATTGGAAATAAATTCTCTGCGCTTCTTCTCCCTGGACTTCTCTGTGTACAATCAAATTTGTACAATTTCTTATCTGATTTTTTTTTAGATTTTTAAATATTTTTTATTTTAAAAAATAAAAATAATCCTTTGACTATAAATTTTTTAAAAATTAATTATTTTAATAAAAAATAAAAGACAAACATATAAAATTTGAACCATTCATATAATATTTGAACAATCTAAGTTGTACCTAAATTGTATCTCAAGATGTGCACATCCTTGGGATGTGCAAAGAACTGATGGGCCTGTTTGAAATTGTTTTTGTTTTAATGTTTTCAAAACATATGTTTTCAAGAACAAGTTTTTAAGAACAAAAAAGTTAAAAAATCTGTTTGAATCATTGTTTTGAAAAGTAATTGTTTTCTGTTTTTTACCTGATTCTGTAGAACAAAAATTGCAAAACACTTAAAAAGTGTTCTGAGTTTTTTGTTTTTGAAAACAAAATTTTGTTTTTTTGTTGTACAAAACACTTCATTAAAAACGCCTTATCAAACAGGTTTTTTTGTTCTTTTGTTCTTGAAAACAAAAAAATTGTTCTGCAGAACCAAATCAAACAGGCCCTATATTGCTATGTTCTACAGATACAGGAAACAAACTAGACAGATGACCTATGACAATTCAAATAATATGCAATATAAGTTCTCTGAACGTGCACATTCTTCGGATGCAATCTGGACTGTCTCATTCGGACCATTTAGTCAGGGTAGGGATCTAGACTAATGCATTGGTGAAGGTTCCCACTCCTCCTTTATTTCCTTGTTTTGATAATTAGTCCTCAACCAGAAAACTCTTATATGTGCCACCATTGACGTGAATATGAAATTTTGGTCTACACGAATTGAGGTTTGCAATGAATAGTTGGGTTTGGCTACTTGTGTGTGTATGGTGAACTCAGTTAGCTTGGTTAGTAACCTTGGTCGTTATCTGGTTATTTTGCTTTATTGTAATTAGGGATAGCTGAAGTTTATTGGACCCGCTGTATATGAACCTAATTTGATTTGTTTCCTTCGCTACCTTGCTTATATTTGTTATAGTAAATAGGAAACAGAACATGAATCTCTGATCCTTGTCTCATTGACTGTGGGATGCCCATTTATGTGGGGTTTTGGGAATTTAGAATCAGAATACCTGTTCTTCCTAATATACTTGACTGAATAATGGGCATTGTAACATATTTTATTTATGCTCTCATTTTATTTTGTTTATCTATGTTTGGTGCTCAAATATGACAATGGAACAATATGTGGGGAGCTCAAACTTTCAGTGCACGGGATGCCCTTTTGATTCAAACAGAAGAGGGGATGGGCATATTGCAATGGATTTGTAATCTATAAACATATGCATATTTTTTCCTTTTTTTGTAAATATGCCTAAAAGTGTCATAGTGAATTATGAATGAACACTAAGCTCCCACAAATTACTTTGGCTTGTGCATATTACACTATATTTTCTATTTTATTTTTTTTATTTCTTCATTTTTTAGATTAGCTGTGTAAGATTTTATATCCCCCTCAAGCAATAGAAGGTTTAATTGGAATATCACGTGGGATAACAAAGTCTTCTTGGTTTTCGAGGTCTTTTTTTTATTTGCAATTTTGGATCCCAATGATTCTATCTAATTAATTCTCCAAAATATATAATAAAAAAATATGATTTCAAATAAAAAAAAATTCAAAAAATCAAATAAGGTTCTTTAAAAATACATGGTTTTTTTTAAAGAAAGAAGTATGTTTTTAAAATTAAAAAAAAAAAGAGAAAATCCTACAAAAAAAAACTTTCTCAGCTTAACTGGTCAAGAAAAAAAAAACCTTTCTCCTTTTCTAAAAGAGACTTCTTTAGAATAAAAAAAAGTACTTTAAAAATTCAAGATTAATTAGAGTATACCTTTTGAAACTATAAAGATAAAAAAGTAAAAAATGGAGAAGAGTTACCAAAAACACAACAAAGCAAAAAAAGAAAACAAAAAAAGAGAGAAAGAAAAATCAAACATCAATTCTAAAGAAAAATGAATGAAAGAAAAAACTGGAAGGATAAAAAAAATAATAGAAAAAGAGAAAGAAGATACTTTAAAAAATCGGTACACTTAAATCCAAATGTCATGTCAAAATTAAACAAATAACAAATAAAAAAAGAAAGAATTCCTTTTACTTAAACACAAATAAATAAATCCAAAAAATAATAAGAAAAGTTAAAAAAATCAAAATCAACAAAATATATTAAAAAAAGAAAAAGAGAAAAAGTCAAAACAAAAAGGAAAATAAAGAAAGAAAGTCAAAAATTAAAAACAAATCAAATAAAAAGTTTTAAAAATGAAAAGATTTCCTTTTTAATTTCATTAAAAAAATCATTATAGTCACAAGAAAAAAATCAAAAAAACACAGAAAAAAAAACAAAAAAAACACACACACACACACAAACAAGAAAAAAACCAAACAAAACAAAAAAAGAAAGAAATAAAACAAAAAACAAAAAAAAAACACAGAAAAAACAAAAAAACAAAATAAGAAAAAAAAACTCAAAAAACCAAACAAAACAAATAAAATAAAAGAAAAAAAACAAAATAAGAATAAACAAAAAAAACAACACAAAAAAATAAAAATAAAACAAAAACAAAATAAGAATAAACAAAAGAAACAATACAAAATAAAAGAAACAAAATAAAAACAAACACGAACCAAAAGACTATTTTTGTTTGAATTACGTGGACTTTGATCATTTCCGAAGGATATGTAAGTTCTAGGCTTTTATCTTAGGTCATGTCCGCCCTTATAAATAAATATTTTTTTTTAATTTTTAATTTTTTAATTTCTTTTCTTTTATTTTGTTTTTAATTTTATTTCTTTAATTTCCTTTCTTTCTTTTTACTCTTAATTTTATTTCCTTTAATTTCTTTATTTTTTATTTTGCATGTGATTTGTTAGAAAAAATTAAAATAGATTAAAAGCCATAATAATTTTGCACAACTGATTTTGGATAACTATTCTTAGAAATAGGTGTAGTGGGATACCTAATACCTTCCCCACTCACAATCGACTATCGAATTCAAATCTGGTTCATAAACCATTTTCTTTAAATAAAAATGCTTTTCCAAAATTTTACCTTTTCAAAAATTAAAATTTTAGTGGCGACTTTACTACTTTTACTTTGATTTCGATTTTCGACTTTTGAAATTTGAATTTTTTTTTTTTGGCGCCATGCAGTCGTATTTTTAGGTGTAACAATATGATGTGAGGGATGTGAAAAAACTCCCAAAGTAATATATCATCAAGAGGTGGACAAAAGATGCAAAAAGTGGTATTATACATGATATTAAAGGAAATGAAATCCAAGCAGATTATAAATAAGAAAGTACACTACGATATAGATAACTCTGTCTAATGATGATAAAATTAGCATCTGAGATGGCTGATTGCCTAAAAGCATTCTCATTTGTACATAAAGAGATTTTAGAGTTGAGCAAGCAAGCAACCGAGATTCGTTTAAGTCAAACGAGTCTAATCACTAAAAGCAATGCAAGCATAGAACCACCAAAGGCAAAAAGATTCAAAAAGAAGGATGGCATACGAAAGAAAAAATGACCTAAAAATTGGGTGAAGCGTTTAATTAAGAGAAGAAGATAAACTACATCACCGGACCGAGATTCACAAAGCAACTAATCTTTGGTTTGAAATTATGCATGTCTCTAATTTATTATTATTGGCTACAATTTTAATAAACACTGTCTTTGGTATGAAATGTGTAACACCATCATTTCTAGCTCATACCCATCATGCCTTACATGCTCATATAAGATATGGGAAGAATAAAGTGAAATCTTCCTCATTGAGTTCATACACTTTCTCACATGGCATCATGCATGCTTAAAAATTCACTTTAATGTCACATGGACTGTGTGAACTCATTCTATGCATCCTCATATTTAATTGTACAATTACAACTCATTTCAATCCCAAAAACATGCTTTAAACCCATGGAAATCAAAAAGGGATATGAGACATGTATATTCATTTTCGGCCATACTTGGCCTCATTTCTGGGCAAAGTTTGGAAAATCACAACTAAATCCAGAAAAATTGAAAACATGTGATCTCAGTCATTATGGAAAGCTTATGATGTCTAATTCATATTAAAAATATGTAGAAGCCTTAAAATTCCACACACAAAGCGTTTGACATGCGAAATCATCTGGAGGTCAGAGTGGTCCTGATACTGTCACAGTTTACTGATATGAACTTCAAAAATGTCTAACTAATTCTACAAAAATCCAATGCATGCAAATGATGCCACTATGGAAATATGTGGATGTTAAATAGAGAGGAAAAATATCTTTAGATCAGTTTATCAAGCCAAACTCTCAGAAATCGACAGAACAGTACCTCGGGTCAGGCAAGATGACTGATACTGGGCAGAAATTTCGAAAATGCATATCTTCCTCTCTAGACCTCCAAATGAGGTGCTTCCAGTTGTTGCAATTCACTGTGACTGTCTAGTTTCTGCCTATAAAAATTTCGTAGCTATTGGACCACTTTTGCCCCTCGGATGACACAATTTCACCTCTGACCAAATGAACAATGTTTATGGAGATCCGAAATTCTGATATCAACTTTGAAAAATCATAGAAAATTCCACAGACCTCCAAATGACCTGGTCTTTAGCTTCCCAAAAATCTCTAGACAAGATCTAGTCACATGACAAATTTCAAGGCAAGAAGAGGTCGTTTGGTCAGAATTGGACATCATAAGGCAAAGTGACAATTTTCTCTTGCTAAAGAGGGCTCCAAGGGTGCAATTTGGCTTCTTTTACTTCTAAGGCTCTATGAGCACATGAGAAAGCATCAACATGGGCTATCAAATATGGCTCAAATGTCTAACAACCCAGATTTGTAAAACTCACTCTCCCATACCAACACATACACCATGCACATAATGTCAAGATCTTACTATTCATACCGAAACTTGCTACATCATGCACTATAAGTTCAATTCTCATACATATACATTAAGTACATCCATTTATAAGTATTCCTAAGTGCCTACAACATGTACATCATTAGATTACATCCCTTGACTTAACTACAAAGCAGTGACAAAATGGCTCTTTTACAATTTCTTCACCGAATCCCCTAGCTTCAAGCTTGGTGGCTCCCATCTCTTTTCTCACTTGGTCCACCTAGCATGTTAGGATGGTGGAGAGGGGGAGTGAGATTCAAAGAATCTCAATAGATCATCTCTCATTCAATCATACATAAAGCATGCAAACAAGTCTCATAATGTATGCATGGGCATATTAGCATGTGAATTCATAATAAAAGCATTTTCAACCTTTGAGTAGGCCATACATAACATACAAAGGTTTGCCAAGCTAGTGGATTAGCCTCACCCATTCACTTGTGGATTTTGGACTTGCCTCACCCATTCTTTAAGAGATTCTTAGACTCAACCTTACTCTTGGGAGTCAACCTCACCTTTGGGAGACTTTTTACTTTGTCTCAACCAACTTTAGGGTTCTTGGCTCATCCTCGTCATGGTTAGGGTGTTGTTGGCTTTTCCACACTTAAGCAAAGCAAAGCAATCGCATAAAACATCATTGAAATTCATAAGACATCATCATGCTAGCATACTTTTCATAGTGTAAAACATACATACACACATACAAGATAATGTAAACACACATCTATGCATGAGAGAAGGTAGAGAGAGCTACCTTATTGGCTAATCACAAGCTTTTCCTTTCAATTTGTCTCCTCCCTTGTTGATTTCACAATCACCACTAGATAGGAGTACTTCTCTTGAGCCTAAACACACAAGAGCATGGAATTACTTTCTCATAGCTCAACACTTATTCACAAAGTTAGGGGTTTCTCTATAGCAAACCCTACCAAGCATATAAGAAACTAGGGATTCTTTCTCTCACTAGAAATTCACCAATTATCCTTCCTCTCTCAAGCTCTCAAGAAAGGAAATCAAGGAAGTGAAGTTACATGAGTTCTAACCTCCCTCAAGAGTGGTTTTCCACTTTCCCTCTTCTGAACCAAGCCCAAAACATAGCTACTTTAACCACCAAAACCATAGGAAGATAGGGTAAGGAGAGAAGAACAATATTCTAAGAGAAAAGCCATGCAAATCTTACCTTTTTCTTGTTCTTCCTTCCTCCTCTAGGTTTCTCTCTCTCTCCTCCGCCCTTTTCTCTGCCTTAGAGGGAGCTTAAGTCGGTTAAAAGAAGAATGGAGGGGTTGGGATGTTTTAAAAAGTCAAATCCTCTTTTTTCACACTTTTTCAGACTAATCCTCGCTATAGCGAGGCATAACCCTCATTACGGCGAGCTCGTATCAGTCTCAGACCCCTGCCTTCGCTACGCACCCGCTATGGTGAGCAACGCCTTGGTTTTTGTATGGGGTGCCCGCACTCGCTATAGCTAGAAGCATTTTCGCTATAGTTAGAAGGCACTCTCGCTATAGCTAGACCATTTCTCGCTATAACGAACAGGTACATTCGCTATAACTAGGCTATAGCTAGCAGACTTAGAAAATTTTCAGCCCTTCAAAAATTTTCAACTTTTCCTTTTTTTTCTTTTTCTTTTCTTTTCTTCTTCTTTCTTTGTTTTTTCTGGTTGTTACAAAATGCAGGGTAACACCTATAGCACTATACCTCAATTATCATATGCACCTCCATTTTCATCTCAACCACTATTTGCACCTCAATCAGTTGAGAGTAATCTTGCTTTCACTGAGATATTATTGGTAAAAGAAGTGGATTCTTTAATACTTATAGCTTAATTCTTGTTACTACGTCATTATAATATGATTAATGTTGTTTTGTAATGTAGGCACCACTAGGTACTCCTATGCCATCACTTGATTCCTTGGAGCTTAGTTGAGATATTTCACATGACTACAACTAAGTAAGCACTTTCTCAAGTTTGTCATAAATAATTCAAAAGAACAGCAATAAAATATGATATTTTATTGAAATCAATATGTTTATGTATATTGAGCTCTTTAATACAACATAAATAAGGTAAAATTGAATATTCTTTGGATTGAAACTATAATATAAATCCCTAGTTGTTCAGTGTACAAGTCCTTTTTCACTAGCACTAAACTGTATTCCTTGCCTATTTTCTTAGGATACAATCAATCACATGATAAACCTTTTTGAAAGGGTTGATGCTATGTTAAAGAAGCAGGCAACTGTAGGTCATGGCTTTGTTCAGTGTAGAAGTCCTTATCTTGTTCATGCTTTGTTGATACTTGTTTCTTGTTTTTATGCTTAATATTGGTTTTTCCAAGATGCTCTTTTTGTAACTTGCTTCATGATTTATGCAACTCAAACATTGCAGCATAATATCCTATTCAAGTAGTAAATTGTATAGCACAAAATCACAAACTTTGCTAGCTCCTTCATTATTGTACTAGGCCTTGACTTCTTTTCATTGATTCCAAACTTTTCTTTTTCAATAGCTTCCATTATATCTTCCCTTGCCACAGTTTCACCACCTTTAAAGTTTAAATGCATATGTTTGACATTACTGATCACCATTATCTTTGACAAAGATTCAAAAATATCAAAATGAAACATCATCTAATGTTAACTAAAAACATGTTCACAATGATCATTCAGGTACACTTAATAGCTCCAACAGAATTGACAAAAAGAATAAGGTCAATATTTTCAAGGTTTAAAAAAGAAATACCAAAAAAAAAAAAGCAAGAGTTACCCAAACACAACACATCAAGGATGAAAAAATTAGTTGAAGTCATTTCCTTTGCATGCAAAAGAAGAATGTTTCCTGGCAACTATGAGAATTAGACAAAATGGGAAAATATTTATCATGCATCTATCATTTTCATACTTGAGAAGTTAGAGGATATGCATTAGATGAAGCAAATGGGAAAATATTTCATCCTACCATCGCTATGGCACATTGGCATCCAAATTAGCCTAACTAATTGATCTACATTTCCTATAGCAATATTCAATTTTTTAAACATGAAATTTTGTTAGGCTTAGTGTAATATCTAGTTCTTTAAAAATGAGAGAAAATGTGAAAAAATGTAATGTACGGTTTCTCTATTAATGTACGAAATTCACCAGATACAAAAGCAAGTCCCCTAAAATAACTTAGTTAGGGTCCCAAAAAATTTGGGAAGCATTCTAGACTCCTAAAAATGAGAATCCCAAACTCAGATGAAAAGAAAAACAGAGCTAAAATAAAGAAACGAATTTAAATGAAAGGTTGATGAAACGTAAGGGCATTTTTGCTATTTTGAATAACTTTTAGAATTCTCATAGGAGGAATTTTTAAATAAAAGTTTTGAATTCTCTAAGGTTCTCAGAGGCCCTAAAAACCATAGGAAGCCCCAGGACAATTAAAACCATTCCGGTGGATGTTTTTCAACGTCGGTGACTCAAACTTTGACTGATTCATTCAAGATTTTAGCTCAGATTTGAGTGATTTCAAAGAAATTTTATTTAATTAGGAACTTAAATTTTATAATAGAAAAAGACAGTTCTCAAAAAGGAGTTAAAATGAACATAAATGGAGCAAACAGGCACGTAGGGGCAAAATGGTCATTTTGAAAAATTATAAAAGAAGCTTCTTAAGTAAGATTATGCCTCATCACCTTCTCTAAGCTTCCATTTGCAAAAAAATGGGTAGCAATGGTGTGACATGAAAAGGGGAGAGAGAGAAGTTTAAGCTTTTGTTTAGGTAAGTAAATGGCCCCGTTTCATCCCACGCCAGTTAAGAAAGTTATTTTTCTCTTTAAGAGCTCTCTAATGGTGGTTTTCTTTTCTTGAAAACTTGAAGATTCAGGTCTAACCTAAGCTAAAAAGGAACTCTTTTCAAGAAATTAATCAGTGAAAAATAATCTATATGAAGAAAGCTCTGTTTTAAGGCAAGACTTCACTTAAAACACTTTGCAAAATCTTGTATTTTCAAGCCATTTAAGCTTAGGTTTAGAGAGAGAAAGTGAGGAGGAGAGTTTTTCTTTATGTGTTTTTGATGGAACTAAAGGTTATGGAGTGTGAGGATTAAGAATATATAACTAGAATTGAAAAGGAAGCTTTAGAATGTAAGTTATGGAATTTAGGGATTTGGTTGCACCTAGGCTAGGATAAAACTTCTTAATAGTAATTTAAGTTGTCTAAGAGTATATATGAGTTCCTAAGACACCAAGAGAGCCTCCCACATGCTTCTCCCATCAAAGAAATTAAAACAACTCCATTGGTGCCATATGAAAGCATAGCTTCGGCCAAGAAGAGTTCATGCACCTAGGGACTGTTTTAATTCCTTCCAAGCTTAGTTTTGTATCATTTGTGATGGGAGAGTATGAGAGGAAGCCTTGAAAAATTTTTAGAAATCATAGATAGTGAAATGGCCTTATATGTTCCATAATATGGCTTAAAGAAGCAACACCTAACTAGGCTCTAAGAATTGATTGTGTATGACTCCAAGAGGTTTAAATGGAGTCAAAAATTATAAATAGATGGAAAGAATGGAGCCATGAAGATGTTTTCCAAAATTTAATTCATTAAGTGCATTATGGAACCATAAAAGAGCCTTATGAGTTACCTAGTTTTTCTAGTGATTATGTGGCCTTAGAATTTGATTTAAGAGTATAATTAGCTTCCATATATCTAGGCTAAGAGAAATGATCTCCACATTCTTAGGTGTGTGAGGTCAAGGAAGAGGACTCAAGGCTCAAGGAAAAAGTGTGTGAATGCAAGCAAGGTAGTTTTCTCCACCTTCTCTTATGCATGAATGTGTGCTTACATTGTCTTTGAATGTGTGTATATATGTTTTGAGTTATGAAAAGTGTTTTAGAATGAGCTTTTATTCTATGATACCATGATGATATTTTATGCATGCAAGATGATATTTTATGTGCTTGCCTTAGTTTGCTTGAGTATAGAGAAGCTAAGAACCCTCTAGTCATAGTGAGGATAAGCCAAAAACCCTTGAACTTAGTTAAGACAAAGTAAAGAGTCTCCCAAAAGTGAGGTTGACTCCTAAGAGTAAGATTGAGTCAAAACCTCTTAGAAAAAATGGGTGAGACAAGTCCAAAATCTATAAGTGAATGGGTGGGGCTAGTTTACTCACTTGGTAAGCCTATATATGCTATGTATGACTTGTTCAAATGTCAAAAATGTTTCTTGAATGCTTACATATGTTAATATGTTCATGCATGCATTGTCAAGGCTTGTATTGCATATTTTACGTGTGATTGAATGAGAGATAAGCTATTGGGATTCTTTGAATCTCATCCCCTCCTCTCCAATATCTAACATGCTAGGTGAACTAAAAGAACAAGGAAATGGGAGCCAACCACTTAAGAGATGAAAGTATGACATTGAAGTGTATGGAATTTGCTTCTTTAAGGCCATATAAGTGGCAAATATTGTAGCCTATTAATGTATATGACTTATGACCACTTAAGCATGTGTAATTATGTTAATATGTTATGTATAAATGAGAGCTAAGGTTATATGTATAAAACTATGCAACTTGGACATGTAATAACAAATTTGCATTATGAAAATGTATGCATAAATGGAAGTAGAATGGCCAAATTGAGATGCATGAGGTTTGAGACCACTTGGGCAGTTCATACAAGTCATATTCATGCTTTTAAACTTGCCTAAGAGGTGCCAAACATCAAGGGAAGTCATTTGGACATATTTGGTATCTAATATGGAGTAAAACTGACCATATTGGAAACCTATATCACTTTTTGTCCAAATAAACTCTTCTTGATCTGAGATTTGGCATGAATTTAGAGCTCTTTGGGAAGGTAAAGTGCAGAATTTTTTGAGGTCTACGAAATATTTGATGAATTTTTAAAGTTAGAAAATTTTATGATTTTGGTCAAGGGTACTGTTCATATTGATCCGAAAATGAATTCTGTCACTTATGGGGCAAATGATGTCCCATTGTCACAAAATTATACAGGAAAAAACTAGAAATTCCCATGACTTGTGCCAACTAGAAGCACCCTATTTGGATGTCTAAAAAGGGAGACAAATTTTTAAAGTTTCTGCCCAGTATCAAGTATTCGGACATACCTCAGGTATTGTTTGATTGCTTTTTGAAGTCTGGATGTGCCTAGACTGGTCTAAAGTTATTTTTTTACTCTAGCTAACATATGTAGCTTTCCATATTGGTATCATTTGGATGGATTGGATTTTTTTGAAATTAATTGGACATTTTTGAAATTTATAGCAAAAAGTTGTATCAGTACCAGTAACCAGTCAGACCTTTGTACCTTTTTGAGTGTCAAAGGTCCTCTATGTGCTATTTTATGGTCCAAAAATATTTTTATCATAAATTAGACATCTGTAGCTTTTCAGAATGGTAAAGAATGCATGGTTTCAATTTTTCTAGAATTAGTCATGAATTTTCAAAATTTGTGATAGAAAGAGAAAATTTTGGCTGAGGTAACTACCATGGATTTTATGTATTCCCTTGTCTCGCACGAGTTGTAGGCCACTTTTGGTGATGAATTTGAGTTGTATCTATATAATTAAATATGAGAATGTGATACATGAGTCTATATGGACCATGAAACTCCCAAAAAAAAAATTTATACGCTATGCAACGCAAAGAAATTCATTATTTTAAAGCCATTTTTCCTTGCTTCTTCATGAAATACATGTATGAGTCATGGAAGTAGTATGAGATAAGCTAGAAAGTTATGGTGTTACACTTAGCAGAAGGAGATGTAATATCAAGAAGTGCATAATTGTTTTTGGTATAAAGTCCTTAACATTTTTTCTAACAATGTCATAGTATGATCTCAAAAGTAACTTCATGATTGCAATCTCAACAGCTTTTGTCTGTGTGTTCCAGAGCCATTTTTTAATGTTAGATATGATAGATTTTGGAGAAAAGAAAAAAAAAAGAAAGGATATGTCTTGGGTTAAAAGAACAGATACTTCAAGAGCATAGCAATGTTATGTCAAACACTCATATAAGGCATGACATAAAATAAGATATTGCAATTGAATATTTGATACTTGTTGATTGTATTGTATTGTGTTATGATGTGCATTTATGTTAGTGTCCATTCTTATTGGGTCTTGGGTATGCAGCTCTATGTATGTCATAGCTATATCTAATACAACTAGAAAAGGGGTACACCAATAAAATGCAAATATTCATCCTTCCAAAGTACTGTCAAGAAGCCAAGTACTAGGGGAAATAACATATTTACAAATGGAAAAACTTTAATTGTAACTAGTAGCTCAATTATCTATTAACATATTAGGCATGGTAAATCATCTAATGCTATCAATAATGTTTATTATGGTCCTAGTTCTATAAGGTCAACACTGCTTAAATTACATGACTGAAATGGACAACTTCATCTAACCATTTTCATCACTTTCTTCATTAAAAATGTAGGTCAACTGCTCCACTTCATTGCTAAAATGGCTGAAGAATTCAAGGAAGTTTTAGAACATTTTATTAAATAAAATGGATACTCTTTAGTGTCCATTTCCCAGTCTTTAATTTCAACAAACAAAAACACATGAACATAGATTCAGACATCAACAACTTGGTTAACAAAAAAATTATTAAGTATTGAACTCTAATGCTAGTTTTTTTATGAAAACTTCCATAGCAGAGGAGTTATAAACTAAAGATTTAAACATATCAGAAATGTGTTGATGCTGCTAAGATATCTAAATTCAATTCCTATATAAAACATGAAACTTAAAATAATGATTTTAGCATAGCACTAAACCTTATAATTTGGTTCCCAACATGGCAGATCATGAATTAGTAATTGCTCTAAGTTAAATTGTAGGTTTTTTTAGCCAAGTGGGATCCGAATGCATCTTGCAGACACCAAGTTATTTTCATACCAAATATTATAGCCACCAAATAATACATGGATAAACAGAAATTACCAGAACTAAGGAAGAGCTCTAGATGTAATTAAGAACAAGGATAATGATAGGAGACTGATGAGGATTGGCGATCATGATGAACAAGAAGAGGATCCTCTTGCTGCATGCTGCTGGAGACGAAGATGGAAGATTGTTGAAGGACGCATCTAATGGTGTTGAACCAACAGCTAGGATTGCATGGGATGGACGTCCGAGATTGTGCTAGAATCAACTGAACAAAAGATGTTGTTTGGATTAATGAGGCCGCATGTCGCATGTTGGAACATCGATGTCGCGAACAATCAAGATTGAAGAAGCCAAACGACATCGTTTTGCAGAGCAATAGACGCTAAGCACAGACGCAAGGAGTAGGGGATCTGGACACTTATAGTTTCTTATGTTATCATTTACTGTCATTGTAGTATTTTTATCTAAAGTTTAATAAAAATAATTAAAAAATGTAAATTATAACGAGATACAATTTTTATTATTAAAAGTTTATTTCATTTATTCTTGAATAATTTTATAGTATTGTTAGATTATTATAATTTAAAATTTTCAAATCTCAAATTTTCATTCCAACAATGTTTTAACATTTTCTGTCAAAATTAGACCAAAAAAATTATGAGGTGATTGAGTAGTAACTATAAACAAACTATAAGAATTTGGATGACACAATTCAAATTCCATAGTGCAAATGATTTCAAACTAAATCTCAAGGATAAATTGTAATTTATCGCTTACTATTTCATTTGTCTTTTTTTTCTATGTTTATTACTTTTGTAAATGATGAAGATTACATTTAAGATCACCATTTAGACCCTCTCTCATTTTATAACCATCAAAGGAAAATTTCTTGGATACATTAGGGTTTGTTTCTGATTATAAATAAACAACGGAAGAAGCACTTAATGTTGATGAGATTTCACATCACATCCGTTTATACAAGTGTATGTGATCTTTTTAAAAAAATTAATTCCCCACCTTGTGTTAATAATAATTGCACTTAGAAGAAAAGAATTTCACAAAGTTGTGCAGCACAAAGAGCATATTAACAGTGAATGGTAGCTTTCCAGGGCCAACCATTCCTGTTTAAAAAGTAGATACAGGTTTTGTCACTATCCACAATCACGACACTTATGGGGTCACTATTCACCGGTTAGTAATATTGCTGGCTCTCTCTCATATATTTAGAAATTCAAAGGAAGCACCTAAAGGTTGTTAGGCGTTGATTAATTCACTTCAATTTTTTTTCATAATTAAACATTATATGAACAAAACTTATATATGTAATTTTCAAGATGTTTGCGAGCTATCAAATTTTATTTAAAAAAATGTGACACATTGATATTATTTAAAATTTAACATTACATGATTGAATGATTATCAACTTTAAAATTATCTCTTCACATCTTATATTTTTATTAAAAGAAATCTCACAACATACATTTAGTGAACCATGGTCAGGCAGACCTAAGAACATCACACAATGCCCTATCCCACTAGGAACAAGTCTCAGTCAGAAATTGGCATTTACAATGGAGGAAGGAACCCTTTGGTGACATCCCATAGTAGCTGGACTCGTGCCACTGTCCATGGTGCTATTCTCATCTTCCCCACCAATGGATCGTCATATCCATTCCTTGAACCTGGTGGACAAGAAACTATTATAATTGGTTAGTGACTTTTGAAATTTTTGGTCATAACTAGTTATGTGTAACTATGTTTAAGCACTAAAAGAAATAAGGCTTTGAGTGGCTCTTTTTGTCATCACTGAAGCTTTAACAAAAAAATCATCATTTATAGTTTTACTATTGACAATGACTTTTAAAATCGTCACTAAAAGCCCGACGACATTGTCATTGTAATTGTTGTCCATGCCGATGACTTTAAGTAGTCTTGTTATTGAAAATATTTGACAACTAACAACAGAGTGTGGCCATCAAAATTCCATTTCATCGTTGACTTATTATCAATAGAAGTCTTGTTTTTTGAAATGAAATATGTTTTTGCCTTTTAATTTTTAACAATTCACTACAAAAAAATGGCTTTTAGTGGCGACTAAAGTCACCGCCAAAAATACCAAAAGTCGCCACTAAAAGTTTATGGTGGCGACAAAACGTCGTTGCCAAGTTGTCACTAATACAACTGTAGTAAAAGGCTTTAGTGGTGATAAAAAAAGGTCGCCACTAAAACTTACAATCAGTGGCAACCCTTGTCGCCACTAAATGGCAAAACAAAAAATTAATGAATTGTCACCACTAAAGACTCGCTAATTAGTGGCGACGCTGTCATTGCTAATTAGTTAAAAAAGGTTAAAACATTGATCTTTCGTCACTAAAATGCGATAATTAGTGGTGACCTGTGCTACCACTAATTCTCCTAGCTTTTAGCGGCGACCTGAGGTCGCCACTAATTCTCCTAGCTTTAATGCATTTTAGTTACGACTTTTGTCGCCACTAAATTTATTTTTTGTACTAGTGGCAACAAAGTCGCCACTAAAGGTGACAAATTTTTTTTTTAAAACATTCTATTTGTAATTAAGCATTATTTGCCTAGAAAATGACATAATTTGAATGGTTGTAAAATCAATTTTGAGAAGGCAATGATAAAATCAAAGTACAACAACTAAAAGGAATCACATCAAAAGAAAATTTGCATTAAAAATAAAGAGTGAACTCAACAAAGTCATAGTCCAATAAATAATTAACAATAAGGAAACTAAAGTTACAAATTGTACATTCACTGTTAATAGTTGTTGAACTTCTCAAAAAATACAACTAGTGAGGTGGAATATATTTAATATGCTGTTATTCTTTGAAACCCACTCAACCTATAAGAAGAGAGGAAAAAAGTGTTATTGAATTTAATACTAGTAATTACTTTGGGCTAAAAGAGAAACAATAACAGTTAAAATATTATATAGCATTTAAGTTAAAATTTGAACATTGAACTATACTTAAATAAATATTTAAACTAGTAGGAAAGAAATAATGATTTATAAACATACCGCTATTTATCTAGACTCATTGGGTTGGTCTACTTAAAATATTACTACTTAAAGGTAGATGTCCCTGTTAGAATTTAAAAAAAAATGATAAATATTGTTTATTCTTAGAAACAAGAAAGAAAGTGTGTTATATACCTGCTGCTGTAATGTGGACAACAAGGCAGCAACTTGTGCACGAACTTCATCCTACACTTGTTGGGCCATTTGAGATCGCTCTTGCTGCAGCTTCTGTTCAAATTCTTCTTGCATTTTTTGCTCCATTTCTTTGCACTCTTGTGCCATCTGGGCACGGTCTTCCTCCTGTTTCCGTTCCATTTCTTCCTGGACTAGTTCTATTGTAGATGACACTCTATAGTCCATGTCAACTTGGTCAACGAGTCTCTTTTTTAAGGGTTTCTTTCCATAACCCTTTCCACGAACAAACCCAGAACGTGCACCCAATACAGTAGATAGTCATGCGAGATTCAACTTCAGATGATTGTTATCGAACAACAAGCTCATGTAAACACCCCTACAGTTTAATTAACAAATTAAAAACACATATAATAAATTGTAATTAAGCAAAGATAAAAAATTGAAAGATGTTAAAAAGTTACATGAATCTCCTGTGACTTGGGATCAACCCACTCTATCTCCCCATCCTTTGTACGATGAGTGTGTTATGCCTCCCACACCATGTCAGGTCCCGCTGGTTCACCAGTAATGGGATCCCTCTAAAATATTTTGTAAATAACATTATTTCATCTTATAATAATAGAGAAACAACATGGCTATATAGAAGTACACTGATAAATTAAAAATTAAAAGATCGTCCTTACCAGACTATGCTCTTCCTTTGCAAATGACTGCGTTCCACATGTATGCTTGGTTACTTGCTTTCCTCTATTTAATTTATTTATATTACTCACCGCCTACAAGTGGACAAAAATATTTATTATTATTCAAAGATAGTTATGAGAATTTTATATAAGTAAATAAGTTCAAACTATATTATAGAACAAGTGGACATTACCTTAAAATCTTCGGTAGCCCAATGTTGGAGCAACCACTCCCAATCTATAGGAAGCACATCAGCCAGTCGAACTGCACGCCTATCTTCATTTGTATCCAGAAATTTGACAAGATCATGTAACTTTGTCTTCCAACTCCTAAACAATCTCTGTAAAGTGCTAAGAGTGAAGCGCTTCATCAACGACTCAGCTTGACCCTCTCATTGTTCAAATTTATCCTACAGACCACAAACATAAATAGTTATAGTTACATATGTAAAGGGTTTAAAATTAAATACCATTTAGTTTGTATAACTGTCTATACACAAATATATTATCTTAACCTTTAACCATATAATGTCCCTATATTTTTCTTGTTGAGCAGGCCAGTCACCATCTCTAAATAAACAAGTGGTTCGAACCACCAAGCCACAATAACTTGAGAATTCTTGAGCGCCATCTCCAACAACTCACTCGAAGTCTTTAGGGATGTCAATAATAATCTTTCTACCATGTTTTGTTTTCAAATCAATAGACATACACTTGTATTTTCCTCGTCCTTTCTTAATAGTGCTACAAGAAGCTAAATAAGACATGTAGGTCATAAAAAATCATTACACCTAGATAGACATGTGTGTGTGTGTGTGCATGTAAGGGGGGAGAAAAAAATGAATCATAATTAAGCAAAATCTAAAGGTAATTATACCTGCACTACTCTGGTTTAGTGATGGCTACATGGGTGGAGAATCTTTATGATCTTGTTGTGTCACAGATGGTGGTAGTGTGGGTGAAGTAGACTCCTTACTCTCAGAAACATTCCTTATGACAAGTCTTGGTAGTGATGTCACATTACCTGTGTTGTCGTGTCTTAACCGACCACTGCCACGCCCATTCCCTCTTCCCCCCTTCCTCCAACCCTACCACGTCCACCACTTCACATTTCCTGCAAAATTGTAAAAAGGATGTGAGATACAGTAGTTTGAATTCAAATGCTAACTTGATAAAAAAAAATATAAGGCAATTTATATGTAAGTACACTACCATAAAGCATTTAATCTAAACTATAAGTAGTATCATCTGTGTTGTTTGCATCATCCTCATCAAGTATGTCCTCCCTATCTTCTTCATCAGTGGATACATCTTTATCAATTGTGTCTTCTCCATCTTCTTCATCTGTGGAAACATCCTCATCATTATCATCAATGAATTCATCCACCTCAGCAATTACATTTGCCCCACTTGGTCGAGGGTGTTCACTTGAGTAGTTTATTGTTTCTGGTTAAATGTCATCCCTATGAAGGCAAATCACTAGGTTGATACCTACATCATCACTAGTAGTCAAATCTACTTCAATTTCAATCTGCTGATAAGCCTCATGACTTAATAATTCCTCATTATCCCCATCTACACCATCATTAGTCATCTCTAGCATATTAAAGAAGTCTCGAGGATTTATTTTTACTACAATAAGCCAATTTGGGTCACAATTGTCCTCTAGGTAAAACACTTATTTTTCTTAAGATGCCAAGACAAATGGTTCATTTGAGTTCAATGAGTATCGGGTGTTGACACTTGTAATTCCATATTTATCCACCTTGTATCCTCTTCCTAAATAACCCACATCCCACCAATGACACTTGAAGAGATACACTTTCTTATTCCCAATGTATGACAATTCATATATATCTTTTAAAATACCATAATACTCTTTTATCTCATCTATATCATCACCCCTCACAAGGTCTCCACTATTCTGTATTCTTCTACTAAAGGCTCGGTCTTGAGTGTGAAATCTAAATCCGTTCACCATAAATGTGGAATAACGATGGACCATCTTTGGCGGTCCAACTCCGACGCTCATAAGGTCATTGCTAGCATCACCCTGTACACCTAACTCTAAAACCTATAAAGGACAACATGTATGAATATCATAACATTTAATCTAACTAATAGAAATATGAGGTCAAAACATACCTGTGCACAAAACCATTCTGGGAACTCCGCAACCATTGAAGCTTGTGTTTTAGTTTCCATCTTGTGCTTCTTGCAATGTATGATCTACTTAATTAAAAGGTGATAATAGAAAATTTTTGAGGTAAGTGATGGCTAATTCCTATAAACTTACTCAATAAATGGCCAAATGTCTTCACAATTTTGAAACACATACATACAAGCTTGATTGAACTCTATATCTGATAGAAATATTGATTCATAACGTCCCCTCGCCTATTCACTTGGATTGAAGATAGACATTTTATCATGTTCCATATGTCCATCATCATTCCTAGGAGGTCTATTGAACTTAGTTGGGACATTTTTCAGATAACGCGAACAAAAGGTAAGGCATTCATCAGCCAAGTAACCTTCAGTAATTGAACCTTCTGGACGAGCCTTATTGCAAACATAAGTTTTTAATGTTTGCAAGTACCTGCATTTATATGAATAAGGTAAGACAATTTTTAAATAATAAAAAGGATATTATAATTTAAGGTCAACCTTACCCTTCAATAGGATACATCCATCGATATTGAACAGGTCTACCAAGCTTAGCCTCTCTTGCTAAGTGAAAAGGCAAATGGACCATAATATCAAAAAAGGTGGGTAGAAACACCATTTCTAATTTGCACAATGTGATTGCAATTTGGGTTTCCAAGACATCAAGATCTTCAATTCTCAAGCACTTCGAACACAAGTTCTTAAAAAAATTTTTCAACTCTATTATAGGTTTTAACACTTCATTAGGCAACAAGCCACGTATTGCAAGTGGGAATATGTCTTGCAATAATACATGGTGGTTGTGGCATTTCAACCCAGAGATTTTTCGCTCATGGACATTGACGCACCTTGAAATGTTCGAAGAGAAGGAGTCAGGCACCTTCAATTTAGCCAAGAAGTCACAAACTTTTGCCTTCTCTTGTGTTGACAATGTATAGCATGCTGCTGGAAGCAGAATTTTGTTACCATCTTCTATGGGATGCAATTGTTGCCTAATCCCTAAATCAATCAAGTCATATCGACTCTTCAGTGTATCTTTGGTCTTTCCAACAACACCCATCAATGTCAACATTATGTTATCCGACACATTTCTTTCTATATGCATAACATCAAGGTTATGTCGGAGCAGAAGAGTTTTTCAATAGGGTAATTTGAAGAAAATACTCTTCTTCCTCCAATTGAAAGCATCATTGGTGGGGTAATGCTTTCGCTTTTTGCTTTTCCCAAAACTCACATCGCCTAATGCTTGAAGCTGTATAAGTGCTTCATCGCCGGTTAAAGGTAAGGGTGCAAGTGAATGTTCAACTTTCCCATTAAATGCCCTCCTATTATTGCGCCATGGATGATTGGGAGGAAGGAAGCAACGATGGCCCATGTAACATAACTTATTCCGTAAAGAAGTAAAATATATGCCTTTGTGGCAACAAGGGCATGCAAACTTTCCCTTGGTGGACCACCCTGAGAGGTTCCCATACGCTGGGAAGTCACTAATTGTCCAAATGATAGTAGCACTCATCTTAAAATTAGACTGTGAATAGGCATCATATGTGTCAACCCCATCGTGCCATAATTCTTGTAACTCTTCAATCATGGGTTGCAAATACACATCAATGTTATTATCAGGACATTTAGGACTTGGAATAAGAAGTGTCATTATAAAGTACGGGTGCTTCATGCATAGCCAAAGTGGCAAATTATACGGAACTAGCACAACCGGCCAAATGCTATGATTAGTACTCATATTTCCATAAGGTTGAAACCCATCACTAGCTAGACCCATTCGTACATTTTTACAATCACGAGAGAAGTCAAGATACTAGTTGTCAAATGATTTTCAAGCAATTGAGTCAGAGGGATGTCGTAACACACCGTCGTCAATTCATTCTTCCATGTGCCATCTCATATCTTTAGCTATTTGTTAAGCCATGTACAGTCGTTGCAACCTAGGCTTTAATGGAAAATGTCGCAACACTTTATGAGGCACTTTCTTGCCCTTGTGACCATCCAACTTCCACCTAGACATGTTGCACTTAGGGCATGATTCTGCATTTGCGTGTTCTCGCCAATATAAGATGCAATCATTTTCACATGCATCAATTTTAGTATAACCCAATTTGAGCTCTCTAACAACCTTCCTTGCTTCATAGTAATTGTCAGGTACTAGTGCCCTTTTAGGTAGGACATCTTTGAATAAACTCAACAATGTATCCATAGATTTGTTACTCCAATGGTTGAGGCATTTCAGATGAAAGAGCTTGACAATGAAAGATAGCTTTGTCACATTATTACAACTTGGATAGAGTTCCGTTTGTGTATCTTCCAACAATTTAAAAAATTGGCTAGCCTGCAAGTTAGGCGACTTGGATGAATATGTTTCACCGAATGCATCATGTAACATTTCAATGATGTCATCATCCTCATCATTATCCATAGGTGCTTCATCATTTGCATGCTGGAGGGGACTATGGATATTAGGTCGAGCTTATCCATGTGTGTCCCACACTTTGTAACTTTCATTGAAACCTTTCTTAAACAGATCTGCCCTTACTTCACTTCTTATCTTCCATGCTGTATTCTTGCACCCCTTACATAGGCATTGAATCATATCGGTCACCCCAACTTGGCTGAATGCCTATTGGAGAAACTCATTAACACCTTGTCTATATGCCATATAAGCCCTATTCCTAATATGCATCCAACTTTTATCTATCCCTAAATCTAATATGAATATTTTCAGAGTGAGTACTTATAACTCATTTGTAGTTATAACTCGACAAACAACTAGCACATTTCACAACTTCCTTACGGCAAACATGTATCTATACAAATCTAAGGCATAAAGAAAAATATACATGTACAATACAAGCATCCATAGGAAGTCTCCTTCTATGTTGACACACTCTTATGTTTTCAGATAAAATTTCCTATATGTAGCTAATATATTTGATTTTGCTTGAAAGCTATTCATAGACACCCACTCAAACACAACATGGGACAACTTCATTACTCAAAATGAATTAAAGCTGTTCACAATTTGATACGATATCAGTAGGCATGCCCATTGGAGTGCTACAAGTCCAAAAATCTTAAAGAGCTTAAAATAATATTTATGTTGGACGTCGGCCTAAGTTTAGAGCCCAAGATCCATATTTGATCAATATCTCTTTAAATATGCAAAAGTGGAAGCTCAATTTCCTAAGAAAAGTCCATGGAGCAACTAAAGTCAATATCCAATATGTTAAAGACCCAATGTAGTTATACATATACAAGAGGAGTGCCAAGGCCCAATTGGAGTCCAATTGTAAGAAATTAAAAATTATGTGTCAACCATGTGATTTTTAATGAAGCATGTGCATCTCATGTGACTACTTAAAGAAGCTAATTAGTTTTGACTATGATTCTTATGAATTTCGTTTTTATTATTTTATTATTTTTTTAGACTTGGTCAAGGAGCTTATCTAGGAGATTAAGTTAAAATTAATATCCTAATCTTGTTCCTTGATTTTAGGCACTATTTAAAATATTTCTAATCAGATTTTAGAATTTTAGTTTTATTAGGATTTTAAGACTTTTAGAAATTTTGCCTATAAAAGGCTCTCTATTGTACTCTATTTTTGGGAGATGAATGAATGAATTTAAGTATTATTCAATACTTTGTGAGGCTTTTGCTTTTTTGTGTTCTCTGAGAGTTCACGTGACTTATCAAAGGATTGGTCTTCCTTTGTGGCGTCTTGAGGCTAGGGTTCTAAGAGACAGGTTCTCTTAGGGTCTTTTCTTTGACCAACATTCTTATTTTCTAGCCAGTCCCGGGCAAAGTTTCGAATTGTTGAAGGTTCTCTAAGGCATGTTCCTAGTGGGTCTTGCATCACAATTAGCCAAGTAGGTATGTTGCAACTTACATATTTTGTATACAATCAGCTAAGAAGATTTGAATAATTTAACAACATATGATATGGTTCACCCACATAAAGTAGTTCACAAGACAAAGTCATTTAGCCTTAGGGTCATAGCATAACAAGGTATTTTTACATATGGATTTTATTCTTAAAGAAATATCTACATTTATTGGCTTGTTAATTGTATATATACTTATAGAGTATGTCATTTTGTTATAAATTTGGTTGTGTTGAAGTTTTATTGTGCTAGCAATCATGAGTGATGATTTTATATGTTTAAGAACGTTGTGTACTTTACTTATGACATAATCTAATATATCCATATAATACACGAGGGAGAATTATTGATTTCTATTGTTTATTATTCTAGCAATTTTTTTTGGGGTTTCATAAAACTTTTTCAGTTACCTATGCATTCCTACACGGGGTAACTTTATAGTTAGTTAGTGTATAGGAAGCTTTTTAATTAATTATTAAATATAAAATAATACTTTATTAAGTCATTATTTAAAATATTAACTTATTTAATAATTAATAATTTTTAAAAAATTAATTTATTTTTTGTAAAATTAATAAATATGATTATGGAAATAAATTTAGTAAAATAGATAAAATGTTTTTTATATTTAATATTAATTGTGTTAAAAATAGGCAAGATAGAATTTGTTTAGTTAAATGGATGTTAAGTATGTGAAAACAAAATAAATATAAAAAATTGGTAGATAAAATAAAAAATAATGTTTATATCTTTATTTGTGAAAAAAGTAATAAAAAAGGATAGCTATTGTTGATTTGCAAGGAGCAAATCCAACAGGTGTTTCTTGTAACATCCAGTCCCTCTATAAACGAGAGAAACGCAATGGTTGGTTTCTCCATAAATGTCAGAAATGAGCTAGATACAAAAGGAAGTCCTTGAAATAGAAGGAATTGGGGCCAAATAAAATTATGATAAAATTCTAAATAATGAAAAATGAGGATTTGAGCATTGATTTGCCCAGAAATGAAGGCCAGAATGATTCGATAAATTTGCCAAAAGACCAGTAGCATTTTCGTAAATATAAGCACTTTTTGAAAAACTCATAGGAGGACTTTTTAAATGAAAATTTTGAGTTCTTCGGGGTTCTCAGAGACCCCAAAAATCATGGGAAGCCTCGGGACCAGTGAAGCCCCTCCGATGTACTCTTTCTGACGTCGGTTGACCTAAACTTTGATCGGTTCGTTCGAGAAGGTTTTGGCTCCGATTTGAATGATTTCAAAGGCATTTTATTAAATTAGGAACCTCGGGAAAAGATGGTTCTCAAAAAGGAGCTAAAACGAAGGAGAAATGAAAATGCTAAGAACAAAGGGCAAAATTGGCATTAAAGTGCTAAAGGAAGGAAGCTTCTTTATATGCCACGTTCTTTCTCTCCTCTCTAAGACCAACTTGCTTCTGCCCAATTTCAGAGGAAAACTCCAGCTTCTTAGGCGCACAAGAGGAGGAAGATTTTGGAAGAAGAAATTTAAGAAAAAGGTAAGAAACTTTAAGAAATTTCATATCCTTCCTTCTTGAACCTTACTTCTCTCCTCTCAAGCTTTCTTTCTATGATTTTAATGGAGAGTTTGGTGCTGTTTTTGGGGCAGAACAGAGAGGAAAATTTCAAAAATTGAGGGAGTAAGCTAACCAAGTGGAAGAACAAGCCAAAGGAAGCAAGAAAACAAGGTAAACCTTCCATTCTTTGGTAGTTTCTCTCTCCCCCTTCCTTTTGCACGAATTTGACCACCATGAGCCCAAGTCTTATGGGCTGTTTTCTGCCCAATTTATGGAGGGATTAGAGGTTTTAGATGGCAAGGATTAAGAAGGAACCAATAGAATCAAGAAAGGAGCATTAGGAGACAAGATAGAACCATTAAGGATCCAAATGCTCTCTTGCAAATATGATTTTATATGAATGTTCTTAGACTTAATTGAATGTTTAAACATGCTCCTAAGACCCCTAGAGAGCTTCCCACATGCACCTCCCATCCAAGAAAGCAAAGAAATTGCAAGAAAAATTAATAAACTATAAGTAGAAAAAGTGTAGTGCATTTGAAAGGATTGTAAAAACTGATTTGATTCGTGCATTCCCTAGCATATATGAGTGTTTGATTGAGCTCCTAAGACCTCTAAGAAGCCTCCTAAGTGTGTCTCCCGTCAAGGAAAAATCAAGAAGGCCATGAACTCTTCTTCCCCCCGTAGTCTTGGCCTAGGCAAGTTCCTATAGCTAAAGAGAGTTTTAAATTTTTTTAAGGCTATTCTTGAGTCATATGTGATGAGTGAAGATGAGTAGAGGCCTTAGAAAAAATTTAGAACTCAAAGAAAGTGAATTGGTGCCATAGGTTCCATATTAGGACTTAAAGAAGCAATATGATACTAAGCTCTTTGTTTTAATGATGTGATGACTCCAAGAGATTTCAAAGGAGTCAAGAATCATAATTGAAAAGAAAGAATGAGGCCTAGAAGTCATTTGATGGGTATTGCTTCATTAGGTGTGATTATGGACCATAATGGAGCCTATAGAATAATCTGGTGTTTTATCAAGTGATGTAGCCTTAGAATATGTTTCATAGACCTAATTGGCTCCCATAAATTGTATCTAGGCCAAGAGAAACTATCTCCACCAAATTGTAGGTGTGTGGCCGAAAGAGGAGGCTTGAAAGCTAAGGAAAAGGTATGTAAAATTGTGCAAGGTAGCTCTCTCCACCTTCTCTCATGCATAGATGTGTGTTTAGTTTGTTTTAGAATGTGTGTATGTGTATTTTCAAGCTAAGAAAAGTATACTAGCATGCCTTTATATGCCATGATGCTTGATGCTATGTTATGTTTTCAAATGATTACATGATGTTTGTGTGAGTTTGCTGGAGTGTGGAAAGGCCAAGAACTCTTCCTTTTGGTGAGGATGAGCTAAGAACCCTTGAGCTTGGTTGAGACAAAGTGAAGAGTCTCCCAAAAGTAAAGTGGGCTCCCAAGAGTATGGTTGAGTCCAAAGTGCTCAAGAATGGGTGAGGCAAGTTCAAAATCCATGAGAAGTGTGAGGCCAATCCAAACACTTAGTGAGCTCTTGAATATCTTGTATGATTGATTCACATGCCAAAGTTGCTTTTAAAATGCCTATGATTTCTACTTTCTCCATGCATGCATTTGTGAAACTTGCTTACACATATTATGTGTGATGGAATGGGAGATGAGTTATTGAGATTCTTGAATCTCATTCCCTCCTCTTAAATGTCCTAACATGCTAGGTGGATCAAGCAATTATGGTGAAGGGAGCCAACCACCATGAAGAGGGACAATTGACAAGCTTATGCTTATTTTGTCTATTTTGGAACCATGATAATGGTCCAAGATGTATATGATGTTGTATATGTATTATGAACCGTGAGATAGATGTAAACATACTATTATGTGATGTTTAGATGTATGGAAATGATATATGGTCATTAGCACATGTTTTGAGTATGAAATGCCATGGTATGAGAATGTAAAATTTGATGAATATGTGTATAAATGTGGGTTGAATGACCAAAATGAGATGCATGATGTTTGGGACCATTTGGGTAGCTCACACAAGTCTTAAATATGCTTTTAAACTTGCCCAAAAGGTGCCAAGACCAAGGGAAAATCATTTGGCAATTTTGATACCCAATATGGAGCCAAAATTGACCATAATGGAACCCTATACCATTTTTTGGCCAAATGAGTTAGTCTTGCCCTGAAACTTGGCATGCAATTAGGTCTCATTAAGATCTTTTTGGGAAGCTAAAGATCATAATTTTCGGAGACCTAGAAAATATTTGATGAATTTTCAAAGTTGAGATTTTTCATGGATTCTGGTATAGGTACTGTTCATACTGGCAGTTTTGAATTATGTGTCACCCGATGGCCAAATGGTGTCCAATGCTTATGAAATTTTACATTCATAAACTAGAGGTCATAAGATTTATGTGGCCACCTAGATCACCTCATTTGGAGGTCTGAGCAGTGAGTTATGCATGTTTGAAGTTAACTGTCAGTATCAATAATGCCCCATGAGTCCGGTTACTGTTCCATAAGGTCCAGCTAACTAAACATATCTGTTTCATTCTGGAATTATTTTTACTATCAAGTTAATATTTGTGGCTTTCCAGAATGACCGAATTTGTGTGATTTCGATTTTTATAGAATTAGTTATGAATTTCAGAAATTTGTATCAGTAAACTAAACAACAGCCCAGGCAGCCAGCGACTCTGTAGCTTTTTGGATGTCAAACGTCCTGTGTGATGAATTTTATGACCTGGGCATATTTTTACTGTGAAATAGACATCCTAAAATTTCCATAATGATGAAGATTGCATGATTTCGAATTTTCTAGATTTAGTTATGATTTTCCAAAGTTGGGTCAAAAAATGGAGCAAATCTGGCTGAAAATGTGCTTGTTTATTTTGAGCTCCATTTCGGTTTCCATGCGTTGTAGGCATGTTTTTGTGATACAAATGAGTTGTAATAATGAAATTAAATATGAGGAAGTATAGTATGAGCTCACACAGTCCACATGATACCAAATTGAATTTTTTTGACATAGTGCAACGCGAAAAAAATTTATTATTTTCATCCCCTTTTCATATGATCTTGTGGGATTGATAATGCAAAGCTTATAAATGGCATCAAATGAGTTAAAAGTTATGGTGTTACATTTCTGATAACATAAGATCATCATTTGCAGTCATTAAGGTGTTTGATACATAATTATCTCAAAATCTTGTGTCTTAGGATATGGTATTTTAGATGCATGAACTTGATGTTTACAATTAATTAGTTAGCAATCCATCTGGGCTTAAGGGTAAATTAATATAAAGTAATGAGATGCAGTGGTATATTTTCTGTGGAAACAAACAATTGGAAAGTTCCACATGAGATGGGAATTTGGAATATATTAAAAGGACACAAAAAGTTTGAATGGAAAGTGAACAATAAATTAAAATTAATTAATAACAAAAAGATAGTGGGACTTTGCATTATGGAGCACATTAATTGGTTTCAAAATACTTTAGCCACTTTCAGTTTAGATTTTTAAAAATTTTTTATTATAAATTTTTTGGAAAATTAAAAAAAACCATCTATTCACTTTCATTCTCTATATTATTCTCTCTTCGAAATTTAAAAAAACTTTATAATAAAAAATTTCTAAACCATCTTACATATTACTTTATTTACTTTGCTTCGCGAATCACTAATAAACATCTTACATTTTAATTAGCAAGTCTTACACGCCAAGAATTGAATTTTCTCTCTCTTGAAAGGGCACACATATGTGGGGAAAAAAAGCAAGAAGTAGAGATATAAAGGAAATGTTCAAATTAAAAAGGTGTCAAAAAAAATCCAAATGGAAAACTAAGGACTTTTGGACCCATGCTTGAAGCTGTAAATCATCTTAATAGCTTTAAGATTAGTAAAATAATGAAAGCCTTGAGAATTGGATCCATGGTTTAGCTAAAATTTGAAAGCATATCCTTTTCAACCATACTATTTACTTGACATCTGTTTTTTTAAGAGATATTAAAAGTTTTAATTGTAAAAATAGAAATTTTATAGTGACAACGAAAAAATATATTTCATATCGTAAATTTTATATATCTTTTACAAACAACTATTTTAAAAACATTAAAACTAATACAAAGTAAAACATGCTCTAGGAAAATTATTATTTTATTTTATTTTATTTTTTCATGACAACCTTGATAGTAGATATTTGCTTGAGATTATTAAAAGCGTCTTTGGGCTTAGGTATGTATCTCATAATTTGCATGTAGCTAGGTATATATATATACATACCTACCAAATTAGCCATAGCTCCAGCTTTTAACATAGAATTAATAACATTTAACATCAGCTTCTAACATATATATATATACATACACACATATTTATCTGCTGCCAGCCAACTTTTCAGCACTTAGTTCCATATACATATATATATATATATATATATTAAATCATATTTTTATCATCAGAAAGGCATGAACCAACAAGAAAATATCACCTGCTTGCTCGAAAAAGTAACTGCAATGAGTTGTGAGGAGGAATTAAAGATTCAAAGATAGCTTGTCAAGTTAGACCTCCACCTAAAACTAGAAGAAAATAATTGTCAAAAGGATTTCTAAGTGAAAAGGAAACAAATGCATTAATTCTTCTGTGTGAATATGGATATATATGTGTGTGTGTGTCTATATACGTATGGATCTATATATATGTATATATATATCCATAACAATAACTATGGAAGCATGTCTTCATTAATAGGCAGTGGGTCAGAAAGTAGAAACAACAGTGGAATTGGGGAGTCTTATGTCGTCGAAGCTGGAAATCTTGTGATATCAGTTCAAGTTCTTTGATTATTATTAGATATATTATAAGATAAAGTAATCAATTGAATTCAAATAGGATTATCTATAATCAGACAATTATTTGAATTAACAAACTATTTGAAATTCAATTAACTGATTACATTTGAATGAGATTTGTTCTAATCAAATTTAATAGATAGCATTTGTTTCTAATAAAGATATGTTCCATCCAAATTCCAAATACCATGTATGATTGTGAAACAAAACTATGAGAAAGAGAGATAGCATGTTGATGCCTACGTATATGAGTAAGAGATGTTGCAAAATGACCATAGGATGTATCCACATGGCATGTAACTTTATTTATTAATTAATTAATTTAATTAATTAATTTAATCAAATTATGATAAGGTAGACTTTATTAATTTAAGTAATTGATTATTATTAGATATATTCTAATATAAAGTGATCAATTGACTTCAAATAGATTATCTATAATCAAATAATTATTTGAATTACTAAACTATTTAACAGACTAGATTTGAATAAAATTTGTTCTATTAAAATTTAATTGATAGTATTTGTTTCTAATAAAGATATGTTCTATCCAAATTTCAAATCCCTTTGAACTCTAGGGGTTCTTAAGAATTGTTACTCACTCATTTAGATTCCTTCTTTAAAGGAATCAAGTTCATGTACTCAGCAAAACCTCTCCTTAAAAATAGCCTATCCTATTTTTATATTTTCTCTGGAAATTATCATGAGCCACTATCACTAGGCCTTTCTCAAAGATTTGGGACATGTATAAATATTGTGGAGAACTCTACTTGCCGCTCCACAAGCGCGAGAAGAAAGAAGTTTGTTAGATCATGATTTGACATTGGGGATACATTCATATTCATAAAATGAACACTTTCTTAAGACCAAAAGCAACATATAAAGTATATCTACTAACTTTTCCAATGCCTTCCATATATTATTAAAAAAAAAGCATAAAAATTTGGAATACCGTGAACTTGGTTATCACACTAAATAGTTATTTAAACTAAGTACAACTAAATGTAAACTTAATGATACGGTTAAAAATTAAAGCGTGTACAAATCAATATTGATGAAATTTTGGTATGCTTCTTACAGTTTAGAGGAATCAATTGGCCAAGAAAGCAGCGGCATCAAACTTTTCATAATTAATTGATGGAATCATGAACATATTCTATATATTTATATGTGTGTGTGTGTATCAAAAGTACAAATACCTGAAGGGCAGACTCTAGGTATTCAAGAATTACTGCTGGGATAATCCCTCTTATACCACCTCCATCAATGCTCAGAATAGTGACTAGCTTTCCATATTCTGTAGCTGCTAGCTCTGTGTTGAATCCAGCCATCATTTGATTGGCGAAAACGAAGAAGAGCAAAAGGAGCTTAGCCATTAGTGAAAGATAGAGGAAAGGAGAGAAGAGAATTAGAAGATTGAGAAATAACAAGTACTGTTCTTCTTGGAACCTAAAAGTTTTCTTCGTTGATTCATAGGGTTTATAGAAGAATCGTTTTCACTGTATTGTTTTTTTATGTTAATAATCATAATTATTATTATTATTATTGTTATTATTATTATTATTATTATTATTATTTTGAGAGAAACTTTATTTTTCATCCTTCACATATATGTGCATTTTCAATTTAATTCTTTATTTATTAAAATGTTTTTATTCTTGTCTTTTTTTCCATAAATTTACATAAAACTTAACAGAAATGTGATAAAAGAAAAACATTCATTTTAATGAATCAAAGATTAAATTAAATATGAGCTTGGCCATGGTGGATTTGGGGTCATATATAAGGGAGAATTGGATGATTGGACTCAAATAGCAGTAAAAAGGGAAGCTGGTATAATAAATAACAAAGCCTTGGATGCATTTCGGTCTGAAATTGCAGTTCTATCAAAAGCATGACACTGTCATCTAGTGTCTCTCCTAGGTTACTCCATTGAAGGTAATGAGAGAATTCTAGTTTATGAGTATATGTCACAAGGGACTCTCAGTAAGCATCTTTTTCATTGGAAGAGCCTTAAATTGGAGCCACTTTCTTGGAAGAGGAGGCTCAATATTGCATTGGATGTTGCTACAGCAAACAAATCTGTCATGGCCATAGCCTTTTTCTATATTCATTTTTTTAGTTTATTGTCTAACCCTATATTTTTTTAGCACTTAGTTCCATATATGTCCTAAATGACATTTTTATCTTTAGAAAGGCATGAAACAATAAGAAAATATTACCTTGTTGCTCTAAACAGTGACTGCAATGAGTTGTGAGGAGGAATTTAAGCTTCAGTTCTTGCTTGTAAAGTTAGACCTGCACCCAGAAACAAAAGAAAAAAATATGTCAAAAGGATTTCATATTGAAAAGTGAGCAAAACTTTCTTTGCAAAGCAAGCAAGAATAATATACTACATCAAGACATTAGAAATAAGATAGGACAGAACTATGTTGTGGATATTATTATCATTCACAACCTATCAATTCAAATAACAATAAAGAATGAAGTCTAACAAAACTGAAATTACAAGTTCTTCAAAAGGCTCTACCTACTCTAAGTAGACATAAATAGAACACCAATGGCCAAAAAGAGAACTCTATAACAAAAAGCTTAGTTATGTAAGATGAGTACTGAAGAACTATTGATTATTCAATAATCAATATTATTGTCAACTAAGCAAGGTGCCAACACACTACGAGTACCATTCAGTTTTCTACCAAAAGATTTTACCTTTTTTTGGTTTCAAAAGTTTGAAGTCAATTTTAATTTTCTCAAATGTGTTTTTCATTTTTTTGGTTAATCTTATCTTACATACTTGCAAAAGCTTTCAATATGTTTCTAATTTCTAACAGCATCTAATCACTTAACAAAATTAGTTAGTTATCTAGTCATTGAAGGATACAAATGTAGATATTATAAAGTCTATATGGATATGATGCTAACTAATGCTATCATCATAGCTCTTAAATGTTGTCATTTTAATTTTTCAATCCCTAATCTAACCTAATCAAGACTCTTTTCCTGGTTGCAAGTGTTTTCTTCTTAGCATTCCTAATTAGATTAATCGGTGTAGGTGCATTACAATTGGTTAGCTAATTGACTGTGGTCTCCTTCTATATTTTATCTTCCTTTAAAAGTTACTTTGTGAGTTCAATTTTCAGGGTTTTGATATTACTCTCTCACCCATATTTGGTTTCAGTGGGACCTTCGTAACTGTGGGGATTATTATGGAATTGTATGTCAGAAATGGAAGATTCGTTTTAGGGCAATGAAGGTAATGTTATGAAGGAAATATTAGTATATGCTTGTTTAAATGTCTGTGCTTTGTTCAAAATGTTGATACTTAAAAATGCTTATTCTTGTAGTGCTCTATTTGGAGCATTTGCAAGAATTTGGAGTTTTTCTATATGAAGGAGTGTACTTGGCAATGATTTGGCATGCAATCATTATGCTTTTCATTATTACCAAATTATGTTAAAATCCTATAGCTTTTCCTCTTCAATTTTCAAATTTAGTATATGATGTGACATGGCATGAAACATTGACAAACTTGGTTGACATATGGGTGAAAGAAGTCGAACTTTGCTGTACTAATCTTGAGTGCATCAAAATTCTGATTCGTAATCGAGTTAGCTATATGGGAAAGTATAAGAGACCAAAGGGAGCAAGTTAGACGAGAGGGGCCAATAATTAAGTAAAGTAGTTAATTCAGTAATCGATGGCACTAAACTAATGCACTCAAGCACAGCAGCAGCTGATGGTGGAGCTAGCAGGCTCAGTAAGATAGACTAATACTACGGTAAACAGACTAACTAACAAAACAATCCACACGGAGAGAGCGAAGTAGGCTACCTAACCAAAATAAAGAAAGCTTCCCTAACCAGACACAACATCGAGGCAGGCGTATACAACTGTGCATCAACGGGAAGAATGACACACCATAATCTCGCTTTAACAGGAAAAATATGACTCTATATATTAATTCCTCTTTTTTTTTTCTTTCTTTGATGCATAATTTCTACTTGATCTTAAGGTAAAGGGTCTTTCTTTATCTTGTAGTAGGCGCAAAAAGAGTTTCCTAAATTCTTAATCCATAGCACCCCTTCCCCCTGAGCAAACTAAAAAACCAGATCTACGTACAGAAGAAAATCTTGAAGAAGGAGAAGAAGAACGTACCATCTCTTTCAGTAGGCATTTCACTTACGCACAGATTTGCTTTCTCTTTTTCCTTACTGCAAGGCTTGGGTCTCCTGCTAGGGCATTGAACTCGTCCTCATATGCGTTTCTGAATGGAAGGGGAAACAGAGTTTGGTCTGTGCTTTTGTTTTCCATGTTTATTTCATTTAAAATATAAAAATATTACAATTATAATTTACAATGCTTCAATATAAATATAGCTCAATTTATAAGTAAATATTAAAAAAAAAGTTAATGCATCAAAAGATAAAAATATAGTATAAAATTTAAATTAATATAAAGATTTTAATACTTACCTCAAAAAAATTATTAATAATTTAATTTAAATTTTTTTAAATAATTAATATACCTATCGTTAAATGTAACACCATAACTTCTAGCTCATTTGATGCCATTTATAAGCTTTGTATTATCAATTCCACAAGATCATATGGAAAAGGGGATGAAAATAATAAATTTTTCCACGTTGCGCTATGTCAAAAAAAATTCAATTTGGTGTCACGTGGACTGTGTGAGCTCATACTATACTTCTTCATATTTAATTTCATTATTACAACTCATTTGTATCACAAAAACATGCCTACAACTCATGGAAACCGAAATGGGGCATGGAAAATGGAAGTTCATTCTCGGCCAGAATTGACCTCTTTTCTGGGCAAATTTGAAAAATCATAACTAAATCCAAAAAAATTGAAAACATGCAATCTTGGTCATTCTGGAAAGCTTGGGATGTCTACTTCACATTAAAAATATGCCAGGTCATAAAATTCATCACATAGGACGTTTGACATCCAAAAATCTACAGAATCGCTGGCTGCCTGGGCTGTTGTTCAATTTACTGATACAAATTTCTGAAATTCATAACTAATTCTATAAAAATTAAAATCACACACATTTGGTCATTCTGGAAAGATACAAATGTTAACTTGATAGTAAAAATAATTCTAGAATGAAACAGATACGTTTAGTCAGCTGGACCCTATGGAATAGTAACCGGACTCATAGGAGCTACTGATACTGACAGTTAACTTCAAACATGCATAACTCACTGCTCAGACCTCCAAATGAAGTGGCCACAGAAAGATTATGACCTCTAGTTTATGCATGTAAAATTTCATAAGCATTGACACCATTTGGCCATCAGGTGACACAGAATTCAAAACTACTAGTATGAACAGTCCCCATACCAGAATCCATAAAAAATCCCAACGTTGAAAATTCATCAAATATTCTCTAGGTCTCCGAAAATTATGATATTTATCTTCCTAAAAAGCTCTTAATAAGACCTAATTGTATGCCAAATCTCAGATCAAGAAGAGCTCATTTGGACAAAAAGTGAATTAGGGTTGCATTTGGGCCATTTTCATGCCTCTTAATGGTTCAATGATGGGCAAAATGGCTCCTATGGTTCTTGTGGCCACTTGAGTACGTGGGAATAGCCTAAAAATACTCTCTAAACTTGTCTTAAAGGTGTGGAGACTCAAAACATAGAATTTTATTCTCCATTCCTGTCACATTCCGAACTTCCTGTAACTGTTAACATAACCCATATTAATTCACACAGTCAAATAGCTACACCCATTTGACACCATCACCACACAAGAGCATAAGCATTCACTTGGGTATGTGGAATTATGTCTAGTTATGGGGATTGGCATAATCTGCATTGCCGTGAGGATTAGGGATCATACACAATTTTTGTATTAGATGGAAGTGATATATATGTATATATTAATTGACTATGGCTTGCTTCTTCTTTAGATGTGAGTATATGTGGTAGATGATGTTTGATTGCATTAAGGAAATATATTCAGCCGTGGTGGAGCTAAGAAGGAAGGTTGCATGTAATGAATGGCTTGAGTAATCTAAGATGAAGACACCTCATGCTTGCTCCACCCACTTTCATATATATGTATATTAAATTATGATTTGCTAATGCCATATTTGGTTTGACAGCAGGAGCTAAGTAGTGCTTTTAATATATAGATTAAATGAGAGTAAGACACATCTGCTGCCACCTAGCACATGCACCAATTCATGGAATGATGATTTGCCTTCATGACACCTAATTAAATTGTGATTTGCTGGTGCCGTCTGTGCTGTGATAGTGGGAGTTAAATATTGCTTTAATATATATATAGATTACACGAGAGTAAGATACATAGCTGCTGCCACCTAGCCACTTGCACTGAGTCATGAAATTGTAATCTGCCTTCATGCCACCTAATAGCGGTGGGAAGCAAGAGCTGTCCATTGCATTAATTACCCTTCACTTTAACTAATTTTGGGCGGAAGGGAATAGTGGAAGGAAGGAAGGAATTTCGGACAGCCATAGGAGAGGAGAGAAGAGAAGGAAAAACCGAAGTACAAGGACTCCAAAAAAGAGGTAAGCTCCAAGTTGCTCCCTTGTTCTAGACTGGGATGTTTTGGCCTTGTAGAATTAGTTGGTAAAGGATTTTGAAGCCAAAATTTTTATAATTAGAGAAACAACCCACTAATTCAATTTGGCTTCTGTACAGGACAGCCTGAGGCTGATTTCATAAAGAATTTTGTTAAATGGGTAAACGACGGAATTAGTGCATGAAAATTTGTGGGCAGGTAGCTAAGACGTATCACGTCAGGTTTACAAAGTCTTAGAATTTTCTGGGTCCATTTGGTAGGATAACAAAGCCAGAAACAGCAAGGGCAGTGTACAGCGAGCTCAACTGAGGTAGTGACCAAAACAGTAGGAGTTTAGGGGCTATCCCTAGGAATCCTTGAAAACTGTTTCTGTGGCTTATAATTAACATAATGAGGGGTTACTCTGCCAATTTTTATGATTTTTGGAGGTCATTTAGTGGAGGAAAGAAATTTCACAAAAACAGGTCCGAAAATGTAGTTCAATTGAGACTGTGGTAGTTTTCATTCTTTTGCTGTGTAGTGTGACTTTGCATGGAAAATGTAAGAATCCAACTTGAAAATAAGGGCTAAGAATTTAGTTTTATAGCACTAGATCACACATGGATAACTTAGACAGTAACTAATTATGAGAAGGAAAATAAAATGAAGATGTGATTGTTTACAATTAGGAATTCCAATAATTAATTAGCAAAAGGGATTTAGGAATTTCGTATAGAGGGATTAGTAATTTAATTGCAATGTAAATATTAACCATGACTCATTCTTAATTAGTATAATGCATGATTGAAATTTAGGAAGGCCATTGGAACAACCAGGGCTAAGGAATAACGTGACAAACGACAGTGACGAAACAGGTAGTTAACACTGTACTCACATTGTTATTTATGTTAATGCACTGGATGAAATCCCGAAGTCCCTATGTTGTGTTTGGTTGCATGTATATCTACTATTATGACTCTTTATGAGTACCAGATTGCTGTTATTGGCCAATAACCGAAGCAAGGTAGCCTAATGAATGAAAATATGCTGCTACGTAGCCTAACGATAAGAAAATGCTGCTACGTAGTCTAACGAATGAGCATGTGCTGCTATGTAGCCTAACGATAAGAAAATGCTGCTACATAGCCTAACGAATGAGCATGTGCTGCTATGTAGCCTAACGATAAGAAAATGCTGCTACATAGCCTAACGAATGAGAATATGCTGCTACGTAGCCTAACGATAAGAAAATGCTGCTACGTAGCCTAACGAATGAGAACATGCTGCTACCTAGATATTACATGCTCCGACACCGAAGTATGCATCTAATGTATCCTGGATAGTAATCCGTGCTATATTTATATATGTGTTTCTTGAGTACATTGTTAGCTACTGAGATTTTATCTCACCATAAATTGACTATTTTACAGGTATTAGCTATGCTACGAATGGAGCCAGACAAATAGAGAACGAACAAACTGACCCATAAATTACATATTGTTTGTAATTGGTCTTGTGAATCCTTTGAACAAGAGTTGAATGTAAAGTTTGACTCCAGTGAGAATGTAACATTGTAGTATTAATCTCTCTTTTGATTTGTATAAATATCATACATGAGATATCTACCGTAAGTTAACTGTGATGTTTATTAGGGCTACCGAACTCCCGGTACAAGTAAACTCCTATGTTTGCATTACATGAAATTGATTTTGATAACCATGGGATTAGTTCTAGCACATTAGCATCATCAACTTATGGTTTTCTTGTGAAAATGATGAAGGTTGTCTAGGTATGACAATTATTTATTTTAGGTCTAAGATCTTGTCGACAGGATCTTGGATTTCGCCTTGTAAAATGTAAGACCTTGTCAACAGGGTCTTCTGTTAGTAGTACAAGATCCTTTCATATGGTAAGTTATAGTGTATGTAAAGTGTAGGTGTGACAGTTCCCAAGCTATGTACTAAGAGGCATACACTTGAAATGACCATCCAATATCCAAAAATTGCAATACATTCCATTTATCCACAAATTTCATACATACATCATCTCTTAGGATATTTACACATGTTCTATTCATTATGGATCAATTCTAACAAAAGATTACATCATATGCCACTCCTTTGGTTACAATATAAACAAAGTTAAAAGCTTTATAATCATGGCTTCATCTCCTCACTTTTCTTTCGGCCCCACCATTTCCTAAAAATGTTTCTCAAAATGTGAAACTTCATAAGTAAAAGTCGAATTTATATCAAACACTTTGGGTATTAGATTGATTTCACTATCAATTAGATGTATAAAACTGTCATTGTCAAACCTGCACAAAAAATATGCCTGCTCCAAAATTTGGTAAACATAATTTTAATAAAAATAAAAAAGAATTGCATGATCTACAATTTTTAAACGGTATTAAGACAGGACAAAAATCACTTAGCATACTGTGCTGAAAAGAAGGGGGGAAAGGTCAAGTATGTAAGAAATAACTACATCAAAACTAAGAGGACGTAGTATCCAATAGCTGAATAAAACGGCATAAATAAGCTCTTAAAGATGAAGCTCAAGCAAAATGATTCACGCAAACATAAATTGTATTTTTGCTTAGCATCTCAAACTCATCCTAGTACACATAAAACTGTGATCTATAATATTAAAGCAGTTTCAAGGGATTTTTTTTACATGCTATATCAAGTTGTTTAAGTATTAAAAAAACCTTGTTCATTAACCCAGCAGCTTTAGAAAATTGCTTTGTGGTAAAAGTTAAATATGGAACAATAAATAAAGTGAATTGCCTTGAGAAACCCAGTAAAATAGTTCACTAAAATTTTAGGTTCAAAACAACAATAACCAAGCATTACTCAAAAAATCACAATAATACAGAAAAACAAAACGAGACAGAAAAAGATCATGTTTGAATTCAATAAATTGCGTGAATGTTAACCAATATTTACGCATGTAAGAAAATCAATACTATACCAAACAAGAAAAGGAAAAGGAATATAAGTGCACTACTACAATACCTTTAACAAAAATGCCTAAGCGGAATCCAACAAAAGCTAAAAGCAACACATGCATGAGAGTAAACACCTAAAGCATGTCATCATGTACAAAGACAGTGACCTTGCGAATTCAATTTCTTTGCTTCCTCTAGAAATCTATATCACCCAAAATCAGAAATTGAAAATATTCAAAATGAAGAAAATCAGGCTAGGCTTGCCTCAACTGATTTCCTCCTTCAAGACATTAGGATTTAAAGACAAGGGACAAGGATATTTCATGAAATACTCAAATAGAACAAAAGCCCCATTGTGTGAAACAAATACTCAATGACAATGGGAAGTGAAAAAGAAAAAGAACAACACTTTCAATAAATTAAGGCTAGGACAGTAGCCATCTAATGATCATGTATGCATAAGGTAATATGGGCAAGTTCGGAAATACACATGAAACACCAATTTTAAAATGTGTGAGCTAATGGAGGGTCATAATATTCAGTAGTCTATATTTATCTGTTCCAGTACTCTCACTCTCTTCAATGTGTAAAATTGCCTCCGCAGCTAATTCCATGGATGATGCATCAAATGAATCCTTATGTTTTGTGTTCAAGCTAAAGGTGCGTCTTGGTGAAGAGCTAAGAATTCTATTAAATTATGATATTGAGAAATCAATTTCTCCAAAAGCTCAACACACTGGAAAATGGCAACCTGTAGTTAGTTATGCAACTAAAATGGAACTTAATGTTTTTCTAACATTTTCAAGAATTACAACTCTCTCACTTAACAAATGCGTGCACATAGCCATGTTTTTGCAACCTCTTCCCAAATAAATGTAAAACAGTACAATAAATAGACACACACCCCCTAAATTTGTTTTTGTTTTCCTTTTCTTTTGTCATTTATTGACGTACAGCTTGAGAGTAGGGAGCAAACTGTGGGCAGAATATTTTTGCAAAAAAAAAAAAGAAAGGAAAAAAAAGACATACAGCTTGGAAATTAAAAATTCCATAGCATGTGATTGATTGTATTGGAATCAATTCCTATAAAGTCAATATATTGGTGAAATTGATGATAACATGAAAGAGTATAGCAGATCATATTCAAGTTCAAAGGGATCCTTACACACGAGTTAACACATTGACAAGGTGCACCACTATAGCTGTAAATTGCTTTAAATAGTTATTTAACGGTGCATAACTCATAAATGAGGACACCTACATAAAGAAGAAGGAAGCAAGGAATAAACCTAACCACATCCTCATCAGTCATGTAACTGCAAACATATAGTTCAAGTGACATAAATATGACAGCCTTATCTCAATTGAAAAATTACATAACATACATGTTAACAGTCCATAAATACAGTAATTTGGAATCTGTGAATGCATGCCACCTTGTTTTATGACACTTTAAATATGTTGCGTATACAAAAGTAACAGAAAAGTTCAACATTTACATATTCAAATAAATCATCTACAACAAAGCCAAAACTCAAGACAACCGGAGAAAATGGTTGTCAAATTCAGTAACATCATCTCAACAAACAATTCTATATACCAAATGATCAATTCAGGCGATAAGAGCACTTCAAAGGCCCATAGCAAAATTATTCTGGCATGAGATGAACTCTGATTCAAAACATAATAAATAGCAAGATCCACAAGCATTTGCAAAGACAACCGAAACAACAATTCCAAAATTTGGTACCAGATAAATAGCTAAAATCATATCATTTGCAATACTAAGTATATAATAAACAAAGGCAAAGTAGATCCAAGTAGCATAAAAAAAATTGGAATAACGTCATGAATGTAGAGATAAAGAGTACAAGACTTATTCCAATACAACAACGTAGAAGAATCAAAGGTAACAAAGTCACACTCATACAAATTAAAGTGAATAATTTTTCCCATGAAACCAAGGAAAGGAAATAGTAGTCAAAACTAAAAATTGAGGCAATATGAACGATGAAGCTGAGGACTAGAGATTTAATCACAAGAAGTTGATTGAAGATAGTTTTGATAACCCATAGCTGAGATTTGGAGGCAAGCAAAGATTGTTAAGTTAAAGAGTTGACTGGAATCAAATGAAAACAAGGAATGACATTTGTGAAAGGGATAAAGTTATGGGTGCCATAGACAGAGTGGAATAGAGGGTATAACTCTAGGTAGGATCATGTGACTGCAAAACTAGAGTCAACGGTCCCCGAATAGTTGTCCTCTGCACTTTAGGTCGTTCCCTGCCACTGCTACAAGGGGACAGCTGCAGATCGTGGAGGGGCCTCGTCAAACACTTTGCGGCTTGCAGCCTCTCTAGTAGTTACATGGCTTTAAGTAGCATCTTTGCACTATCTATAGTGAGGGAACAATTTCAGAACAAAAAACCATCAGACAGGCCTAACTAGATACCTACCAGAGAAATACAGTGGAGGAAAAAGGGAGTCTAACGTCTTATAAGGTCTCTAATGATGTCTCAACCATGATTATGGTTGAGTTTATGATAATAATGGAGGTACCATCAAAGAATATTTGATCCTTAGACCATAGCGAAACTAGGCTTTAATACCAACTTTGTCACACCATCCAATCAAAGAAATGACCGGCAGAGAATACGAGGTAATCCCCATACCTATAAACCTACAAAATATAAATGAGGGAATAACACAATATTGGAGGAATTCTCATATTATAAAAGCAGGAATTTTTCGCCAAAGTTTTGGCTGAACCTGCACAAAATATGAACCGTTCCAACCTTAATATAATAGTCCAATAACCTATACAAAAGTTCTACAAGGGAGCTCCATTCTCCACATTCATAGCACAGTTTAATGTTTACACAATCCATGCGCGAGCCTAGATCCTCCCTGAATGTCTAAGAAGCTATACTAGATCACAAATCATTCATAATAACTTTTGAAATATTAACATTGCCCGCAGACAAGTGTAAGGCATGCCAACCAAATACTAACCCCTCGACATTGCAAACTGAATCTTGATCAGTGCTATTACTTGAAACCTATAAAAGATTAAAAAAGTGACTTTTGACGCATAATGAGCAAATAATACAAATTATGCTAGGAAGGGACAAACCATAGGCACAAGACATTTTTTGAAAATAGGGATTCACAATAATAAACAAATAAGCAGTGAAGAATGAATATCATCATTACAGGGTTTAAATTAAAAAGTTTCAGTTAAATAAGGAGTAATGATGCCAAGGTGATGTCAAATCAATATTCAGGCATCAATTAATCAAGTAGTGTGAATAAATTAATCAGTATAAAATTATTCAACAAAATAGGCTAGAAAGCATATAGCTAGAACCACACCGGATAGGAACATTAGGCTCATGGTTAGTAATCAGATGGGAGCATTACGCCCACAATTATAATTACAGATCCATGTGTGGTAGTCAAAACACGGGACTAACAACATCCCTACTAGTTAGGGTTCATATTGAGATGCCCAAAGCTAACAACTACTGCTAACTGCATGTTGTTTTACAAGAATTCACTACTCAGAGTTACCTTTTGAAAAAATTCCAGAAAAAAGAAAAGTTTCCATTCTATCAAGGATCAAAATAGTGATGATGAACATCAAACTATACCATTTCAAATTGGTCGATTAAATTCCACTACTTAAAGTCTTGCTAGATCATAAGGTCCGAATCTTGAACAATCCATACACTTTATGCACGTGAATCCTCAACACATCTCTGAAGTACCAAGGGTGCTCCCCTAAATCTGATTATCTAGATTAAATTTAGTCGATCTAGATTTAATTTTTTCTTAATTTGATATTTTTTTATTTAAAGGATGCAGAATAAATAATAAAAATAATTTTTTAACTATCAACTTAAAAAAAAATAATGATTGAAACTAAAAAATATTAAAAAAATAATTAAAAAAAAAAAGAAAATCTAGACTATGACGGTCCAAATTGCAACTTGGAGAACCCCCAGTAACCGGATCCTACACTTTATCATACGGCTCTAAGCACTTATAATCCACTTCCACAACTCGAACCGCCCATTCCAGCATTTTAATCATGTCTTAACCTATGTACTTCTCAGATTATTATTATTAGGTGTTGGGTTTAGAACTCAATCATCAAAATAAAAGTGAAGGATTTCAATTATTATGACTCGGGAACATAGCTCAGTAACACAGCGGCAAAAGAAACCACTCAAAGCATAATTAACATTTTACTAAGGAGATACAACGATTGAAAACCCAACCTGAAGCACCACCATTGCAGCAAAACGAACGGAAAGCTGCTGTACAAAATCAAAGGGAGAACGCTGAAAATTGCAAGTGATATGGCTAGCTCGAAGCTTAAACTAATATCCTTCGCTCTTGGGTTACTCACAAAAGCAGGGAAGTAGCAGGAATAGAAGAAGTGAAGAGGTCACGACCTAGCTGAACTGCTTCCGCTCAAGCTGAAATTTGAAGAAGTCATGAGCTAATTATTGAAAACACTGCTGAATTCTGATGGGAAGCAAGGGTTGGGTTGAAGAAGGAAGGAACTCGGGTTGCTCTCATCTCACGCTCGGTCACGCACAGAAGCAGCAAAAGATGACGAGGGAGATATGAGAGATGAGATAGATAGATGGGAAGCTGAAGGCCTCGGTTCAAACAGGGTAGAACATGAGCTGAAGGAGAAGAAGCTTCAGGAACCGAGAAGGATTATGAGGGGGTCGGCTTATACTTCGGCGGTTTAAACATCAACTTTTTTGTTTTAAATTTTTTTTTAATTTAAATTATCACTTCTTTATTTTATATTTTATATCTTTAAAAATAAAAAAAATTAAAATTAACAAAATTTAAACTTTTTAAATCCTGATAAAAAAAAGTGCATTTTCTGCCAATTTTAAGACGCGCAGAAAACTTGGATTCATAGACTTGAAGCTTTGAGGATCTTCTTCAGCCAAGGCTTTGTCGGGCATTTTGGGTGGGTAGAATTTCGAATAAAGTTAAAAGATAAAAATTATCTTTTGCTCATAATAAAATGAAAAATAAATTATGTAAATATTCTTTTTATTAAAATTACACATATCTATTTATTATTTTCAAATATAGGTCTCTCTTAAAATAAAATAATATTTTTCACTTCAGTTTAATTTTAAATTTTTTTACCATAATATCTTATATTTAAATTTTTTTAGTTAAAAATAAATATTTAATTCTAATAGAGGATATTTTAATCAAAAATTTTAAATTTAAACTAAAATTTAAGATTATATTTTATTTTAAAAAGATATATATTTCAAAAAAATATCTATATAATTTTATCAAAATTCCAATATAATGTATGTAATTTACTCTAAAACTGAACACGTACCTATAAAATTCTCTTACTACCTCCTCTTTTTCTCACAGGGGACGGTACCTCTTTCTACAAATCAACTACGTCTTTTTGGGTGATAAACTCTATCCTTTTTCCCTTCTTCCCACTTTACTTTTCTCTCTTTTTATTTTCTTTTACAGAATAAATTAGTATCTTATATTCTGTCTTTTATAATAGATCTAAATAAAGTATTTGATCTATCTTTCTTCATAGCAGATTTGAAAGGTTTTCAGTCATTCAACATTTTTCTTTTATTTTTTGTGAAATTGAAAAGTTTTCAATATTTTGATGTCTTTCTTAATATAGATTAGACTTGATTAGTCCATTCACACTTCACTTTAAATTGGAGTTCTTTTTTTTTTTTTTGCTTCTTTATTTAATCAAATTATATTAGCAGTTTTCATTTTTTTTATGCTAAAACCTAATTTGTTCACCATCATTTTGAATATTAAATTTTAAAATAAATTACACATATCTTTTCTGTATTTTTAAAAAATATATTTTTATATATTTTTAAATTTTTTAACTAAAATGCCTTCAATTAACCTAAATTACAAATAGATGTGTATTATATTCAAATATGTACAAATAAAAATAAAAGTAAATTTTGTTTTCAAATATGTGAAAAAATATATATTTTTTAAATTAAATGTGACAAAAAAATATATGCAGATTAATAGAGGATATTTTAATAAAAAATTTTAAATTAGATTAAAATGTGATGTAACTTTTTGTTTAAAGAAAAACTCATGATATTTTGAAAATAGAAAAAATATTTTTTTTTTAATTTTAGTAAAATTTAAACAAAATCGGTATAGCTTACTCTAAATTTTAATACTCAAATCCTATCTGTGTATATTTTCTATTATTGAACAAATATTGGATATTAATTTTAATCGGTTATCATTGGATATCTGAAATATTCACCCAAATTTTTATCCTTATGTTTCAGTGATAGTGTTATTAAAAATAGACTGATTAAATTTTCAGAAGTATGGTTTATGCATTGTCATTTGGGAGAACCAAGGAAACACGCATGCTTCCACATCCTAAGTACACGATTAAATTTTCAGAAGCATGTTTTCTCTCATATTTATTCTATAACACGCATGCTTCCACACGCATGCCTCCATGTTCAACTGAGTAAGGATGAAGGAATTAAATAATTCTGCAATAAGCTTTTGAATCAAGTATAACAATAGAATAAAAATGAGAGAAAACAACACTGAGTTTGACAATATGTTTGCCGAAATAAGTCGTTTTTATTTTTTAAATGTTGATTCTTCATAGTTTATAAATTGTACCTCAGTTAATGAAGATATATGTACAGTACAATGTTTGTACTTCCCACATCTTGAACTGTGAAAGCATGCTGCTATGAACAAAACTCAAATAAGCAGATTTAGAGCCACAAAGTGATTTATATGCGCTTCCAATTAACCTTGCTTACTTTCTTTCTCGTTGTTTCTTTCTTTATGCCATATTGCTTACGTTGGCTTAATTTATATTTTGAGTTCTTCCTTACAGAACAGAATCAGCAACTTCCTTTCTACCATATCATCTGGTAAGTTGGTTTCGCATTTGAACCATTCCTGATAGAACACCAGACTTAGTTGCTGGAAGTTTAGTGAGAATTGTGTCTAGATTGTTGGTAGCTATCAAGGCTTAATGTCTTGGGGTAAGTTGGCAACCTTGTTTTCTTTTCGTATTTATTATTTGTTTAACATTAGGAACCCTTTTACACTAGTAAGCAAGTTATTTCCGTGAAAAATGTGGTACAAATCGCACTGCCCTAGCTCTTTCTCTGTACCAAAATTTTGTTTTCAATGAGAAATGAGTATGATTTGTAATACGTATTCGAAAATAAGTATATATTAATGATAAATTGCTCTTTATTGTAGTTTATTGACTGTTTAAATTTTTAAATTAGTTATCAACCTTTCCCATACAAAACCTTTTGGTCAATGAGACATTTTTTGAAAAATTTTATTATTGAGAGCTCAATCTCTTTGAAAAATCAAGCTCTTTACTGTTAAGTTACTTTAAAATTTATGTGTATAGTAATAAAATAATACTTTAAATAAATCTTAAAAATCACCTAACTATGAAAAAATAATGGAATTGTTCGTACCTCATAGCTTTTCCCTTCTCAGAAATACTCCATGCACGTCAGGTTGGGAACTCGCTTTGGCTTGAGTTTTGGAGTTTGGGTCAGAAACTGGTTTTCTATGAGAATGGTGGGTTGAATGGAAGATGTGTGTTTGGGTTTCAATTCTGGGGAGGTGTGCTTACAGCTAATCACCTTCACTTGATGTGAATTATTATAAATATGTATTGACACATGAATAACGCGAAAACAAGTCAGGTTGGTGGATTCTTTTTTATTATTTTGTATTAACTTTCACTGAGTAGGAGTTCTAAGCACCAGTCATTACATTCGTTTGTTTGTGATCACCATGTTGCTCCATTTTATTTAAAATTGTGATAACTACTAAAATAATGAAATTCCAACACAAACGCCTTGTTTTATTAGCTGGGCAATATCACGACAGGTTCCATTATACAGTTCCATGTTCTATTTATTTGGTGTTTAATTGAACATTTGGTAACTTCATCAAACGTTCAATTGTAATGACCTCGAGCTTAGCTTAATGGTCAATGAAGTATATTCTCTACTATTAAGTATTTGAGTTTAAATCTTAGAATTAGCTACTTGCTAGTCTTATTTGAGTGTTGCAGTTAGGTGGTGTATACTTGAATTACCTTCGCTGCCACTAAATTTAAACTCGATAAAAGCTTGAGGAGACAAAATATAATAATAAACTAGCTTTGGATACAATTGAACCACTAAGTTTTTGTCAGTCATCGGTTAATGTTCTTTGTTGAACTAATCGTCAAGGGGTTCATCAGGGAAATATTTACTATTCAGTACTACTCATTTCCACTTTAATAAATAAGCAATTCTTACATAAAATTTATAGTTATGATGTTATATTCTCAAGAATACTACATTCTTTAATTATGATGTAATTAATAATTAAATATAAAAAATATTTTATTAAATAATTAATTATAATATTAATTTATTTAGTAATTAATAGTTTTTAAAAGAATAAATTTGATTTTTTTGTATAATTAGTCAATCTAATTATAATAATAAATCTATTAAAATAAGCAAAAATATTGTTCTATATTTAATATTTAATAATTATTATTTCATAACCAAAGAATACAATATTTTTGAGAATATAAGATCATCATTCTAAAATTTAAGATCTATCTTAGCATTTACTTAAAACTAAACTTTGTGACCTTTCCGGAAACAAGTTAGATCACGTGGCAAAAAATAAGTAGCAATAGTATTGATCACTCGGTATAAAATGATTACTCAAAGTGAAGTTATTAAACAAGAAAGGATACATACATACATACATACATACATACATATATATATATATATTAGTTTTTGATGTGAAACTACGGTGAGAAGAAAGAAAGAAGTCTTCAAGAAAGTATTGAAAATAAACTCGTACAAAATGAAGTTATCCTTTATTTAGCACTTGACAGAAAAAAATTAGCTAATTCCAATTTTTTGTTTGATCAAATGAGTTGGAAGTTATTTTAATATTCTAGAAGGATGAAATATTATAGCAAACTTGTATTCTCCCATAGTGAGTGTCAAACCATTAATTAACGAAACTATTTTTCAACGACTAAAAGTAGAGTTGTTGCCGAAGTACTTAACGAAATATGCATGATGTCACTTGTGCCCCGTATGCTTGCTGGGATTTTTTACCGTTGGCTTTGGGATGGAGACGAGACTTGCATACTATATATTATGTTTGGTTGGTAGATTAATTATTTTATTCTCATTCCTGCATTTATTTGACTCCCTCAAGATAGGAGATTAGCATTTTATCAAAAATACTATGGAATTAGCACGGTTTCTTGGAATGATTTGAGAAATGATATTATTATCTTTTTTTTATGCCAAATATACTGTCCTTTCTATAACAAATATTTTAGTGTTTTATAAGAGTAATTAAAAAACATTATATGCAAATTAAGAATTAAAAAAGAGGAAAACTGTAAAACTTTTAATTATGAGTATTTTTTAAAAAATTCAATAGATTAAAATAAAAAAAATTTATTTTAATATTTTTTTAACTGAAAATATTATATGTATTTGATTAATTTTTTTATTCATATATTATTTCATCCAACCAAATATAAAATTAGAATAAAATAATTTCTTTTTATAACGAAGTACTAAACGATATATGCACGATGTCACTCGTGCCCCGGATGCTTGCTGCCATATTTTTACTGTTGGCTTTGGAATGAGAATGAGATTTTCACACTGTTGTCATGTTTGGTTGGCAGATTAATCATTTTATTCTGAATCCTACATTTATCCTCTGGTTCCCTCAAAATAGATGATTGACATTTCATCGAAAATATTATGGAATTAGCAGGCTTTCTGGAATAATTTGAGAAATGACATTATTATCCTTTTTATGCCAAATATTACAGTCCTTTCTATGACAAATATTTTAATACTTTATAAGAGCAATTAAAAATATCTTATATAAACTAAAAGTAAAAAAAGAATATTGTAAAATTTTTAATTATGAGTATTTTTCTTAAAAATCAATAGAGTAAAATTTGTAAAAATGTATTTAAATATTTATTTAACTGAAAATATTATAATTATTTAATTAACGTTCCAACTAAATATAAAATTAAAATAAAATATTTGTTTCTTTCTATAACATAGCAAAACATAATTATGAGTTTTAAAGTTACATTTCATCAAAATTTATTTTCGTTCTAATTTTTATTTCTATTCTCACGAAAATCATTCCTAGTACCAAAGGTATTACGGTTTCTCAACTGAATCGGTCTATTTTGCAGAAACCACACACCGTTTTTCAGTCGAGTTTGGCAAAACCTACCTCCTTCGCATAATCAACGCCGCCATGAACGAAGATCACTACTTCGGGATCACCAACCACACACTTGCGCTTGTAGGCACAGACGCAGCCTACGTCAAGCCCTTTACCACCCCTTACCTTGTGTGTGATCACCCCAGGCCAAACCATGGACGCTCTAGTGAAAGCTAACCAGACACCAGGTCTCTATCACGTCGTCGCTTCGCCATTCCACGAAGGCTCATCTCTCTCCCATAACACCACAGCCACTGCCGTTTTGCAGTACAGTTGAAACAACTCTATTTCTCAACATCCTTCGTTGGTTTTTCCAGATTTTCCTGAACATAATGGCTCTTCTGCTCCTTTTAACTTCACCAAGCGGTTGAGGGGTTTGTGGGGAACAAGTCACTCGATTGACGTCCCCAAGAAAGTCAATAAAAGGAGTTATATCACAGTTGCTGTGAATAACCTACCATGCACCTCTAGTACTTGCGGTAACACGACCAAGCTCGCGGCTAGTTTGAACAACGTGTCGTTTCAGGCTCCGAGTATTGATATGTTGGAAGCTTACTGTGTTGTTATTGTGTTAAGTATATCATTGTTCATGTGTTGTTTCAACTTTCAACGTTGGGCCTGCGTCTAAACTCGACTTGAGTTAAGCTTATTAATATGTTAAAGATAAAGTGGACATCTAAGCTTATGGATGAAGTTCATAGCTTCATTTCCGTTATGCCAAAATTGTCCTTGCCTATTGTATTGAAAAATTGTGCTTTTTGGTCATTTCCCACCTTAATGTCCTGCTCCACGCCTTCAGCACCAGATCCGTACCTTCAAACAGCAGAACCAGTGGTTAGGACTCCAGAAACCTCCGGATAACATCTTGGCTTTTGCTGTAATTCGTGCTCCTCCCATGCTTCCATTTTCTGCGCGACTTTCTATTAAAGAACCATGTCCCATTGTTCTTCTTAGCCGCCAACTTCCATTCGTGCAGAATAAGCTTCCCTCAGCCGTGTTCTGCTACTGGTTTAGACAGCCATCCTGTGGTGCAAATTTTACTTCATTTTCGGTCGAAGGTCCTGGCTTCTTGGTGGTTGGTATGGTGCTTTATTTTTCCCTCAAGGCTCCTTATATTTTTCTGGTGCACAATGACAAAACATGAGACCGCAATCCAGAATATAAAAGTGCAAATCGGTCAATTGGCTTCTTCTATAAATTCAAGACAGCTTGGGGTGCTACCAAGTGATACTGTTCCTAACCCCAAAAGAGAGGGCAAAGAGGAATGCAAGGCTATTGCATTGAGAAGTGGCAAAGAGTTGCCAGAACTATTACTGTCAAAGTAAGCCAATAAGTCTAGCCAAGATCAAAACAAGGTGGAAGAGAAGGGTGAGAAGGAGAAGCTTATGGAAGAGAAGAATGAAGTGAGTGAGAAGAGGAAAAATAGTGTTGAGAAGAATAGTCAAGAGAAAGGTCAAGAGAGAATCACACCCCTACTACCATTTCCTCAACGCTTCAGGAAGAAGAATCTGGACAAGCAATATCAGAAATTCTTAGAAATCTTCAAGCAGCTCCACATTAACATTCCATTTGCAGAAGCTTTGGAGCAAATGCCAAGTTATGCTAAGTTTATGAAAGATATGCTGTCTAACAAAAGGCGGTTTGGAGAATTTGAGATAGTGGCCCTAACTCATGAATGTAGTGCTATTTTGCAAAAGACACTTCCACCTAAGATGAAAGGCCCAGGGAGTTTTACCATTCCTTGTAACATTGGGAAACATTTCGCTGGAAATGCCTTGTGTGACCTAGGGGCGAGTGTAAACCTAATGCCACTGTCAACTTTCAAGAAGCTTGGATTAGGAGAGGCAAGGCCAACCACCGTCACCTTGCAGCTGCCTGACCAATCTTTAGCCTATCCAAATGGAGTTATTGAAGGTGTTCTGGTGAAGGTGGATAAGCTAATTTTTCCAGCAGATTTCATAGTCTAAGATCATGAAGAAGATAAGGATATTCCTATCATTTTGGGAAGACCCTTTTTGGCCACAGGCAGAACATTGATTGATGTGCAAAAAGGAGAACTTACTATGAGAGTGAATGACTAGGAGGTGACATTCAACATGTACAAGGAAATGAAGAGCCCGAATGAACCAGAGGAATGTTGCTTTGTGCGTCTAATCACCCATGCAGTACATGATGAGTTCATTGAATCAACGCTTAAGGATCCCCTAGAAGCATCATTAGTTAGAATGGCTAGGAAGGAGCATAATGGAGTGAGAGAATGTATTAAGCTATTGGAAGCTACTCAAAAGCATTCCAAGGCTTCTCAACAGTTTGAACCACTAGATGCATTAATTGGAGTCAAGTCTGTGTTGAAGCCATCTGTGGAGGAACCTCTATCTCTGGAGTTGAAGCCATTACCTCCTCATTTGAAATATGCTTACCTAGGGGAAGAATGCACATTACTAGTAATAATCTCTGCTGCTCTCTCTGAACAACAAGAAAGGGAATTTCCTCGAGTGCTTGGTGGTTTTAAGAAAGCCATTGGATGGTCAATAGCAGACATAAAAGGGATAAGTCCCTCCATCTGTATGCATAAAATCTTATTAGAGGACAACCACAAGAAATCTGTTAAGCATCAAAGAAAGCTTAACCCAATAATGAAGGAAGTGGTGAAGAAAGAAATTTTGAAATGGCTGGATGCAAGGATTATTTACCCAATTTCAGATAGTTCATGGGTGAGCCCAGTCCAATGCGTTCCCAAGAAAGGAGGCATAACTGTAGTGGCTAACACCCACAATGAGTTGATTCCCACAAGGACAGTGATGGGGTGGGTATGTATGGACTATCAGAAACTGAACACTGCTACCAGAAAAGATCATTTCCCATTACCCTTCATTGACCAGATGCTGGATAGATTAGCTGGGAAGGCCTACTTTTACTTTTTGGATGGGTATTCGGGATATAATCAGATTGCCATTGCCCCTGAAGACCAGGAGAAGATAATCTTCACATGTCCTTAAGGCACATTCGCTTTCAGAAGGATGCCATTTGGATTATGCAATGCTCCCGCTACATTCTAGAGATACATGATGTCCATTTTCTCTGATATGATTGAGCAAACCATGGAGATTTTTATGGACGATTTCTCAGTTTTTGGGGACTCATTTGAAGAATGCCTTGCTAATGTAGAGCAAGTTCTGAAAAGATGTGAAGAAACTCATTTAGTCCTGAATTAGGAAAAGTGCCACTTTATGGTGCAAGAGGGTGTGGTACTTGGTCATCGAGTCTCCAGTAAAGGCCTTGAGGTGGATAAGGCTAAAATTTCTTTAATTGAGCAACTTTCACCTTCGACCATTGTAAAAGGAGTTAGGAGTTTTTTGGGTCATGCAGGCTTTTACAGGAGGTTTATTAAAGATTTTTCAAAAATTGCCAAACCCCTCTGTCAACTACTTGAGAAAGATGCTCCATTCAAGTTCGACCATCAGTGTCATAGTGCTTTTGAGCAGTTGAAGAAGAAATTAGTATCTGCCCCTATTATCGTGGCACCTGACTGGACCGAACCCTTTGAAGTGATGTGTGATGCCAACGATTATGCTATGGGGGCTGTGCTAGGGCAAAGGAAAGGGAGGCTCTTTCACCCAATATACTATGCCAGTAAAACTCTATCGGATGCTCAACTGAATTATACCACCACTGAAAAAGAGTTGTTGGCAGTAGTATATGCATTTGAGAAGTTCAAATCTTATTTGGTAGGTACCAAGGTTACGGTTTTCACAGACCATTTGGCCATCAAGTATTTGATTGAGAAGAAGGACTCCAAACCAAGGCTTATTCGGTGGGTTTTGCTTCTACAAGAATTTGATATGAAGATAGTAGATAAAAATGGTAGTGTGAACCATGTAGCTGATCATCTATCTAGACTAAGTACTGAAGTTCAAGATGACCAAGAGAAACATATCAATGAGACCTTTCCATATGAGAGCTTATTTTTTTTGGAGCAAAACAAAATGCCATGGTATGCAGATTATCTGAATTATCTAGTGTGTCATGTATTGCCTCCAGATTTAAGCTCACACCAGCACGACGTGAAGTTGTATGTCTGGGATGAGCCCTTCCTATTTAGAATGTGTGTAGATCAAATGCTACAAAGGTGTGTCCCAGATGAGGAGTAAAAGTCTATCTTACTAAGATGTCATGCAGCTAAGTATGGGGGACATTTTAATGGGCAACGAACTACAGCCAAAATCCTCCAATCGGGCTTTTATTGGCCCTCATTGTTCAAGGATGCTCACACTTTTGTAGGGAGATGTGACAAGTGCCAAAGAGTTGGTAACATATCTAAACGACATAAGATGCCTCTGAATAATATTTTGGAAGTGGAAGCATTTGATGTTTGGGGGATAGACTTCATGGGTCCCTTCACCTTTTCTCAAAATAACTAATACATACTTGTTGCTGTGGATTATGTGACAAAGTGGATTGAGGCAGTGGCTTGTCACGTTAATGATGCAAGGGTGGTAATGAAATTTCTAAAAAAGAATATCTTTACCAGATTTGGGGCCCCTAGAGCAATCATTAGTGATGAGAGAACCCATTTCAACAATCACCAGCTCAAGGCATTCCTAAAGAAATATGGAGTGCAACACAAGATGGCCTTGGCATATCATCCTCAGACTAATGGCCAATGTGAAGCATCTAATCGAGAGATAAAGAGGATTTTGGAGAAAATGGTGGGCCCTCAAGAAAGGATTGGGCTGAGAAATTAGAGGATGCTTTATGGGCCTATCGTACAGCATTCAAAACTCCAATTGGCATGTTTCCTTACAAGCTTGTCTTTGGTAAAGCTTGTCACCTACCAGTCGAACTCGAGCATAATGCTTTTTGGGCTGTAAAAAAATTAAATTTTGATTTGAGAAGAGCTGGTGGGAAAAGACTATTGCAACTTAACGAGCTGGATGAATTCAGACTTCACGCTTCTGAAAGCTCCAAGCTCTACAAAGAAAGGACAACGCAATGGCATGACAAAAAATTTTACCGAGGAAGTTTGAGCCTGGTCAACTGGTATTGCTATATAACTCAAGGCTTAAGCTCTTTCCGGACCAGCTCAAGTCGCGGTGGTCAAGACCTTTTGAAGTAGTTGATGTCTCTCTGTTCGGTGCGGTGGAGATCATGGAAAAGGAGTTAAACAAAAAATTCAAAGTCAATGGTCAAAGACTCAAACACTATCAAGGAGGAGAGGTAGACCGTCAAAAGTCTGCGATCACACTAAAGGATTGCATGTGAAGTCATCAAAAGTCAGGCTAAGGACTATAAACTTAGCATTTTTTGGGAGGCAACCCAAGTTCTTTTCCTTGTTTTTGTTTTTGAGAATAAAGAGTGTCAGAATTTCATGTGGGTAACTTTTGGTTGCATGTTTTTGGTTTCAGGAGAATCTAGTGAAGGGTGATAATCATGCAGAGCTATGAAAAAAATTCCAACCAATGTATACAGTAGTGAGGCCAAGATCACAAAAGCAAAGAAGATGGAGTATTTTTGACTTTATAACTTCTGACCTGTTCTATGCCTTAAATTTCAAACTTGATGTATTCAAAGTAAAAGAATAGTGTTATAGCAGTGAGAGTAGGCAAAATTTTTGAATAGTTGCATCGCATCAGGTAGATATGCACCACGACTCAATATTATGTGCCGCGGCACACTTGAAGTCAGTGGAAAAACTCGCCTCAGCGTAACCATTTTCGCCGTGGCGTGTGAGAGGGCAGTAGCGAATTTTCACCGTAATGTGGAAAATTTCGTCACGGCATGGATCGTATAAGGAAATTTGGGCAGTAAAGTCAATGTCGAATTTCGCCGTGGCGCTATAAGCTTGTGCCGCGGCATATTTCGGCATAGCAAAGTGAATCGTGCTAGGCAACTTTTACTTAGTGGCAGAGGCGAATTCCATCGCAGCTCGATATTTATCACCGCGGCGTGAGGTGTAAATCAAATAAAATAAAAAAGCTTTCAAAACATTTTAAACCTGCCCCTTCTTTCATCCGATAGCTCCTCCTCATTCGGCGCACTCCCCACACCCTTCTGCCCTTATATTTTCTCCCCTCCACAATCAAATGCGTCGAACTCCTTTCCCCTTCCCCCAATTGGTTCATGTTGCTACTCCTTCGCCACGGTTCTGTTTACATTTTTCCTTTCTCCCTCTTCAACTTTTCTTTGATTCGACATTACAGGTTTCTTCTGGATGGCGCCTAAAAAGAAAGCCCAGGGTGAAGCATCATCATCATCTGCCGCTTCCATTGATCGCTCTCGCTTTGTGTTCCTAGCAACTCAGGAGCGATATAATGAAGTCATTTTTCACTGAGCTTTGATTCTAGGAAGGAAATTTAGCACTGCGCCTACCAAGAGTCAGGAAGTAGCAGATCAAATATTCGCTAGACAATGAGGCACATTTTGTTATGAGCCAGTAGCTGATGTGGTGCCCATCGTCCGGGAGTTCTACGCCAACGCCCTATTTTGTCGTGAGCACTTGTATAGAGTCTGAGGGCGCACGGTTACTATCAATGAACAAGTCATTTGAGATAAATACCACCTTGTTTTGGTGGCTGACTGTGAGTTCTGCATGTATTGGATGAGTGGGGAGACCCCTGATTTGGATGACGTTGTTGAAGAACTGACTCTCCCGGGCTGGAATTTTTGGAAGATGTCAAGAGGGGTACCCAAAGGCATTTTGCGGGCTAATTTAAATCGAGTGGCCCACTATTGGGCCCACTTCGTCTGCACCAACTTGCTCTTGAGTGGCCATTTGAGTGATCTAACCATTGACCGGGGCTATTCTGATTTACCTCATCATGACTGGGAGGTTGATAGATGTTGGGTATATTATCCTTGAGAGTATTAAGAAGATCTCCCAGTCTACAGTTTCTAGCCTTGCACATCCTCATTTGATCACAGAGTTGTGCACTGATGCTGGGGTGCCATTTGAGCCGATTGAGGAGCTCCTTCCCCCGAGGAAGCCATTTTTCATCCTGATGATTGGTGATCTGGAGGTTGAGGAAAATGAGCCGATAGAGGAGCCTATGGACGAGTCGATGGAGCAGCCTTTTGAGGAGCCAGCGGAGTTTCCTGTTGAGCCCGATCAGCCACCCTATCTGCCAGCTCAAGATATGCCACCAGCTCCGGCGCAGACGCATTCCTTGGAGACTTTATTTGTGATGATGCAGGATCTTTCCTTTCGAGCGTAGGCCATGAACCGCTGGCAGTACCAATGTTGGAGGCAATTAGCCAGCCGTCTACAGTGGGACCCATCTGAGCTTCCACCTCTTCCTAGCTTTGTACTCAGTCCCACTAACTCGCCACCTCCGGAGTCATCTGAGCAGCCACCACAGGACCCTAACATCTAACACCTCTCTCCATTTCTTTTCGCTTTATGTCAATTGCATCAATTTAGTTTTCAGCATTATGACCTTTGACTATTTTATTTTGTTGTTAGTAGGAGTTGTTTTAATGTTTTCTTTATTGTTCTGTTGTTTATGTGATTGTCTTTATATTTCATTTCTCATTTTGTTCAGCACCAAAAAAAAAATGAACATACCCAAAAATTTTCATTATGCACAGACTATCCGCCTTAATTCTCTTAGGCTTTGTTTGTTCCTCAACATTGGGGACAATGTTGATTTTAAGTTTGGGGGTAGGATAGCTTAGACAAATATAATTGATGGGAATAACATGAAATTTTGTTCTTGAACTTTTCATTGTTAAGAAAATTTTTGAAATTCATTTCAAATTAGTTTGTCTGTTGGCCTGCTGGTTTTGTTATTGCCTGCTTCCAATGATAGTATTTTGTGTCAACAGATATTTGTTAGGAATTCTTTACTATCTGTGTTGTGATCTTAGTTCAAATGCCTAAATTAGGAATTCTTCCAATTTGAAAACCCTAATATGCACCACTGGCCAATCCATAAATCAATTGCTAGTTCTAGGAGAAAATTCTCTGTAATCTAATTTGTATGGCTAGTCTCAAATCCGGGGCTTTAGAACTTATCTCCTACCCTCTCAAGGCGAACCAATAGGTATGGCATAACCTTTAGAGATGATTTAGGCATTCCTTAGTTGAGATTGTGCCTTTCTAGCCTGACCTATTGTAATTACATAAACGTTTGAACCTTATTTGAGCCTGTTCATTTAAAAAAAAAAGGAAGAAGAAGAAGGAGAGAAACCTTAGGAGATGATATTTTATTATGTTGTCCCAGAGTTATTAACAGAAGTACCTAAACTTGACTAGCCTTATAAAAGTCTGTAATCCTGCCCTTGTCTTGAGAAAAGGATAATTGTGCATTCATGAGGATGAGGAAACAAGCAGTATGGTTGATCTCAAAATAAAAAAAGAAACAAAAAACAAAACAAAACAAAATATATTTGAGATGGGTATCCCTTTAAATCATTACTGAAGGTGCATTGAGAGGACCTCTAGTTTGTGTAGACTATCACATAGATTTTCTCGAGACCTTTTGTACTGACTTTGCCTATTCTCTGTAGCCACAGCCCCAGCCCTATTACAAGCTTAAAAGTCCTTTTGATCTAGTGGTTTTGTGATACCTAATTCAGTAGAGAGAGGGAAAAAGGTGAGCTTATGAAGTTTCTGTTGTTGAGGCTGGTTATACATGTTAGAGTGTAGAGAACTAATTCTGATACTTGCTTGAGATGAATGTTTGGCCAAATTCACACACACACTTCGAAATGGTTGAAAGCCTTACTTTTATCATTTGAACTTTGTTTCTAGCATATATGGTTTGTTCTTCCTATTAAATACACTCTCTGAGGTAGCAAGTGAGGACCACAACAGTCACTAATGTTCCTATGGCCAATAGTCACTCTAATAATGTTTTTGGTTTGTTTTACTTGAGGACGAGTAAAAGTTCAAGTTTTGGGGTATGATAATTTCTAACTATTCATGTTATTGTACATATTTTCTTTCAGTAAATATGATGTTAGCCTCCACTTATAGGGTAAATAATATTTCCATAGAAGAAAATGAACATACTTAGGATGAATAGCTCTATACTCAATACTTACTTGAAAAATCATCATCTTTACCTTAATTTTTGAGTATGTTGATGACTAATCACACTTTGTTTTCTTATAGGATGCATGTTTTGAAGAGTATTGAGCAATTTCAGAAGAAAAAGGCTGCAAAGTGTTGGTTTTGCATATCTCGCCACGACCAAGTTTCATTGCGCCGAGGCAGAGAGTGCAATATCCAAGGGAAAGAGTGTTGTGCAACGTGCACCGCGGCGGATAATGTTTTTGTCACAGCGAGAACTCAGTCAGAATCAAAAATAACCGCGGCGAGATATTGAGGAGCCACGACGCTAATGGATTGGAGTCAAATCCTTGGCGTGTGAGTGTTGAGCTGCGGCGAGAAGTCACACAGAACCAAATCTCGCCGCGGCGGAAATGTGTGTTCCGAGGTGAGGAACATGCATACCCTCAGAAGTCACACAGAACCAAACCTCGCCACAACACATTAAAATCAGGCCATGGCGCTCAGTCTTACAGAACCAAATCTTGCCACGGCGCAATATTTTGAGCCGCAATGCAATAGGAATTAACTAAATGCAGCATTTTGTTTTCAGAATTTCCGAGGGTTTGAAGCTTCATATGCGAGTGGGAGTCGAGGCAACCATCATTCTGGGTTGTTTTTATGTTGTTCCAAGGGTGTAGAGGCTAGGGGAAGAGCTAAGAAGACATTTTGAAGCAAAGTGAAGCTGGAGATTGAGGATTGAAGCTGAAACCATTTCATTTCTGAGTTTCTTCTTCCTTTCTTCTGTCTTTATCATTTTTACTGATGTATTTGATTGTTGCTTCAACTTTGTCTTTGATTTTTATGATCATGTATAGCTAAACTCTCTCTAATCTAGGATTATTAGGAACTCTTGTATGGATTAGTGGTTGTTCTTCATTCTAACTTTGCAATCAATGGTTAATATTTGTTTATTCAACTTCATGCTTCATGCTTTTTGATTGATTAGCCAACAATTAGATTGATTTGATATCTCACTTGAACTTGGGAAAGGGAATGGGAGGTTAGATCAAAAGTTGAGTGGTGTGGGTGCTTGAAACTTGCTAGGGTAAGTGGATGGTTTAGTTACTGAGATAGGAATATACTCAATAACCTCATATGGTTCAACTAGATATTATGACAATAGTTTGATCTGAGTTGATTTTGTAAGGAATTATAGAATTAATTGGGTAACCCTATATAAGATTTGCAAAAATATATATAGGAACAACAGAACCCTAGACCAACATGTATAACCATTGAGAGCAAAGGTACTGAATGTTGAGCTAATTACTATGCAGTACAAGAGGACTAATAATCCTAGATGCTAATATTCGCCCGGAAATCCAAATACTAACCTTGACTTCTATATAGCTTAGAATCCATAAACAATTTTTTTAACACCAACATTTAATAATTGATTCGCTTGATTTAAATTAGGGTGTGAATTTCAGTACTTGGCATTGTTTTGACAACAAATCCTCGAGGGAATGATATTTTCTTATCACTATACTGCCTTCACGATACGTATACTTGCGTGTACGCTTCAAAGAAAGAACAAAGGTCCTGGCTTCTTGGTGGTTGGTATGGTGCTTTATTTTTCCCTCAAGGCTCCTTATATTTTTCTGGTGCACAATGTTATGTTTCCCTTGCTTAGAACCCGATTCTAAAGGCCCTTTCCTCCTTCTCATAATTTCGATCAAATGATGCAGAACAAGGGAATCTTTGGGCTATCTTGTGAGTCCAATTGGTGGATTCGGGGAGTCAAGGCATGAGCTATGTTTAGTGATTAAAAAAAAAAAGAATTCCAAACTTTACTCTTGGAAGCCTCTTTTACTTTGCAATAGTGTTTTTTTATTATCACAACTGTAGCAAGAGGTGCCCATTGCAATGTAATTCATGCATGTGATTGTGATTATTTTGGTGTGTACTCAGCTAGGTGAATTATTAGTAGTGAGGGGAATAGATTGGTGTAAATTTCAAATAGCTATACTTTCATTATGATCTCTTATAATGTTAGAAACTTTGGCACTAGTACTCTTAGGATTTGAGTGGCATTGAAACTTCTTGTTTTTAGTTTAAATGCAGATAAATTTCAACAAGCTTACAAACTAAGATTATGAGGCTTTTGGGACCATAGAATTGGTAGTTAAATGGTTTAATTCCTTGAATGTTATTTGGGGATAGTTTGAGCCATATTAATATGCAGGTATTTTGCTTTGGTCTATTCTTTTTACGCAGTAATGTCTTAGGCCTCTAGAATATTGGAATTTTTTTTTTCTTTTCAAGTGAAGAGCATCCAAGATCTTCAAGGTTGGGTATTAAGGAGTATATTATCTTTTGAGAAATTTTTAACTCCTTGAAGACAAAGTTGTAAATGTTGTGAAAGGGGTTATTATAGCTTAAGATGATATATTTTATAGTCAACCATTAAATTCAAATATTAAGAATTTGTGAATTTGGTGTATAGGGCATTCAAAAACTTAGGCGCATCCAAAGAGTTAATGGAAAATATAATAGAAATTTTTTTTTATATTATCTTAAAAAACGTGAGTAAACAATGCCAACTATGAGCATCATATAATTCCTATTTACTTTCTTCATTTTCAAAGTTGATTATACATTTATGTGGTTAATATTATTTATTTATTCATTATTCATTTAATTATTTAAATATCTATATAAACTTTATTGCATTATAGGGACAAACTATTCTTTGATCCTATTTTTGTTTGAATGTAAAGATTTTGGTTGATATATTCTGATTTTCTGTATATTAGGCATCTAATGAATTATTTGGATCCCCTTCTTCGATCGAAAGTGGGCATAATTATGAGTTTTGATATTTTTAAAGGTATATTCTGAAAAACATCTCTATGAGAATTATCTATGATGGAACTGATAATTCCCAACTATTCATGTTATTGTGCATATTTTTCTCAGTAAATTTGACTTTAGCCTCCACTTCTAGGGTAAATAATACATATGTAGAAAGAACTGAACATATATAGGATGAATAGTTCTAAACTCAACATTTATTTGAAAAAACCATCAGTTTTATCTTTGATTTTTGAGTATTGTGATAGCTAATCATACTTGTTCTTTTTTAGGATTCATGTGTTGAAGAGTTTGGAGCAAATTCAGGAGAGAAAGGCTGCAAAGTGCTGAATTCATCCATCTCGCCGCAGCTAGATTTACTGCGCCGAGGCGGGAAGCTCAGAAATTCGAAGGAAGTGCGCTGGGTTTATTGCGCCGCGGCGGAACATTTTAGGCCGCAGCGAGGCCTCAGACAGAACCAAAACTCGCCGCGACGAGATTATGTGTGCCGAGGCGAGAAGCAAGAAGACCTTCAGACAGAATCAAAACTCGCCGCGGCTCAGTAAAACCAGCCGCTGCGCTCATTCAGGCAGAACCAAAATTCGTCGCGGCGCAAGTCGATTTTCCTGAACGCACCGTTTTGTTTTTAAAATTTCTGAGGGTTTGATGCTTCTTATGGAAGAGAGAGTGGAGGCAGCCGTCATTCTGGGTTGGTTTTGAGTTATTCCAGAGGTGCAAGGGCTGAGGGAAGAGCTGGAGAGCCATCTTGAAGCATAGAGAGGCTGGAGATTGAAGATTGAAGCTGAATCCTTGTGTTTCTGAGTTTCCTCTTCATTTCCTTTGTTTTGTTCATAGTTTCTGATGCATTTGATTTGTGCTTCAAGCTTAACTTTGGATTTTATGATCATGTATAGCTAAACCCTAATTAATCTAGGATTATTTGGAACTCTTGTATGGATTAGTAGTAGTTCTTCATTCTAATTCTGCAATCAATGATTTATACTTGTTCACTCAGCTTTGTACTTCATGCTTTCTGATTGATTGGCCAACATTTAGATTGATATAATGCCTTACTTGAACTTGGGAAAGGAAAAGGGAGGTTAGATCAAAGGTTGAGTGGTGTGAGTGCTTGAAATTCGTTGAGGAGAGTGGATAGCTGAGTTATTGAGATAGGAATATACTTAATAACGTCACATGGTCCAGTAGGTACTGCACTCATAGGTTGATCTTAGTTAATCTTATAAAGGATTATAAAATTGGCTAAGTACCCTATACACTATTTGGAAAAATATATATAGGAACAATCGAATCCTAGATCAACAAGTATCACTATGGAGAGCAGAAGGAAATGAATGTTGAACTCACTACTATGAAGTACAAGAAGACCAATAATCCTAGATGTTAATATTTACCCGGAAATCCAAATCCCAACCTAGATTTTTACACAGCTTTAGAATCATAAGCAATTTCCATTAACATCAGCATTTAAGAATTGATTTGCTTGATTTAAATTGGGGTGTGAATTTCAGTACTTGGCGTTATTTTGACAACAAATCCTCGAGGGAGCGATCATTTCTTATCACTATATTGCCTTCACGATATGTATACTTGCGTGTACGCTTCTGGGAAAGCAACAAGAACCCTACAGCTAATAGCAGTAGGTGTTAGCATGGTGTACCATGATCTGTACCCCAACTAGTAGGGGTAGTATTAGCCCCGTGTGGTTGGACACCATACGTGGATCTATTCTGGTCTTTCACTAGCATGTTGCTCAGCATTTGTGTGACTTACCCTTGCGAGCTGTGTGCTCTGTGCCTGATTCATGGGTACTAACTAGACATCCCTATTATAATTCAGAATGATTGATTGAGGTTTCAGTATCAAATATTCCAATTGTTGAATTATGAGTTAGATGGATCTTTTTATGTGAAACTATACTTAATCTTTATAGTTAGTTTTATTTACTTATTGAGCGTCGCCTCACTCCTTTCATTTTCAATTTGTTTCAGATGGTAAGTCTAAGCCCAACCCCTCATCAGCAACTTAACATTGGCACTTTCCTGCACTCTTGGTAAGTCTTGCACTTGTTCACGTGGGCATGTTTTCTTAATGTATTAGAATTTATTTCGTAGTGTAGACTGTTTTATGTAGCTCAACTAAATCATAGATAGGGTCCCTCACCCTTAGAAACTGGTGTATTTTGGTATGGATTAATAGTTGAACTTTTTTCTAATGTTTTGAATTAGCTAACTGATTTGTAGAGGTTTCAGAAGGTCCAATTTTTAGAGAAGTCTTTGCCAAAATTTCTACAAGAGTTCATTAGAACTAAATTTTTGTAATGCATATATAAACTTACAATTGTTCTCTTTGGTTCTAATATTTGGTATTAAATCTTAAGAATATTTATTAGTATTTGATAGAATTTTGTTTAGTATTGAGTTACGGAAGAAAATTTAGCTATCTTCCGTGTTGGTCACTTCGTTGGTTGCGAGGTGTGACATGACCCAGATTTATTTGTACATAACTAAAATTTTACACAATTTGAAGAAATGAACTTTCTTAGTTAGGTGAATTTGTTAAATTTTACAAGTAAATAAATGCTAAAAATAAATTTATAGTTTCATAATGTAAGGTACTAGCCACATTTTTTACACGTCTGATTTATTTTAAGAAATATGGAATAAAAAAATGAAAAACAAGACGTAAACATGTAAGTATAGAGGAAAATAAACAACGTATATGATACAAAATTTAAACATGCACTATTAAATTAAGGGATTATTGAAGCAGCCTAGGGCCAAGCTCACTGTCACTGATCCGTGAAGCTATATAGTCCAATATCTGGGTAAAAATTTAAATTCATTGGCCCAAATAATAAACTTAGGACCACTGAGTTAGGCCGAGTATACCCATGGGTTGGCTTCATCCAAGGACATTTTGGCTATACTCTTTTTTTGCCAATATAAGGTTTTGTGCAAACTGCTTACACATCTATGATCGATCACGCCAGTCATACTAGTAAACCACACATAATGGCTTATAACGAAATCATGGCTAATTTCTCTTCTTGGCCAATAGATAATAGCTAATTGTAATATAATTTTCCCCATCTTCTAGCGCATTAATAACTTACTTTCTAACGTAAATGAGAACTTGATTTTGCAGGAACAAGAAAGGCGTTTTCACTAAAGACTTTCCAGAAAAGCCTCCTCATTATATCAACTTCACAGATCCTGACAATGCAGTAGAGTACTATTTACAACCACAGGAACCAGAGTGATAATGTTTAACTACAATGACTCTGTTGAGATAGTTTGGCAAGGAACTAATAATCAACTGAGTAGTGCTGAGAATCACCCAATGCATCTCCATGGTTTCAGCTGCTATGTCGTGGGACTAGGAGGGGGAATTTTCAACAATAAGACAGACCCGAAATTCTATAACCTGAAGGATCCACCAGAAGTTAACACTATTGGGCTCCCCAAGAATGGCTGGCTTGCCATAAGATTTGTTGCCAACAATCCTTTTATGTTTTCTATATTACCATAAATAAAGGACGCCAAAATACTGTGAAAAAATTATTGTTTCCATATTTGAGTAGGAATGACCTAAATTTAAAATTTACTTTCAATATTCATAACTTCTTTACATCCAAGAAAAATGTAAATTTCTCATATCTGCATCTAAAATATACATCATATACTTAACGTTGAGTACCCTATTCATCCATTGGTATCGAATAAATATTAGGTATCATAAGTTAAAATTGTATCCGGTGAGCATCATTTCAAATATCATATTTTGACATTTAAACCTTACCTATATTTTCCACTAATGATCGGATATCGGATATTTATTTTAGTCGAGTATCAACGGACATCCGAAATATCCACCCAACATGTCGTATCTATAATTGATTGATAGTATTACTAAAGAAAGATTGATAAAATTTTCAGGCATATGGCTTATGCATTGTCATTTTGAGAGCCACAGTAGCTGGGTTACGGAGACTGTGCTCATTGTGAAGAATGGAAAAACCAAGGAAACAAGAATGCGTCCCACTCCTAAGTATATGCTTCTATGTTCAGAATGAAGGAATTACATCATTCTTCAATAAGTATTTTAATCAATTATAATTATATAGAAATGAAAAATAACAGAGTTTGATTTGAGACTCAGAAGGGAATCGAGTTTCTGAATATTTAATTAAGTTTCCGTTATTTGAGCGATATGTAATCCTAGGAATGGTTCATGTTGCTGTTAATTTGGTGCCATGCTTAGTGATATTATTTGGAACGTCTCCTTACATTTGTTGAGGCTTTGAATTTCCTCATAATTAGTGCTCTAATATTGCAGGGTTTGTTCATTTCTTTCAAAATGTAGTGCAATATTATATTATGGATCTATAAAGCACTAACAGTAACACCAATACACACACTGAGGATATAACAAAATTTTAAAGAGCCTACATATAATTTAAAGTATCAATATTTTGTATCTTAAACAATTTTTTCATATGTATTGAACACAGACATTAGTGTTAATTCTTCGTTGTTATAAATTGTACTTCTTAATTAATGAAGATGTATAATATTGGTACTTCACACATCTTGCACTATGGAAAGGTGCTACTATAAATTAAACTCGATCGAGCTGGATTAGAGCCACAAAATGATAAGTATATAAGCTCTTATTCTTTCTCAATTTTCTTTCCCAAGGTTTCTTTCTCTATGCGATCTTGCTCAAGTTGGCTTAATTTGTATTTTGAACCATTGCTTCTAGAACACAAGTACCACTAAAAAATGTAAATTTAATCACAGTTATTTAACTGCAGTTAAAAAAATAACAGTTATAACAAGATTTAACTAGTGTTTTTATAACCGCAGTTTGGTCTTAATCCTAATTGCTATTTTTGCAAAGCCACAGCTAAGCCAATGGCATAATTGGGCTTTTTTATAGAACCGCAATTAAGCTACAAAGCCCAAGTGCGGTTTTCATAAATGTAGCTAGGCCTACTCAAGAATAAAACTTAATATACTCGGTGCCCCCAATTTAAAAATCCTAAGCCCCCCTCTCCCAACTTGAAACTCAAGTAGCGCTAGACTCCACATGAGTTGTTGCCTTTCCGCTGACGGGTCATGCACCATTGCTGTCATCGATTTGTTACGTTACCCCAACTTGCGATCGAAGTGATGGACCCTCCCCCAAAGTTTAAGCCACTATGATCAAGAGGGATGGACCCATCAACAAAGGACTCCGATAGTTCAATTAGTTTTCTGCCATTGGTCCTTTCTATTCTAAAGATCAATGGATGCTGAAAAAAGCAAGTATGCAAGGATGGTTTCCAATATGCTTTTATTTTTTTTTAGACTACATTTTCCCTTCATTTTTGCCACATAGCTTGAGTTCATAAACTCTAACTGCAAATTCAAATTACCAACTTTCCTTTGTATAAAGGGGTGGTTGTGAACTCGGATACGTATTGACAACTGATAATTTTGATTCTTTAGTTTCTCTTGAAGGAGAATTTTAAAGAAAGTCTTCAATTATATGATGAAAATTTTATTTTATTATGATGGTCTTTCTGATTTTGCTTATAAAATGTGAGTTTGAGAGTATTTTGTTACTAAACCTTTTTTCTCTTAAACTTTTTTGTAAAGATTGGAGCAAGAAACAAATATTTGTTTCAATTTGATGTATTTTGGGGATAGAATTATCAATGGTGAGTGGAAGAAGGCAGAAAATTATCTTTCTACATTTACAAAGATTGTTGATAGTTTGTCGTCAATGAAGATATTCTTTGACATGTGGGAGCAAAAATATTATGAGGCAATGCTTAGGTGCAAGCCTGGCTCTATTTAGATTATAAATTTGACACTTTATCACGTTTGTGCCTTTCAATTGTTAAGTTTTATCCTAGTCATCAATTTTTTTTTAACATAGTGGATGAGTTCTATATAAAACAAAAGGAAAAATTAAAATTATAGCCTAATTACAACTTTGGCACGGAGTCTATCACCCCTTAAAGTAGAAATATGGCCGGTACAGAGCACATGTGAATCTTGCATCTATAAGCCTCAACCACCAAGATTTGCTCCTTCCACATTTCAATCTATGACTCAAAACAACTATCATAACTATGAATTAAATCATGAAATAAGTTCCATACTTCATCCCAAAATCATCAAAGCAATTCTTGGTTCCATCTATTTGTAGAAATTGCAGCAAAGTCCCCTTTAAAGGTTGAACCTCCTGAAATTTTCACAATTAGACAAATCACGCAGCCAAACTATTAAAGGAGCTTCACTCTGAATCTTATCCACTAAACCACATTTAATGGGGGTCAGAATCTTGCTTGTGAGTAGTGTGGAGCTACATCTATGATACAAACAAAATAATAAATCAAATACATCAAAATAAACTTGGCCCACATAGTTGATGCAGGGCTCACTAGGCTAAGGGATAGTCTATGCTAGGGCACTGAGGAAGGCCCAAGGGTGACTTTACTATTTGAAATTCCAAATATTGAATAAGTAAATAACATCTCACAATTTCTCAATTTAATAATTAAGGTAAACATGATAAATGATTTAACTATTTGTTGAAATACTATAACAAGTGCGTTAGATTATCTTAGGGTTAGAAATCCATACCTCTCAATAGGCTAAGTAATTATAAGCCTCCAAACACAAAAGCATTTTTGATAAACTTTTAGTATTACAAAACACATAAATTGGTAAGAAACGATATTAAAAATAAAATGAGCATGCAACTTCAAATTCAAATCAATGATCTTTTGAGAGCTTTTTCTTTAAAATAATTATGTTAAAAGGACTTCTTTAAAATGGAATAGCCGTTATGGGCACAAAACTTTTATGATTAACTAACTAATTCGTCATAGGCACATGGCCCACATAAGTCCATCATGAGTCCTCAACTCATGTAAGTCCATCTTGAGTTCATAACTCATGTAAATCCCTCCATTTCACGTATGATAGCTACCACACAAGACTAGCATCTCTTGTGTCTCCTGTTAGTTGGGGTCTAATCAAGACGTCCCAAGGGCTAACAGAACTAGTCCCTCCATAAAAATTATTTTTGTCATGTATAGAATCATACTACTTAATTTGTGAGTAAACCTGTTTTTTAAATAACCAACATAAAAATATGTGAGTAAAATTTCAAGGAATTTCTCCCATTAATTCCTTACTTGTATCACTCCTTCAGAAGCTTAGGGATTTCAAATTTAACAAAATCAATTTCCAATAAATCTTTGATGCATTAAAATTTTCAAAAGAAAGAAAAATTATGCCAATTCATAGTTTATAATTGTCATGGCAAAATTAGTATAAATAATAAAATCTTAGTGGGACGTTATTTACTTATTGAACGAATGCTATGTTGACACTTTCTGCCTCCACCAGACTTGAGTATAAAGTTAATCTCAAAGTCTCCTAATTTTCCAAGGTGCAAAATATTATCATTTGCTTATTATTAAGAAATGATGACAATTCAACTTACCTAAGGCTAAATGCCTTACAATTACTGTTAAGTAACCCCTGCTCTAAACTTTACTAATTAACATCTCCGTCTATTGTGTTTATTTAAATTGTAAGATTTATGTTACAAGATCATTCCACTATGCTACTTTACAACAACTTCTACTCTTCATCCTAACCATATTATATATATATATATATGCATATAATTTTATTTTATTTATTCATTTTTGTAGGAGACTTTACCAATATGGTAGACCATCGCAAGGGTACAAGTGGCAACTAGTCAACTTGCAATAAGTACAAGATATTTTCCTATTGAAATCGGAATAAGGTGCAAGGAAGATATTTTACACCCACGAATATATTAAATAAGAACCTCATAAATTTTAAATTCTTAAGACTAATGAATTTTATAATTTTAAGAAACAAAAGTATCTCGATAACTATGAGATAGATACCAAATTGTTTTTTTTTTTAAATTCTAAGCTCCACAATTATTCTAATATATTTACTAGTCTTTATTTTTTACCTCAAGTAATTTATTTTATATTAATAAACATTATTTTTAATTTCTTACTTAAATTTTTTTACTATTGGGAATCTTATTATGAGTTAAAATTTCAAGGTGTTACATAAATATTTTCTAAAATATTATTATTAACCCAAAATCTTGGATTAACCCTTCCAAAATTTATTTAACCTAAGTGTAGCCATAAGCTAATTTAATTTAAATTGAATACATTACTTTTTTCAATTAAATCTTCTTCTGTAATCTAGAATAACTCTTTTGATCTTGATTCATGATCAAGTCCCTATTATTTTCTATTATTATTATTATTATTATTATTATTATTTATCTTGGGTTGTTAGGCCAACTTTAAAAAATAACCCTTTATCTTCCCAAATTATCACAAAAAGGTAAAATATTTTTGTTCAAAGATTAAGTTCTGCATTTATATCAACTATCTAATTGAATTTCTTAGCCAAACAGTTAGTGAATACCAGTTTTCAAGAATAAATTTGGATTTATCAATTTGTTTCATTTCCTTATATGTAAGTGCTGCATGGCCATTGAAACTGGAAGTACAGTTCATCTTCTACAAATTGGATCCAACCAACGTTTGAACCTATGCATGAATGAGAAAATACATATCATTAATTGGAAATAGATATGCTTAAGAGTCGTTTCTTTCCTATGCTTTTTTTTTTTTTCCATCAATGAAACTCTATTTTTTGACAAGGTAAAATACAGATTGCAACAAAACTGTTGTGGCTTATTCCTTATTCCCACTTACTAATTCTTTTTCTATTTTTTCTTGGCAAGAAAGTGGCACTTGTGCATTAACCTAGGCAAATGGAGAACGAAACAGAAAAAACAGAATTCGTATATTTCTTCCCATGTCTTGTTTGAGTAAGCAGGGCAGATCCATTAAATGAAAATCATTGCTTGAAGTAAAGATTTCTTAAATAGAACTCAAATTTTTTTATGTCCAATATAACAGAATCCATTATTCTGCCTATTAGCTGAATAATTTTCATGGACTAAGAATTTAATAGGAAATCTTAATTGAAAATTATTAGTCATCTAATGTAATTCATTAATTTTTTTTTTCCTGGATTTCCTACTGTTATGAACAAGGTTTCGATCCCTTCATTATTTGAATGGCTTTAACCCCCAGAAGTGCCTCAGATTTAATTACTTCGACAGGACAAGGCAGATGTTGAAATATTAGTAAAACAATTTCAAAATGTTCACTTTCAATGAGGATCTATACAAAGAAATCACCCAGCTATTGTTGTGCTAAGTTTTGTGTAGCATTGTTTCTTACTGTCTTCCATCATATGTTTGACTGATAAAATTATACCTAAAAAAAACAGACAATAGTCTAATTATTATCTTAATATCTTGAGTCTCTACACTCATAACATTGTCTTATAATTGTATTTTCTTATTTTTCTAGTTCTTACAAATTTCTGAAATTCTTTGTCACTCAAAATTGTTTCATAATTCAAATCAAGCTAAGTTTTCTGCACAACAGAGGTCCAAAGTGCTAAGAGAATGAATATAGATGGAACCATTTTGTGCTGTCACCCATAACAAACAAGTTATAAACAACACCATTCTTAATTCAATACAAACTTAACCAAACTAGTAGAGGAATAAGAAAAAGTGCTAGAAAAAAGAAAAAGAAATGTAAAAATCTTAGTTAAATTTTTAGAGGATCTTTATGAATTCAAGCTCCACGTCGATCTTCATCCAAGCTAGCTACAAGATGGAATTAAGCTCTCATTGGTTGCAAATGATGAAGGAGAATGAGATGAAGGTACACGGCCTCCGGCTTTTCAAGAGGAGAAGTGAATATGTGGAATGAAAGACTGATGTTCTGCTTCAATTCTGCCCGTGTTCTCGTGTGCTGCCCTTCTTTCTTGTGTGAATTAGCGGACCTTCAATCCCTCAGCAAATCAGAACCGTGCATCTGCCCTCCACGTGAAAATTCAATCCCTCGTGAATGAGTCTTCACGCGTCTAGTCTCTTGCCTCCCTCCTCACGTGAAAGTTATGTGCGTGAGTGCTTCTGTGTCAATGTGGAAGTGATGCCGTGTCCTGTAGCTACGTGTCCATGTGTGTGTTTACGTGAAAATGGAGTGAATGAATTTAATCTGCCCACATCATCCTTCCACGTCAAAACATAACCCTCCTTCAGCATCAGAGCCGTGTCTCCAGGATAAAACCCGAGAGTGTAGTTCCTTTCATTCCCATATGTGTGTATCTGACCTGGTGCTTTGTTTTAGTGCGAATGATGTGTCAATGTGTGTGGGTCCTGTAGCCTTCAAATCCCGTGCCTCTGTCTCATGAGTGTATGTGCATTAAGGTGTAAGTGGAGAGGATCATTCATCCGTGTCTTCGTGAATGTGAGACTTGGACGTGCATGCTTGTGAATAAGTGAGTGGATGGCCATTGAGTGTGTCAGGACCATGGAGCCCTATTTCCGTGAGTCGAGTGCGTGATTCATCCCCTGTACATGTGTGAATGGCTGGAGTGCTACGTGGGAAAGACCCGTGCATTTGATAGTATGTGTGTGACTGTGTGTAATTGATGGGCCCGAGAGTGAGAATATGAATCTGTGCAAGAGTGTGAATGTGTGATTACGTGGAATGCCTGAATGAGAGAATGCCCGAGTATCACATTTGAATGGCACTGTTAGATGTGCTTGTACGAGTGAGATAACCGTGAGTCAACATGTGTCAATGTGAATGATGCATGAATATGTCAGCTCCCTTGTGCGTAAATGTTTTGAGTGATGCCGTGGAGTGTTGATGTGCATAATTTTAAATTGCGATCCGCATTATATGATGTGGTTGCAATATTACTGTTGCGGTGTCGGCCGCATCTGCATTAGTTAGCCGCAATGTCTGCAATCTTTTTTATATTATCCATAATGGTTGCAGCCACAATTACAACGTAATCGTAACCGTAACCACAATTTAAAACCATGGTGACGTGTGCCTCGTGTCTTCATCCATTCCTTTCACGTGAGAATCTACATGAGAGGAAAAGGGCCTGGAAATCAATATGGATGTGCCCCCTTTTGCATGAAAAATCCGTTTGTGTGAAGCTAAGAGCCCTCCTTTTTCTCATCTTTTTTTTTAATTTTTATTTTCTGAAAATTCTATTAAAAATTTTGGACAAATATTCGGTTCTTGGCATTGTCAAACATGTAACTTCATTTTAAGATTTTAACCCTGAATTCAATCTTCAATTCTCCTTTAAATTAGTTTCTATCATTTAAATTTTATTTGTCCATTAAAAGTTTGCACAAAGAATAGAAATATTAAATGGAAAAATTTATAAAATTATTTTTTAAAAAAATTTATGTATTAAAAATAAACAATTTTACAAATTAATTTTTAGAGTACAAAAATAGTCAATAAAATTAAATTTTATCTAATAAAATTCAATAAGCCCTAATTCATTATTAAAAAGTCTAAATCAAGAGGAATAAAACATATAAAATGATATTTATCACCAAGCATGCTTTGCAGAAGTTCTTACAACCGTGGCTAACCCATGGCTTCGATGCGGTTCTTACAACTACGGTTAGGCCATTAACTTAGCTGCGATAGTCCTTGCACTTTAATAAAACTGTGGCAAAACCTTTCATGACAAATGGTTCTGCCTGCAAATCGTATAGTTTAGCCACATTACACATTACAACCACGGCAAAGCCATTTTTTTGGTAGTGTGTCCTTAAACGTCCCTTTCTTGTAGTGAGCTATTATTACTTGTGCTATTAATGTACTACAGACATGAGACTTCATTTAATCATCAAGTCTTGCTGGAACAAAAGCTTGCCTTATGAGATAGTGCAAGTTTCAATCTTTTTGTATTATCATATATATATATATATATATATATAAACCTTCCTACCATTAACTTATAGCTATGGCTTTACTATATTGTTCTGATTAAGTCACTCCATAAATATTTATGTGTAACAATGAATAAAATGTTGGATTAGTAAGCCCCGAATTTCACCTGAGTGTGTCACTGTAGTGGAAGGTGTCCGCATGCTTCTCTTAATGATGATTGTTGCCATTGTTGTTAGAGTATCTAGCATCAGTCATAACCAATTGCTAGAGAGCTTTTGACAGACACTAGATACCTTTTTTATTTTTAGTGCCTTCTCCACAACGATTATTTCATTAAGACTTTCTATATAAAATTTAGATGAGGAAAAAGTTTTTCAAAAAATTATAAAGAGAAAGGTAAAAGAGAATGGAAATATTTTTTAAATTTGTGAAAGCGATTGACACATAAAAACAAATGATTCCTTAATAAATAAATAAATAAAACTATATTGAGCGAAATTAAAAATATCTTGAAAGAATTCGGAGATTTAGTTAATTGTAAATCTCTACTATTAATTCACTCAAATGATTATCAAATGAGATACGTAATTTCTTTTATAGTCCGAGACAAAAGATGCAATTATATATTGTGGCACCAATTTTTTTTTTCAGAACATATAATTACAAAAAAAAAAATTTCTATTGATTTTAAGATTGACTGAAAATTATAAAAGAGATTGGCCGATGAGGACTAATAATATCTCTTCTTTTTCCATAATCACTTTTCGATTCTTCTACGTATCACGTTTAGATTGATATCCTAAATATCCTTGACTGATAATAATATAAGATAATTCCTTATTAGTTACAATTCCTCATTTTATCATTGCTAATAAGACCAAAAACAAATTAATTAATACCACTATCAATAAAAACTACTCTTTTACTATTGAATAACTTTTTATAATATGAAAATTCTTACCAAATTCAGCGTTGGATTAATAGTTCTTTATTATTATTCAAAAATTTCACATTAATTGATCTAAATTTTTTTTAACCTCCACCAATTAATCTAAATATTAACATGCAATGTTTGTTTCAAATATGAAAAAACTTTTAATTATTTGATTGCATACTTATAGTTATCTCATTTATATAAAATTAGACAACTCATTGTGCAAGTTTGCATGAACTTCAAGGAAAGCATGGACTTTTATAAATATATTTAGGATAGAAATTAAAAAGAAAAGGAAAAAAGTCAAGTCACAGAACCCAAAACAAGTCAATAAGGTGTGAACAACGAAATTTTTTTTATGAATTGTAATTAAGGAATATTTCATATCAGGGTTTATATATATATAATATACTTAATACGTAGAAGCAAGTTTCTTCATAGTATTATATCTCATACTCAAGAAAGTTTAATTTTTCCCTTCAAGAGCAAATTAAGTTTAAGCAGCATGTTATACGAAAAGGATATAATCGCAAAAATAATTTTCACGCACGTTGGCATTAATAACTTGAGTTTAATGTTTCATCTCTACAAATATAATTAACGTTAAAAAATGGTAATAATTAAACCTTTGAGGACTTAAGAGTAACAAAGTATTGGCCAAGTTTTCTATATATAGCTCCATGCCTTGAACTGAAGAAATCCACAGGGAAAAGAAATGGACTTGGTTAAGTACGGTGTAATATTAGTCCTTTTGGCTTTCCAGCTTCTACGCAATGGTCAAGGCGCTGTCCATCACCATGACTTCTTTGTAAGTTCTCCAATATGACAAAATCTATATTCTAGCAATATTCTTCCAAGACTAGGATGATATTTTTATTGGAATCTTAGCGTTAGAGAACCAAAGAATGCTCTTTTTTTTTTCTTTTTCACATATACATTCTGCTTACTTACAGCCACTTCTAGTGATTTTGCACAACTATTGATTTGTTATAGAAGGGCAAATATCTTTTTTTTTTCCTTTTTACTTCTCACATAGGATTACTGCTCAAACTTGATATGCTCCTTAATATATATATATATATATATATGAATTATGTGTCACTGGCATACAAATTTGTGAAGTTTTTTAAATTATTCATTATAAGTTCCTCTAATTAATATAATTATGATATATAAAAAAAATTAGTTTAAAAATAATCTACATAGTAATTTTTTATTAATAAACCTCATAAACTTCGCCTAAATATATTGTCTTAAAAAGTTTACCATCTTACTTTTCATATGGCCCAGACAATCTTCCTTTGGAGGCAAGTGAAAATAAAAACTCTCACATTTCTTTGCAGGAATCTTATGCTTAATGTATGCATGTGTTTTATTAGCTTTGCTTTTCCATGGGCTTTATCTGGTGGCTAGCTAGCTTTGCCACAAATGCATAACTACTAGTGGGATAAGCTCTAATGTTGGACAGTAAATCAATATTATATAATTCTCATATAACTTTCTGCTACCCTGAAGATAAGTTAAAAAAAATAAGCTAGCCAGCTATAGCTAACTGTCTATGCTGATTATTTTATACGCATTCCAGCTGAGGGAAAAGAACTTCACAAAGCTGTGCAGCACAAAGAGCATATTGACAGTCAATGGTAGTTTTCCAGGGCCAACTATTACCGCTCACAAAGGAGATACAGTTTTTGTCACTGTCCACAATAATGGAACTTACGGTGTAACTATTCACTGGTAAAAATATATAAAATAGAAAATTAGTTTTTTATAACTTTACTAAAGATCTGTAAAACCCGACACGAATATGCATGCAGGAAGTTGACTTTTCCATGCAGATCTTCCAGCTGCCACGCACCAGTTTTTCCTTCTGCCATTTTACAGATGTACCCCTCCTTCCATTTACTTTAAGTGGGTTTTTCTGGTCATTTAGCACTCCAAATTCTGCAACATATATCCATCCAGCAAAGCCATCACAGAACCGACAGAACTCTGCATTCCCATCCCCTGTTCTGCTGGACGTTGGTTTCTCTGCTTCTTCGAGCTACTGAAACGTTGGTTTTGCTGCTTCTTTAAGCTGTGAATTTGCTTCAATTGAGCTGCTTCATTTAGTCGCACAACTCTTTCTGCTGGCCAAAGGCTGGATTGATCAGAAAACTGCACTATAATTCTCCCCTGTTCAACGCTGGTTTGGTTCGAATTTCAGCTGCAAGTTGCTCCTTGAATTTGTTCCATTTTTGGCTGATGGATATTGGTGAAATCACGCCAGAAAGTCATCCTCCCAAGTTTGAAATTCTGTCATATGAATTGCTTTTGCTGGGTTCATCTTCCTCCCCCTTTTCACGCCATATTGTCATGCTGTTTCACTGTTCAGTGCAGCCCACTTTCTCCTTGTTTGAGCTGAGCTTCATGGCTGGGTGTGTGTGGTATGGGAGCAACGCTGTATAGTGTTTTGGGCCTGGAAATTTCTGATGTATGTGTTATTTTCTGGTAAGCTTGTCATGCGTCTTTCTCCTCTGTATCTTACTGCTGTAACACGTTTTGTGTGATGGCCAGCTTGGAGAGGTTCTGCGCAGGAAAAGATGTGGTGCAGGAAGTGATCTTAGTTGGATAAAATTCTGACTTCATTCATAATGAATTGTATGTCCACTCTCCTATACGTTAGTTCCTCCAAAAAAATTCTGCATATATATATTCTTAATTAAAGACAAAATCTCATTGTGTTTTTCTTACTTGTTAAATCATATTTATGCAGAATAAACTTTCCTTCAAAGTGTGGCTGCAGGTTAAAGATGGTATACATTTCCTTTAGTATTTGAATTTGGGTTTAACTCCTAAGTGGAACCAAGGAAAAGAAAGCACAATATATGTATATTGTGTATACGTATGGAGGGCGTGAAATTGAGTAGAGGAATAAATTTTAAATTTAGATAAGTCTTGTATGAAATTAATTGGGGTGATTCATTTTCTAAAATATGGTGAATGGGTCTTGTAGGGTATTCAGGAGACTAAGTTATAGCCGAGGAAAGGGGCAGGAAATTTTTGTAGTATCTCGGAAGGTGAGTAAGTAATGCGGACCGTGAGTAAGCGAGAAATTATTATTTTATGATTAAGTTTCCTTGCAGTGTTCTAAAATTGGGTAATCTAGTTATGGAGATACCTATTTAAATGTTTTGTGATATATATGTTTATCAAAATTCGATTTGAACAGGAAATTTTGCAAATTTACGGATGTTGAGTTAATTGGAAATCCTACTATGAAATTGATCTGAACGATACTTTGTCTAAAATGTTAATTGGAGAAACTGTACTGTTTATGAAGTTATCTGCTCAAAACCCTGTAGCTAACAGCAGTAGATGTTAGCCCTGGTGCACCATGATCTGTACCTCAGCTAGCAGGGGTGGTGCTAGCCCCGTGTGCAGGCCACCACATGCGGAATCATTTTTTTCACAAGCTGAAAGCTTTGCGTCTGTAGTGATTTTCTCCGCGAGCTGTGTGCTCTGCGTCTGTCCCAATTGGTTCTGTTTAGATGCTTTCGGTGCATTTTGAGAAAGAATTTGTATAAAGCATGTTCCATATGGTTTATATATATATATATATATATGTAAACTTATTTGACCCTATGTTTATTTTAACTAGGTTGGCATTGCTTATTCATTGAGTATCAAACTCATTGTTTTATAAATTATTTTTTTTTTCAGAGAGCAGTACGGACCCTACTCTACCCCCAGCAGCTTTCTAGTATTGATCTTTTGATTACTTCTTTTGTCGAGCCGGCAATTGCTCATGTGGGTGTATTTTGGTTGTATGTGTATTTTGTTTGAAACTTTGTAAAACTTTGTAAAGTTAGCTCCACTGAATCATAGTTAGGGCATCCCCGCACCCCAGATATTCCTTTTGGTCTGATTGGATATGAGTTCGCCTTTTTGGGATGTATTGTATTGTCTAACACTTTGTAGAAATTTCATGAGGTCTACGTTGTAGAGGAGACTCTGCCGAAATTTCTACAAATATCCTTTAAAGAAAAGCTTATATGATTCAAATTGATGCCCATAAGTATTTTCTTTATGTTTCTGCTTCTGCGTCAGAGTACTTAAATTGTGGGGTGTGACAAGATCGATGCATCTTTTATCAATTTAATTTTTAAAACATTATTACCATCATTTGATTTTGAGGTGGTAGCTTTATAAGTTCAATATTCTCATAGGTTCAAAATCATTCAGCTCAAGTTGTTAAGACTCATATTATTAAAATAACCTCATTGATCCAACACGGATTCCTAACTATAGAAAAAAAAAAAAACATAATTCATATAAGAGAGTTTCATACGGACAAAATTCTTATAATTCTTCATCTTACCATTATCACTATTGTACGTTGACGGCTTCAGACCACCCCTTCTCCTCTTAACTTATCAAGAGAAAAACTTGTCAACCTCACTCATTCTAAGCTTTATGTAACAGGTTGTAAGTGGACTAAGCTTTCTCTTTCTCTATAAACATTACCAAAAACACCAACCGATTCTAATATTTTTAAAGCCCATCAATATGTAAGAAGCATTGCTGGAATTGCAGGCATGGAGTGAGGCAACCGAAGGACCCGTGGTCAGATGGACCAGAGAACATAACGCAGTGCCCTATTCCACCAGGAACAAGCTTCACCCAGAGAGTCAATTTCTCCTCAGAAGAAGGAACCCTTTGGTGGCATGCTCATAGTGATTGGAGTCGTGCCATTGTTCATGGTGCCCTCGTTATCAAACCTCCCCGTGGAGCTTCTTATCCTTTCACAGAGCCTCATGGCCAGGAAACACTCATTATTGGTGTGTTAGATTTCTACAATTCATCTTTAATAATCATTTTAATTACATCACTCGATCATCGTGTATTTTGCATGCAGGGGAATGGTACAAAGGAGATGTGATGCAAATCATAAAGGACGCCTTAGCAACTGGTGGGGAACCAAATGCTTCTGATGCTTACACCATTAACGGTGAACCTGGAGACTTATATGCCTGTTCTAATGGTAATAATTTAGTGCATTAATCAGGCGCCTTGATTGAAACTTTGAATTGCGACTACATGGTTCTTTTAGTATTGGAGTTAGGTGGTATTGGTACTTGAATTACCTTCGCTGCCAATAAATTCAAACTCGATAAAAGCTTGAAGAGACAAAATATTCTAATAATACAGTAGATAATTTTGTTAGCCAGCTTTCGTTACAATTGAACCACTAGGTTTTTGTTATTTTGCGGTCATCGGTCAAAATAATCAGGGAAATATTTATTACTCAGTGCTACTAGTTTACATTTTGATAAATAAACAATTCCTGTGCGTAAAATTTAAGATCCACTACAATATTCATTTAAAGTTAAATTACACGATTTTGACAAAACAAATTAGATCATGCAACCACTCCGAAATGATTTCTGAAAGTGATATAAATATATATATATATATATAAATATATATCTAGCGTAGCTTTTGATGTGAAACCACCAAAAATAAAAGTCTCCAAGAAAGTGTTGAAATATTAGAGCAAACTTATATTCTCTCAATCTAAAATAGAGTTGTCGCCGAACTACTAAACAAAACATGCATGATGTCACTTTAAACCTCGAGTAAAGGTTTCTCAACTGAATTGGTCTATTTTGCAGAGACGACACACCGTTTTTCAGTCGAGCAAGGAAAGAACTACCTCCTTCGCATAATCAACGCCGCCATGAACGAAGATCACTACTTCAGGATCACCAACCACACACTCACCCTTGTGGGCACCAACGCTGCCTACGTCAAGCCCTTTACCACCCCTTACCTTGTGATCGCCCCAGGCCAAACCATGGACGTTCTTGTCAAAGCCAACCAGAAACCGGCTTACTATTACATCGTCGCTTCGCCCTTCCACGACGGCGATAATTCTTACGATAATACCACTGCCACTGCCATTATGCAGTACACTGGAAACAACTCTACTCCTCAACATCCTTCGTTAGTTTTTCCAGATTTTCCTGAATATAATGACTCTTCTGCTCCTTTTAACTTCATCAAGAGGTTGAGGGGTTTGGGGGGTACAAGTCACCCGATTGAGGTTCCCACGAAAGTCAATAAAAGGATTTATATGACAGTTACCGTGAATTTCCTACCATGCACCGCTAGTACTTGCGCTAACACAACCAAGCTCGCGGCTAGTTTGAGCAACGTGTCGTTTCAGACTCCGAGCATTGATATATTGGAAGCTTATTATTGGTACGTACTACCCTGTTCACATTCTCACAATTTTTTGCGTTGGTTATGTACTTGTTCAAGGTTGGGCCTATGTCTAAATTCATCTTGACTTAAGCTTTCTATTATATTAAAGATCGAGTGATCCTCTAAGCTTATGGATGAAGGTCAGGCTTGTAGAGATTTATTTGTTTATAAATATAATATTGCTCAAATAGATGCAATGAACTTCCTCAATTAAATGAATTTGATGACTTTTACAAGTAAATAAATATGATTAAAAAAAGCAACATATAGTTTCATAAAGTAAGGGAGTAGTGACTTTTTGACATGTCTGATATATCAAAAAAATTATATAGTCTAACACTTAGCTATATATTTAAATTCAATGGCCCAAATAACAGTAAGCTAGACCAAGTATACCCATGATTTGGCTTCATGCAAGAGCATTTTGGCTATACTCATTTTATGCCAATATAAGATTTGTGCAAACTACTTTCTCTCAGATCTATCTCACCACTTATACTAAACAACACATAATGGCTTATATAGAGACAATAGATCTTTTTTTGCCCAATAATTAATAGCTATATTGTCATATAATTTTCCCCATCATCTAGCATAGATAACTTATTACCAAACGTAAATGAGAACTTAATTTTGCAGGAACAAGACGGGAGTATTCACTAAAGACTTTCCAAATGAGCCTCCTCATTATATCAATTTCACAGATCCCAACAATGCGGTATTTACAACCACAGGAACCAGGGTGATAATGCTTAACTATAATGACTCTGTTGAGATAGTGTGGCAGGGAACTAATAATCAATTGAGTAGTGCTGAGAATCACCCAATGCATCTCCATGGTTTCAGCTACTATGTTGTGGGACTAGGATGAGGAATTTTCAGCAATAAGACAGACCCAAAATCCTATAACCTGATTGATCCCCCAGAAGTTAACACAATTGGACTCCCCAGGAATGGTTGGCTTGCCATAAGATTTATTGCCAACAATCCTGGTATGTCTTCTAAATTACCATTCATTAAGCATGCCATCATAGTTTTAAAAATTACTGTCCCATATTTCAGCAGGAAAAATCTAAATGTAAAATGTATTTTCAATATTCAAACCCATTTTACATCCAAGAAAAATTTACATTCTCATACCCACATCTAAAGTATCTAAAAACTCATAAGACTTTAGAGCAATAGATATTGGGTAGTAGAATGCACACACAAAAATATATTACATAAGAATATAATGATATCATGCACTAGACATTGAGTATTCTGTTCATCTATTGGTGTCGGAGAGATATTTGGTATCATAAAGCCAAAATTGAATCTGCTGAACATCAATTCCAACATCATATTGTAATACTCCAAAGTCCAACCCTACCTATGTAGTCTATTAATGATCGGATATCGAATACTTATTTTAGTCAAGTTTTATCAGATATCTGAAATATCCACCCAAACTTTTGTTTCTATACTTGATTGATAGTATTACTATAGAAAGATTGTTTTAATTTGCAGGGGTATGGTTTATGCATTGTCACTTTGAGAGGCACAGTAGCTGGGGTATGGACACTGTGCTTATTGTGAAGAATGGAGGAACCAATGAAACAAGCATGCGTCCACCTCCAAAGTATATGCCTCCATGTTCAGAATGAAGGAATCATATCATTATGCAATAAGATTTGGAATCAACAACAATTACATTGAAATGAAATAAAATTGAGTTTGATTTCAGACTCAGAAAAAGAATCAAGTTTGTGATAAATTTATTTTTCAGTTATTTCAGCAATATTTGATCTTAGCAATGGTTGATGTTGTTGATTTGGTGCCATGCATAGTGATATTATTTGGAACTGCTCCTTAGATTTGGTGAGGTTTTGAATTTCCTCATTATTAATGCCATAATATTGCAGAGTTCATGCGTTTCTTTCATTTGTAGTGCAATATATGTTATGAATATATAAAACACGACCACAACTAACGCCAATACACACGTAGATGACAAAACAACATTTAAAGAGTGTTTATATATTTTAAAGTATCAATATTTTTTATGAAAATGTTTAAAATGTGTTGAATACAGACAAGTGTTAATCTTCGAAGCTATAAATTGTTCTTCTTAATTAATAAAGATATGCAGTATAATATTGGTACTTCACACTTGCACTATAAGAAGGTACGTGTTGCTATAAATTAAACTCAAATGAGCGGGTTAGAGCCACAAAGAGATATGTATATAAGCTCCTATTCTTTCTCAATTTTCTCTCACAAGGTTTCTTCCTCTGTGCCATCTTGCTCAAGTTAGCTTAATTTGTATTTTCAACCATTCCTTAAAGAATAGAAGCTGTAACTTTCTTTCATATCATCTAGGTAAGTTGGCTTTGCATTTAAGCCATTCGTTATAGAACACTAGTGTAAAACCCGACGTGCATGAATTTGTATGGGAATGGAGGGAAGTTGACTTTTCAAAGAATATTGTGCAGCTGCCACGTACTGATCTTCACCCTTCTACAAATTACTGATATAACCTTCCTTTTATTCCCTTTTAGCTGGGTTTTTTTGGCAATTACTTCAAGCTTCTGCAACCCACGTCCCTTCAACCAGAGAACACTGCAGAATCATATCAGAGACTCTGTATTTTCATTGCTGTCACGGTGCGTTGCTTCCCTCTACTTCTTCGTGTTGTGCGAGTCATCCTTGCTGCCTGTCTAGTTAAATTGTTTCAATTCAGTCGCATGAAAGCTTCCTGCTAGACGAAGTGTGGTGCTGATTAAAAGTTGCAATTCTTCTCCTCTGTTCAACGCCACTTTACTACCCCTGTTCAGCGTTAATTTCACCGGTTTTGGTTCGAATTTCGGCTACAGAGTTGCTCCTTAAATTTGTCCCGTTTTTGCTGCTGGTTGCTGGTGAAATCACGCCAGAAAATTACTCTCCCAGGTTTGAAATTTCTGCCATATGAATGGTTTCTGCTAGGCTCATCTTTTCCCCTCTGCTCACGCCATTTTGTTTTTGTTGGTTCGCCCTTCTTGCAGCCTTCTTTCTCTTCGTTTAAGCTGAGCTTCGTGGCTGTGTGTGTGACTAGAAAGTAACGCTATATAGTGTTCTTTGGGCCTGGAGTTTCTGATGTATGTATTGCTTCTTCTGGTCTCCTTTTCATGCGTCTCCCTCCTCTGTTTTCTTAATTCTATGATACGTTTTCTGTGGTGGCCAGCTAAGGGAAGTCCTGTGCAGAAGAAAAGGTGGTGCAGGAAGATGATTTTGGTTGGAATAAGTCGGACCTCCTTCATGCTAAATCGTATACCCACTTTTCTACACACTAATTCCTCCCAATTTTTGCATATATATTTCCTAATTTAAGACACAATTTCATTGTGCCTCTTCTTACTTGTCAAATTCTATTTATGCAGAACAAGCTTCCCTTTAATGTGTGGCTGCAGATTGAAGACGGTATGCATTTCCTTTATTTCTGGGTTTTGAGTTTAGCTCCTAAGTGGAATTAGGAGAAGATGGCACAATATATATATATATATTGTATATATTGTAAGAGTATAGAAGGCGTAAAATTTAGTAGAGGAATAATTTTTAAAACAAGATAAGTTCCGTATGATATCATTGGAATGATTCACCCTCTAAAATCTAATAAATGGGTATTGTAGGGTGTTTAGGAGATTGAGGCATAGCTAAGAAAGGGGCAGGGAATTTCTATAATATCTTGGAAGGTGAGTAAGTAGTGCGGACCGTGAGAAATGAGTAATCCTTATTTTGTTACTAAGTTTCCTTGCAGTGTTTTAAAAATTGATGATCTATTTATAGAGATACACATTTAAATGTTTTGTCTTTTGCATGTTTACCAAAAATCGATTTGAACATGAAGTTTGCAAATTGACAGCTGTTTGAATGATTTGAAAATTGTGCTATGAAACCGATCTGGAAGGTACTCTGTCTGAAATGCTAACTTGAGAAAAATATTATTTTAAGAGGTTATCTGATCAGAACCCTGTAGCTAACAGCAGTAGTTGTTAGCCATGGTGCACCATGATCTGTACCTTAGCTAGCAGGGGTGGTGCTAGCCCCTTGTGCAGGCCACCACATACGGAGTCATTTTATTTTCGCAAGCTGAAGGCTTTGCGTCTGTAGTGATTTTCCCCGCGAGCTGTGTGCTCTGCGTCTATTCCAATTGGTTCTGCTTAGAGGCTTTCAGTGCATTTTGAGAAAGAATTTGCATAAAACATGTTTCATACGGTATCTCTATATATATATATATATATACATATTTAACCCTATGTTTATTTTAAAAGAGGTTGGCATTGCTTATTCATTGAGTATCCAACTCATTTTTTTTAAAATATTTTTTTTCAGAGAGTAGTAGGGATCCTAATCTACCTCCAGCCGCCTTCTAGTGGTCGATATCTTGATTACTTCTGTTGGCGAGCCTGCAGTTGCTCATGTGGGTGTATTTTGTTTGTGTGTGTGTAACCTATTTTGTCCTGAACCTTGTAAAGTTGGCTGCACTGAATCTTAGCTAGGGCATCCCCATTCCCCAGATATTTCTTTTGGTTTGAATGGATATAGGTTATCCCTTTTGGATGTATTATATTGTCTGACAAATTTGTAGAAATATCGAGAGGTCTAAGTTATAGAGGAGACTCTGCCGAAATTTTTACAAATGTCCTTTAAAAGAAAAGCTTATATGTTTATATGATTCAAAAATGATACCCATAATCATTCTCTTTATTTTTCTGCTTCGGTGTAAACGTATGTAAACTGTGGGATGTGACAACTAGACTTGGCTGCATGAAGAATGGTGAGCAATGTCTAGATTCTGATAGCTCAAGCTAGGCATTTTTTTGTTTTTTGAGGTAACACTACAAAGATAAGTAGATTTAGTGAGGGAATGATCTAATGCAATTCCTTGCTAAATGTAAAAACCTGGATGTGTATATATACACATTAGCTAATATCAATAGCTGATGGTGTGCCTTAGGTCTAGTGGCAGTCAAATGGCGTTTTATTTATTTGTCCCGTGTTCAAGGCCAAAGGCATGCCAACATCCCCTTTTTTCGCCTCTCTTCTGTCATTTTTCTGTTATCCCATGTATGCCCCTCATTTCCCTGGCTAAAGTTTGGGTTTTAGGTCTTTTTACACCTCCATTTTTAGTGGCACGTAGCTCTCACCTGCCTCCATCTTGTCAATCAGAGGAAGCAGCAGAAAACACACTAGAAATGTCTGCATCTTCTCTTCTCTGTTCATTGTAACTTTGCTCTCTTCTTGTTTCGGTTTTTCTACTCGCCTTTTTCCTTGTTGCAGCTGAGTTTGGTTGCTCCATTTTGGTAGCATATTTTCGTGCAAGTCTGTCTCCCAGGCCTGAAACTTTGGCTGGTGCATGCTGCCTTCTTTTTGGTTTTGTTCTGATAGCATCACCTCCCTCTGGCTCTCGGTTGCTGATGCGCGGCTATTTCTTGTAAAAACCCTGCTGGTAGGAATGATGTGTAGACCAAAAACTTCAAGTAAGATTCATATATTTTGGTTGGGAAATCTTGGTTTCTGTTATGCCAGAACGTATCTTCAACTTTTCCTCAAACTTCGTTGCTTCCTAGTGTATTATTCCATTCTTCCTTGCTCCTGAACCGGTCCTCTATTTTTCCCCTTCTGTTGTGATTTTTGGCCAACAAGGATAAGTGGTGTGATGTAGGAGCTGCACTTGAATTATGTTTTGAATGGAAAGTAACTTCTGAGCTTGAGAACTAATTTAAATAAACCAACACAATTTTATGCCTTTCCTTACCAATGAATTTAATCTTCTTTTTCTAAAATCTAGTTCATATCAAACTTATTTATTTCTTAGGGGCTTTGGCCAAGAAGCTAATGAAATAAAGAGCAAGCATATTATTAGAAGGCATCAAATAGAATTATAATATATACTTGGTGACTTGAGTTTTTTTATTAGTAATTATTTTAAAGGGGAGATTGATCTTAGTTATCCTAACAATAGGCATTGGTGTTGGAAGACTATCATTATAATGGTGTCAAGACTATGTACTTGTTTATTTGAATTTAATTTTTAATTAATTGGTTACATATAATATTAGATTGTTTGGGTACAGAAAAAAATAATAATAATAAAATAAAGTAAAATATTAAGAAAAATAAATTAACTTTAGTATAAGATCACTTAAGACTATTTTAACATTAAGTACTTGAGTTACCTTCGCTGGCACTAAATTTAAACTCGATAAAGGCTTGAGGAGAGACAATATTATAATAATAAACTAGCTTTTGATGCAATTGAACCACTGCGTTTTTGTCATTTTGTAGCCATCGGTTAATGTTCTTTGTTGAACTAATCGTCAAGGGGTTTATCAGGGAAATATTTACTATTCAGTACTACTCATTTCCATTTTAATAAATAAGCAATTCTTATATAAAATTTAGAGTAATAATGATGTTATATTCTCAAGAATACTACGTTCTTTAATTATAATGTAATTAATAATTAAATATAAAAATGTTTTATTAAATAATTATTATAATATCAAGTTATTTAGTAATTACTAGTTTTTAAAAGAATAAAATTGATTTTTGTATAATTAATCAATATAATTATAGTAATAAATAAATAAAAATATTTTTTATATTTAATATTAAATAATTATTATATCATAACTAAAGAATATAATATTTCTGAGAATATAAGATCATCATTCTAGAATTTAAGTTCTATCTTAGCATTTATTTAAAACTAAATTCTGTGACTTTTCCGAAACAAATTAGATCATGTGGCAAAATATAAGTGGCAATAGTATTGGTCACTCAGCATAAAATGATTACTAAGTGAAGTTGTTAAACGAGTAAGGATATATATATATATATATATATATATATTAGCTCTTGATGTGAAGCCACCGAAAAAAAAGTCTCCAAGAAAGTATTGAAAATAAATTCGTAAAAAATGAAGTTATCCTTTTATTTAATACTTGACAGAAAAAAATAGTTAATTCCATTTTTTTTCAGGAAATTCTCAAAAGAATCAATTGGAAGTTTTTTAATTACACTTATATTCTCCCATACTGAAGTGTCAAAGTATTGATTAACGAAACTATTTTTCAATGACTAAAAATAGAGTTGTTGCTGAAGTACTTAAATAAATATGCATGATGTCACTTGTGCCCCCATGCTTGTTGGCATTCTTTACGGTTAGCTTTGGAATTGAAATGAGATTTTCATACTATTGTTATGTTTGGTTGGTATATTAATTATTTTATTCTCATTCCTGCATTTATTTGATTCCCTCAAAATAGGTGATTAGCATTTTGGTAAAAAATATTATGGAATTAGAAGGTTTTCTTGGAATGATTTGAGAAATGGTATTATTATCTTTTTTATACCAAATATTACTGTCCTTTCTATGACAAATATTTTAATGTTTTATAAGAGTAATTAAAAACGTTTTATGTAAATTAAAAATTAAAAGAATAGAACATTATAAAACTTTTAATTATGAGTTTTTTTAATTTCATAGATTAAAATAAAAAATGTATTTTAATATTTATTTAACTGAAAATATTATGTTTGTTTGATCATTTTTTATGTATATATTATTTTATTCAATCAAATATAAAATTAAATTAAAAAGTCTATTTCTTTTTATGACGAAGTACCGAACGAAATATGCATGATGTCACTTGTGCCCCGATGCTTGCTGGCATTTTCTTACTGCTTGCTTTGGTTAGCAAATTATTCATTTATCTGGTTCCCTTAAAATAGATGATTGACATTTCACCGAAAATATCATGGAATTAGCAGGCTTTCTGGAATGATTTGAGAAATGACATTATTATCCTTTTTATGCCAAATATAACTGTCCTTTCTAGGACAAATATTTAATATTTTATAAGTGTAATTAAAATTTTTTTATATAAATTAAAAGTTAAAAAAAGAAATTGTAAAATTTTTAATTATGACTTTTAAAAAAAATTCAATAGACTGAAATTTAAAAAAATGTATTTTAATATTTGTTTAACTAAAAATATTATAGTTATTTGATCAGTTTTTTTATACATTAATTTTATCCAATAAATATAAAATTAAAATAAAATATTTCTTTCTTTCTGTTAAATAGCAAGACATAATTTAGAATTTCAAAATTATATTTCATCAAAATTTATTTTAATTTCAATTTTCATTTCTATTCTCCCGAAAATTATTCTACCAAAGCCATTACAGTTTCTCAACTGAATGGGTCTATTTTGCAGAGACGACACACCGTTTTTCTGTCGAGTGAGGAAAAACCTACCTCCTGCGCATAATCAACGCGGCCATGAACGAAGATCACTACTTCGGGATCATCAACCACACACTCGTAGGTACAAACGTTGCCTACGTCAAGCCCTTTACCACCTCTTACCTTGTGATCACCCCAGGCCAAACCATGGACGTGCTTGTCAAAGCCAACCAGAGACCAGGTCACTATTACGTCGTCGCTTCACCCTTCCACGATGGCAATGCTGCCTACGATAATACCACTACCACTGCCATTATGCAGTACATTAGAAACAACTCTATTTCTCAACATCCCTCGTTGGTTTTCCCAGATTTTCCTGAACATAATGACTCTTCTGCTCCTTTTAACTTCACCAAGAGGTTGAGGGTTTGGGGGGAGCGAGTTACCCGATTGAGGTCCCCAAGAAGCTCAATAAAAGGATTTATATGACAGTTGCTATGAATAACCTACCATCCACCGCTAGTACTTGCGGTAACACGACCAAGATCGCGGCTAGTTTGAACAACGCGTCGTTTCAGACTCCGATTATTGATATATTGGAAGCTTACTACTGGCATGCACCATACATTGTCCATATTCTCACAATTATTGTATTAAGTATGTAATTGTTCATGTGTTGTTTCAAAGTTGGGCGTGCGTCTAAACTCGACTTGAGTTAAGCTTATTATTATATTAAAGATAAAGTGGACATCTAAGCTTATGGATGAAGTTCAGGCTTGGCCCAGCCCAGATTTGTTTGTACATAAATAAAATTTTACGCAATTTGAAGAAATGAACTTTCTTTCTTTTTTGATAAAAGAGAAATGAACTTTCTTAGTTAGGTGAATTTGTTCAATTACTCTTTCCATATTTGAGTAGGAATGATCTAAATTTAAAATTTATTTTCAACATTCATAACGTTTTTACATCCAAGAAAAATTTACATTTCTCATATGTGCATCTAAAATATACATCTTATACTTAACATTGAGTACCCTATTCATCCATTGGTATCGACTAAATATTAGGTATCATAAAGTTAAAATTGTATCCGTTGAACATCATTTCAAATATCATATTTTGATATTCATACCTGACCTATATTGTCCACTAATGGGGGGATATCGGATACTTATTTTAGTCGAGTATCAACGGACATCCGAAATATCCTCCCAACATGTCGTATCTATAATTTATTGATAGTATTACTAAAGAAAGATTGATTAAATTTTCAGGGTATGGTTTATGCATTGTCATTTTGAGAGGCAGAGTAGCTGGGGTATGGAGACTGTGCTCATTGTGAAGAATGGAAAAATAACCAAGGAAACAAGAATGCATCCTCCTCCCACGTATATGCGTCCATGTTCAGAATGAAGGAATTACACCATTCTACAATAAGTATTTTAATCAATTACAATTATATAGAAATGAAAAATAACAGTGTTTGATTTGAGACTCAAAGAAGGGAATCGAGTTTCTGAATATTTAATTAAGTTTCAGTTATTTGAGCAATATGTAATCCTAGAAATGGTTCATGTTGTTGTTAATTTGGTGCCATTTTTAGTGATATTATTTGGAACTTCTCTATCACACCCCACAAACGTTAGTGTGATGGCACAAAAGACAAACAATTCCCCTTACATAAGTCTACTTGAACTGACATCCTACTCAAAATTTAGAGAATATCTTTAGGTCTTAACTTCATATAATAAAACCATGTGTAGCACTTTTGGATCATCTTTAAATAAAACACATAAATTTTTAGGTGACTTTTGTAGAAATTTTGATAGAGTCTCCTCTGTAATTTAGACCTCCTGATATTTCTACAAACTAGCCAGCTAGAATAATACATCCAATAGAAATTTCTGATATTAATCCAGACGAACAAGTAAATTTTTGGGGATTGGGGATACCCTATTTATGATTCAGTGGAGCTACAATCAATATTTTTCAAGGCAAAATAAATTACATTCATATGAACAAAATGCACCCACATGAGCAACTACGGGCTCACCAAAAGAAATGAATAACATATCAACTACTAGTAAGCTACTGAGGGTGGACTAGGGTCCGCATCGCTATCTGAAAAAAAAGGTGAGTTTGACACTCATTGAATAAGTAATGCCAAGCCTAATAATAGGAACAAGCCATGCCGCCCCCTTTTTTTCTTTGTCAAAATAATGCATGAAACATGCCTTATGCAAATCATTTCTTAAAATACACCAGGAGCATCTAAACAGAACCAATTGAAGTAGACGCAGAGTATATAGCTCGCGAGAAAAATAACCACAGACGCAAAGCATTCTGCTTGCGAAAACAAAACAAATCCACTTGTAATGGCTACCCACACGGAGCTAGCAACACCCCTACTAGCTGGGGTACAGATCATGGTGCACCATGGCTAATAACTACTGTTATTAGCTACAGGGTTCTGAGCAGATAACCTTTTAAAACAATACGTTTTCTTAAGATAGCATTTCAGATAGAGCACCTTCCACATAAGTTCAATATCAAAGTTCCCAGATAGCTCAAACAGACTTAAATTGCAAGATTTCATGTTCAAATCAATTTTCAATAAACATATGTATGACGAAGCCTTTGAATACGTAACTCCATAAATAGATTATCAAAATTTAGAGCACTGCAAGAAAACTTAGTAAAAAAATAATTAATACTATTTATTCATGGTTCGCATTACTTACTCACCTTCCAAGATGATATAGAAATTCTCCCTATAGCATTCTCTGCTCACTCTTCAGCTATGACTCAATCTCCTGAATACCTTATAATACCCGTTCACCAGATTTTAGAGTTTGAATGACCACAATTTATCTTATAAGTAAACTTATCTTGTTTACATAAAATTTTCCAAATCTCACGAGCTTGAAGCATGGATTAAAATGAGCAAGAATAAAATATGCACTTCATATGGCTAAAGATTCCTCTTCCCTACGAATAAGAGAATATTTATGACTGTCGTTCATAACATCACTAGCCTGGTCTATTTAAGCAAAATTCTAGAAAAGAAAGAAAGAAAGAAAAAAAAAGAAAATTTAAAACTATGATTTTTTTTATTAAATTCCATTGGCATCTTATTCTTCACTCCTCCTAGCATATTATAAATATGTATATAATTTTAAATGACTAACTCCACCATCCCCTCTTTAATTTCTTGCCTTCTGTAACCCACACAATATATATATATATATATATGGCCGTAGGGCATTTATGGATTCTGCACCAAAAGGCTGAGATTCACTCAAGGGAGGAAAGAAAAATGAAGCCACGTTAGTCTTGTACCCTTACCTCCCTAAATCCATTAAGGAGCTAGAATCAAAAACGAAAAATAAAAGAAGACTCATACCATGCAATGGCTGTCCAACTCAGTAGCAGAACATGCTAAAGGGAAGTTTATTCTGCACAAGTGAAAGTTGGCAAGTAAGAAGCACAATGGAACTTAGTTTTATACTAGAAAATTCATGTAGAAAATGGGAGCAACAACTCTATGGGAGCATTGAAATGCATTTCAGCATAATGGAAACCAAGATTGCTCCAACTAGAAATCATACTCTTACACGAAATTTTCGGTCTGCACAACACTCCCACTAGCTCATTTTATATAGGAGAAACACGCAGCAAAAACTAAGAACCAGGGGATGAGGGTGCTATTAAAATGACACCAAAAGAAGCAACATGCATAGCAAAATCTCCAAGCTTATGAAATAGACTTACATGGAGTTAATCTACCAATAATGACGTAGCGAAACTCAGTGTGTAACAGGAAGAAGGCAAACAGAAAAATCGAACCAGAGGAGAGCAAGGTGACTGTGAATAGGAAAGAAAGTGCAGCTCCTTCTGATGCATTTTCTGCTACTTCCTCTGACTAAAAAGATAGAGGTAGGTGAGGGTTTTGTACTACAAAAATTAGGGGTGTAAAATGACTTAAAACCTAGACTTAAGTTAGACACAAGAGGGGTATATATGGGATAATAGAAAATTACAGAAGAAAGAAAAAAAAAAGGTACATTGGTAAGCTTCAGGATTTGAACGCAGGTCATGGAAAAATCAGATTCCCTTGCTTGCCACTAGCCCAAAGACATCTGCAACAAATGCTATCCCTTAAAATATATATACATGCAAATTTAGGTCTTTACAATCTCCCCCTTAAAAAGAAAGTTGGTCTCCTAATTTGTATATATGTGTACTAACCTTAGTTCTCAAATAAATAAGGATACTTTGCACGCATTTCACTTTCTATCTCCCTTGTAGTCTCCTCTGGTGTATGGTGACACCATAAAACCTTCACTAACATAATCTCCTTGGAACGTAACTTTTTCGTTTGTCTATCTAAGATTGCCACAGGAGTTTCTTCATAAGTTAAACCTTCATCCAAAGAAACATCTTGATTCTGCAACATGTGAGAGGGATCAGGTAAATACTTTCTTAACATTGAAACATGAAATACTAGGTGAATATTGGATAACTCAGGTGGTAACGCCAGCCGGTAGGCTACAACCCCAACTTGCTCTAAGATCTCAAATGGACCAATGTACCTCGAGGACAACTTTCCTTTCTTCCCAAATCTCATCACATCTTTCATAAGAGACACCTTGAGAAACACAGTCTCCAATCATAAACTCCAAATCATGGTGTCGGCGGTCCATGTACGCTTTCTGCCTGCTCTGAGCTGCTATCAATCTCTCCTTGATTACTTTCACCTTTTCCAAGGCATCTTGCACTAATTCAGGCTCTAGTGATTTAACTTTTCCAACTTCAAACCATCCAATGGGAGATTTGCATTGTCTCGCATACAATGCCTCAAAAGGTGCCATCTGTATGCTAGCTTGGTAACTATTATTATAAGAAAATTCCACCAATGGTAAATAGTTATCCCAGCTGCCACCAAAGTCCATAACACACAACCTTAACATATCTTTTATTGTTTGTATAGTCCTTTTCGATTGCCCATCAGTCTGAGGATGAAAGACAGTGCTAAGATCTAATCGGGTACCCATGGCCTCTTGAAAGGCTTTCCAAAACTTAGAAGTAAATTGGGGTCCTCAATCATATATTATAGACATTGGAACACCATGAAGTTTCACTATCTCATTTATGTAAAGCTGTGCATATCTTGCAACATTGTATGTTATTTTTACAGGAGAAAATGAGCTATTTTAGTGAGTCTATCAACAATCACTCAGATAGAATTGTAACCCCTAACTGTTCGGGGTAGTCTTGTTACAAATTCCATAGTAACTCTTTCTCATTTCCACTTAGGTATCTCCAGTCATTGATGTAGTCATGTAGGTTTCTAGTGTTCTGCCTTAACTTGTTGACATGCCAAACAACGAGAAACAAAATTCGCTATATCTCCCTTTATACCTTCCCACCAGTACACTTACTTTAAATCTTAATACATCTTTGTAGATCCTGGATGGATGGTATACTGGGAACAATGAGATTCTTCCATAAGTTCTTTCCTTAAATCTTCCACATTTGGCACACACAATCGAGTACTGACCATAAAAATCCATTTGAATCTAAAATGAATTCATTTTTCTTTTCACTTTTGACATCATCCATCAATTTACATATTTGTGCATCCTTGACCTGTGCAGTTTTCAACCTTTCAAATAGAGGAGAACGAAGCTGTACATGAGCTAAAAATATTCCTAGCTCTTTAATTTCAAATTGGATTCCCGAACCCTCAATCTTATGGAGATCTACAATTAGTGTCCTTCTTGTCTCTACAATATGGCTTAAACTTCCCATGGATTTCCTACTCAGAGCATCTGCCGCCGTATTAGCCTTACCTGGATGATACAAAATAGTACAATCATAATCTTTGAGCAACTCCATCCACTGCCTTTGCCTTAGATTCAGATCCCACCGTTAGAAGATTTATTTAAGGCTTTTATGATCTATGTAAATCTCATGTCTCACTATATAAATAATGCTTCCAAATTTTTAGAGCAAAGACCATTGTTGTCATCTCTAAATCATGAGTCGGGTAATTTTGCTCATGCTTCTTAAGTTGTCTAGAGGCGTAAGCAATTACATGACTATGCTGCATCAATACACATCCCAAGCCTACCTTAGAAGCATCACAGTACACAACATAACCTCCAGACCCTGAGAGTAATGTCAAAATTGGTGCAGAAGTCAGACAATTTTTCAATTTCTAAAAATCCTCTTCACACGCCTCAGACCATTGAAATTTCACATTCTTCTGGGTTAATCTTGTTAATGGCGCAGCTATTTTTGAAAAGTCTTTAACAAACCGATGATAATAGCCTGCTAAGCCCAAGAAACTATGAACCTCTGTAACGGTAGTGGGTCTTAGCCATTTTTGAACTGCTTCCACTTTACTTGGATCTACTTGCACCCTATCTTTCGAGATTACATGGCCTAAGAAGGCTATTTTTTCTAGCTAAAACTAACATTTCAAAAATTTAGCATATAATTAGTGTTCCCTTACTACTTTACTTGGATCTACTTGCACCTTATCTTTCGAGATTACATGGCCTAAAAAGGCTATTTTTTCTAGCCAAAACTGACATTTCAAAAATTTAGCATATAATTAGTGTTCCTTTAACACTTGTAATGCGACTCTCAGGTTCTGCTCATGCTCTTCATAGCTCTTAGAATAAATTAAAATATCATCAATGAAGACGATAATAAATTGATCTAGGAATAGCTTGAATACTTGATTCATCAAGCACATAAATGCAGCTGGGGCATTGGTTAACCCAAACGATATTACTAAAAATTCATAATGACCATACCGGATTCTAAAAGCAGTTTTAGGGATATCTTCACCCCTTATTCGTAGCTGATGATAACCCGATCTTTAGTTAATTTTTGAGAAACATTTAGCTCCCTGCAACTGGTCAAATAGATCATCTATACGAGGTAAAGGATATTTATTCTTCATTGTCACTTTGTTCAGCTGCCTATAATCTACATATAAATGGAGAGAACCATCCTTCTTCTTAACAAAAAGTATAGGAGCGCCCCAAGGGGATGTACTAGGGCGAATAAAACCCTTATCCAACAAGTCCTGCAATTGGTTCTTTAATTTGCTAAGCTCTGGGGGCGCCATTCTATAAGGAGGAATAGATATAGGAGTACCTGGTAGTACTTCAATACAAAATTCAATTTCCCTTTCAGGAGGTAACCCCAGTAACTCCTTAGGGAAAACATTAGGAAATTCCTTTACCACTGAAACCTATTCCAATATTGGGACCTGTGCTTCCATATCTCGAACCATCGCTAAATATCCCTGACACCCCTTCTTCAAGAGCCTTTGAGCTTCTATAATAGATATTAAATTGTTTGGTACTTTACTTCAATCACCTTGAATGACAAGGGGAGGTTTACCAAGAAAGTTACATCTCACCAACTTAAGATGACAATCCATAATTGCATAGCAAGGTGTTAACTAATCCATTTTGAGTATCACATCAAACTCTGTTACTGCAAGTACTATTAAATCAGCTAATGTCTCATAATCAACCAGTGTAATAACACAAGCCTTATGCACCTATTTAACCATTATAGATTCCCCCACTGGGGTCGCAACAAGTAGCGAGCACTTTAATTTTTCAGAGTCCTTACTAACCTTCTTTGCAAAATATGGAGATATATAGGAATGTGTAGAGCTAGGATCAAATAATGAGTAAGCAGCATATGAATAGACTGTAAGTGTACCTGTTACCACGGCATTGGATGCTTGCGCATCCTGTCTATTTAATGCAAAAACCCGAGCCTAACCACGTCCTGCAATTGCCTGACCTCTGCCTACTACTGCCCCACTGCTGCTACCTTGACCACTCTGAACTATAACTATACTAGTAGATGGAGTCCCTGTTGAGAATTGCCTAATTGGTCAAACTGATCTTTGACTAGAATTAGGGTAACGCTGAGGAAAATCTCTCACCAAATGTCCAACTTGCCCACAATAAAAACATGCTCTCGTCTCTCTATGGCAAGCGCTTGAATGTATCTTCCCACAAATGGAACAAGGACCTCTAGATTGATGAGATAGAGTAGAAACTGGGGTAGACATTGTGCTAACACCTCAGAATGATGCTCTGTGCCTGTTAGTACGAACAGAAAATGAAGTCAGAGATCCGGCAAGGCTTAAGTAGGTCTCTGATGACTTTGAGGTCTAAGACCATGAAAAGATCCAGCTACAAAGGAACTACCTCCTTGTCTCCCTTCACTATCACACTTCCGCTTTCTCTGAGAAGTGTCCTCCTCCCTAACTCTCGTCTCTATCATATGTACACAATCCACCGCGATTGAATATAAGGGAAAGAGATTTATTTGTGGAGCAATCACCATATACAACATATGAGGCAGCCTATTCATAAATCGCTTGATCCTGTCCCTCTCAGTATGGACTAAATGTAGGGCATAGTAAGACAACTGTGTGAAACGGATATCATAATCAGAAATACTCATGCCTGGAATCAATTTCAAACCCTTGAATTCTCTGGCCCTAGCATTTCGGACACTTTGTGGCAAAAAGCAATCCATAAAGAGTCCCCTAAATTCTTCCAATAACATTGGGGGTGATCCGACTGGCCTCTCCCCCAACAAAGTCTAATACCATATGTAAGCCGCATCTTGTAACTGAAACCTAGCAAACTCAGCTGATTTCGCACTTGAGCAACTCAAAGCTCTGCATATCTTCTCAATACCATCAATAAATTGCTAGGGATCCTCCTGACTCTCTGTTCTGGAATAAGTGGGAGGCTTTAATTTTAAAACTTAGGAAAGGGTTACTAGAACCTCTCTCTCCTCTTTCATAACCTGAGGCCCTACCAGTCTTGGCTGAACTAGTGGTGCAACTTCCTCCAAAGGTTATGGAGGCTCTACCCTATCCGCAGGTGAGGCCTGCCTAGGGGGTTGAATAGTCCCTCGACCCCTACGCTGACCTCGACCATGGCCTCTGATAGGTGGGATAGGTTGTTGGGCTGATGCACTTGCAGAAGCCTCATCCACAGCAGCTAATCTATTAACTGAATGAATTCTGGGATGCATATCTGCACTACAACAAAAATAACAAACGTTCAGATCATTCTCTAGATTGTAAGTAGGATGAACCATCATCACATTCAACAAGATGACATACTTGAAGGAATAAATGGGGACACCCTATAAGGTCTTCAGTGACACCTTAAGTATAGTTATGCCCAGGTTCATAACCATAATTGAGATCCCATCGCAAAACACTTGCTCCATAGGACCATATAAAGACCTAAGCTCTGATATCAACTTGTCACACCCCACAAATATAAGTGTGATGGCACAAAAGATAAACAATTCCCCTTACATAAGTCTACTGGAACTGACATCCTACTCAAAATTTTGAGAATATCTCTAGGTCTTAACTTCATATAATAAAACCATGTGTAAGACTTTTGGATCATCTTTAAATAAAACATATAAATTTTTAGGTGACTTTTGTAGAAATTTCGATAGAGTCTCCTCTATAATTTAAAGTTCTCGATATTTCTACAAACCAGCCAGCTAGAACAATACATCCAATAGAAATTTCTGATATTAATCTAGACCAAAAAGTAAATTTCTGGGGATTAGGGATACCCTATCTATGATTCAGTGGAGCTACGCTCAATGTTTTTCAGAACAAAATAAATTACATTCATATGAACAAAATGCACCCACGTGAGCAACTGTGGGCTTACCAAAAGAAATGAACAAAATATCAACTACTAGTAAGCTGCTGAGGGTGGAACAAGGTCCGCATCGCTATCTGAAAAATAAAAAAAAAAGTGAGTTTGACACTTAATGAATAAGCAATGCCAACCCTAATAGTAGGGACAAGCCATGCTGCCCCCTTTTTTTCTTTGTAAAAATAATGCATGAAAGATGCCTTATGCAAATCATTTCTTAAAATACACCAGGAGGATCTAAAAAAAACCAATTGAAGTAGACGCAGAGCACATAGCTCGCAGGGAAAATAACCACAGACCCAAAGCATTCTGCTTGTGAAAACAAAACAAATCCATATGTAGTGCCCACCCACACAGGGCTAGTAACACTCCTGCAAGCTGAGGTACAGATCATGGTGCACCATGGCTAACAATTACTGCTGTTAGCTACAGGGTTCTGAGCAGATAACCTCTTAAAATAATACGTTTTCTCAAGATAGCATTTCAGACAGAGCACCTTCCATATAAGTTCAACATCAAAGTTCCCAAATAACTCAAACAGACTTAAATTGCAAGATTTCATGTTCAAATCAATTTTCAGTAAACATATGTATGACGAAGAATTTGAATACGTAACTCCATAAATAGATTATCAAAATTTAGAGCACTGCAAGAAAACTTAGTAACAAAATAATTAATACTATTTACTCACATTCCGCATCACTTACTCACCTTCCAAGATGATACAGAAATTCTCCTTATTGCATTCTCTGCTCACTCCTCAGCCATGACTCAATCTCCTGAATACCCTATAATACCCGTTCACCAGATTTTAGAGTTTGAATGACCACAATTTATCTCATAAGTAAACTTATCTTGTTTACATAAAATTTTACATATCTCACGAGCTTGAAGCATGGATTAAAACGAGCAAGAATAAAATATGCACTTCATATGGCTAAAGATTCCTCTTCCCTATGAATAAGAGAATAGTTATGACTGCCGCTCATAACATCATTAGCCTGGTCTATTTGAGCAAAATTCTAGAAAAGAAAGAAAGAAAGAAAAGAAAAAAAAGAAAATTTAAAACTATGATTTTTTTTATTAAATTCCATTGGCATCTTATTCTTCATTCCTCCTAGCATACTATAAATATGTATATAATTTCAAATGACTAACTCCACCATCCCTTTCTCAATTTCCTGCCTTCTATAACCCATGCAATATATATATATACGGCAGCAAGGCATTTATGGATTCTACACCAAAAGGTCGAGATTTACTCAAGGGGGAAAGAAAAATGAAGCCATGTTAGTTTTGTGCCCTTACCTCCCCAAATCCACTAAAGAGCTAGAATCAAAAATGAAAAATAAAAGAAGACTCATACCACGCAATGGCTGCCTAACTCAGTAGCGGAACACGCTAGAGGGAAGTTTATTCTACACAAGTGAAAGCCGGCAAGTAAGAAACACAATGGAACTTAGTTTTATACTAGAAACTTCATGCAGAAAATGGGAGCAACAACTTTAAGGCAGGATTAAAATACATTTCATCATAATGGAAACCAAGATTGCTCCAACCAGAAATCATACTCTTACATGAAATTTTTGGTTTGTACAACACTTGTAACACCATACTTCTAGGACTCAATTCATACAACTCCCATGCCTCATTTTAAGTTTATTCTATGGAAACAATATAGTGGCAGAAGGAGTTATGAATAAAAATGCATTTCTCTACAGGTAAAATTTTTCTTTTGGAGTCCCGTAGGCCATATGAAAGCATCTATCATGTTCTCATACTTAAACACATGAATATAACTCATTTCCATCATCAAATTTGGCCTACAATTCGTGGAAAGAAAAGGAGCACATAAAATCCATGTTTGTATTTTCGACCAGAATTTCCTCTTTTCTGCCACAAACTTTGAAAATTCGTAACTAAATCTAGAAAGATCAAAAACATGTAACCTTGGTTATTCTGGAAACCTTAGGATGTCTACTTCACACTAAAAATATGTCCAAGTCATAAAATTCATCACACAGGACGTTTGACATACAAAAAGCTCCAGAGTCGCTGGCTGCCTGGGCTGTGGTTCAGTTTACTGATACAAATTTCTGAAATTCATAACTAATTCTATAAAAATTGAAATCACACATATTCAGTCATTCTGGAAATCTAAAAATGTTAAATTGATACTAAAAATAATTCCAGAATGAAACAGATATGTTTAGTCCGCTGGACCCTATGGAACAGTAACTGGACTCATGGGGCACTGTTGATACTGACAGTTAACTTTAAACATGTATAACTCACTGCTCAGGCCTCCAAATGAGATGATCTCAGTGGCCACAGAAATCTTATGACCTCTAGTTTATGAATATTAAATTTCATAATAATTTGACACCATTTGGCCATCGGATGAGACAGAATTCAAAACTGCCAGTATGAACAGTACCCATACCAGAATCCATGAAAAATCCCAACTTTGAAAATTCCTCAAATATTCTCTAGGTCTCCAAAAATTATGATCTTTAGCTTCTTAAAAATCTCTTAATGAGACCTAATTTCATGCCAAATATTATATTAAGACTAACTCATTTGGCCAAAAAGTGACATAGGGTTCCATTATGGTCAAATTTGGCTCCATATGAGGTACCAAATTTGCCAAATGGCCTTCCCTTGGTTGTGGTACCTTTTGGGCAAGTCTAAAAGTACATTTGAGACTTGGGTAAGCTGCCCAAATGGTCCCAAACCTCATGCATCTCATTTTGGCCATTCAACCCACACTTATACACATATTCATCAAACTTTCATATTGCACACTTTGATCTTACATACTCAAAATTAGTGCTATAGGTCATATATCATTTTCATATATCTAAACATCACATAATAGTATATTTACACATGTCTCAAGGTTCATGGTACATATACAACATCATATACACTATGAACCATCATTATGGTTCCAAAATAGGCAAAATACTACATAAGCTTATCACTCCTTGCTTTTTATGGTTGTTGGCTCCCTTCACCATAAGTGCTTAGTCCACCTAGCATGTTAGATTGGAGAGGAGGGAATGAGATTCAAAGAATCCCAATAGCTCATCTCCCATTCAATCACACATAATATGTGCAAAGCAAGCTTTACAAATGCATGCATGGAGGAAATAAAAGCCATGGACATTTTAAAGCAAACTTGGCATGTGAACAACTCATACAAATCATTCAAGAGCTCATCAAGTGTTTGGATTGACCTTACACTTCTCCTCATGGATTATGGACTTGCCTCACCCATTCTTGAGCATTTTGGACTCAACCATACTCTTGGGAGCCCACTTTGCTTTTGGGAGACTTTTTGCTTTGTCTCAACTAAAGTCGAGGGTTCTTGGCTCATCCTCACCCAAGGGAAGAGTTCTTGGCCTCTCCACACTCAAGCAAACTCATACAAACATCATGGATTCATTTAAAACATAACATGGCATCAAGGATCATGACATGTAAAGGCATGCTAGCATACTTTCCAAAGTTTGGAAATATATATACACACATTCCAAAACAAGCTAGACACACATTCATGCATGAAAGAAGGTGGAGAGAGCTACCTTGCACAATTTCACACACTTTTTCTTTAGCTTTCAAGCCTCCTCTTTCGGCCACACACCCAAAAGTTGGTGGAGATGGTTTCTCTTGGCCTAGATACAATTTATGGGAGCCAATTAGGTTCATGAAACAAACTCTAAGGTCATATAACTTGATGAACCACTAGATTACTCTATAGACTTCATTATGGTCCATAATTACACTTAATGAAGCAACATCCCTCAAATTATTTCTAGGCCTCATTGTTTCTTATCAAATATGATTCTTGACCCCTTTTAAGCCTCTTGGAGTCATCACATCATTAAGACAAAAGGCCTAGCACCATGTTGCTTCTTTAGGTCATATTATGGAACCTAGGGCACTAAGGCACTAAATCACTTTCCATGAGTTCTAAAATTTTTCCAAGGCTTCCCTTCATCTTCATTCATCAAATATGACTCAAGGATGGCCTTAAAAATATTTAAAACTCCCCCCACCTAGACAAACAAGCCTAGGCCGAGACATAGGCTTCCTTTGAGCTTCTTGGAGTTCTCTTCGTTTTCTTGAAGGAAGAAGCTTATGGGGAGCATCTTAGGTGTCTCAAGAACTCATTTAAACTCTTACTTAGACCTAAGAATCATCATACAGTTTCAAAAATTGGAAGGTGCACTTAAAACCCTAGATTTTGCATCTTGATTTCTAATGCCTATTTCTTGGTTTTCTTTGCATATTCTTATTCCTCTCCATCAAATATCTAAGAATCATGCTTGGTTGGGCTTGAAATTTAACTCCCTAGGGAAGAACACATATGGGGCGAAATGGAGAAGAAAGGCCATGGAAGGTATCAACCATAGGATGCATTTTTACCTTGTTTTCTTGCTTAGTTTGGCTTGAATCTTGATTTCTCCAAGCTCCTCTCTTCAAATCCGAACTTTCCCTTGAATATCTCCCTTGAATCAGATTTATAGACATCATTTTAATCCAAGGAAAGAAAGGAGTATGAAGGAGAGGTGGTGGAGATGAAGAAAAGAAAGAAAAAACATCATGAAAGCATACCTTAAGCTTGGCTTTCTTCCTCCTTCTTCTTCCTCTCTTGGGCGCCTCTCCCTTAGGGTTCTTCTTCTGATTTGGGGCTAAATTTTCTAAAGTTAAATGAGGGCAAATGTGAGGCACCACATATATATAGGTAGGGAAAAGTGACTTTTCCAAAATTCCAATTTCGCCCTACATACTTTGCACTTTCGTTTCTCCTTTGTTTTGGCTCATTTGTGAGAAACGTCATTTCCATTATAAAATTTAGGTTCCCAATTAAGAAAAATGGCATTGGAATCACTCAAATTGGAGCTAAAACCTTTTCGAACGGACCTGTCAAAGTTTAGGCGCACTGACGTTGGAAAACATCCATCGGAGGGGATTTAACTGTCCCGGGGCTTTCTATGGTTTTCAGGGCCTCTGAGAACCCTGGAGAACTCAAAACTTTGGTTTAAAAAGCCCTCCATACTCAATTCTAGACCACACAAGTTTTAACACAAAACCTTGTACTTGCTGGCAATAACCTTGTCGACAAGGTCTTGGAAATTGCACTACAGACTACAAGATCTTGTCGACAAGATCTTTGACCCCGGTGATAAAATCTTATTTCAGCCCATAAATTAACTTGGTCCGCTGCCATACTTCATGCTCAACATACCTTCTAATAGTTGCATAACATAATCTCTCATTTTCAAAGAATCAGATATTACAACACTCCTACTAGCTCATTTTCTTATAGGAGAAACACGCAGCAGAAACTAAGAACCAGGGGATGAGGGTGCTATTAAAACGGAACCAAAAGAAGCAACACGCATAGCAAAATCTCCAGGCCTGTGAAACAGACTTACATGGAGTTAATCTACCAATAATGAAGCACCAAAACTCAGCGTGTAATAGGAAGAAGGCAAGCAGAAAAATCAAACCAGAGGGGAGCAAGCTGATGGTGAACAGAAGAGAGAAAGTGTAGCTTCTTCTGATGCATTTTCTACTACTTCCTCTGATCGAAAAGATGGAGGTAAGTGAGGGTTCTGTGTTGTAGAAATTGGGGGTGCAAAATGACTTAAAACCCATACTTAAGTTAGACAAAAAAAGGGTATATATGGGATAACAAAAAATTACAGGAGAAAGAAAAAAAAATAGGTACATTGGTAAGCTTGAGGATTCGAACGTAGGTCATGGAAAAATCAGATTCCCTTGCCTACCACCAGCCCAAAGACATTTGCAACAAATGCTATCCCTTAAAATATATATACATGCACATTTAGGTCTTTACATTCTCCTTCCATTTGTTGAGGCTTTGAATTTCCTTATAATTAATATTATAATATTACAGAGTTTGTCTATTTCTTTCAAAATGTAGTGTAATATTATACTATGGATCAACATAACACGACCACTAACAGTAACACCAATACACACATAGAGGATATAACATAATTTAAACAGTCTATATATAATTTAAAGTATCAATATTTTGTATCTTAAACAATTTTTTCAAATGTATTGAACACGGACATTAGTGTTAATTCTTCATAGTTATAAACTGTACTTCTTAATTAATGAAGATATAAAATATTAGTGCTTCGCACATCTTGCACTATGGAAAGATGCTGTTATAAATTAACCTCGATCAAGCTGGATTAGAACCACAGGATTATAAGTATATAAGCTCCTATTCTTTCTTAATTTTCTTTCACAAGGTTTCTTTCTCTATGTGATCTTGCTCGAGTTGGCTTAATTTGTATTTTAAACCATTGCTTATAGAACACAAGTACTATTGAAAAATGTAAATTTAATCACAGTTATTTAACAGCAGTTAAAAAAATAACAGTTATAACAAGATTTGACTACCATTTTCATAACCGCAGCTAGGCCAATGATATAACTATGTTTTTTATAGAACCTCAATTAAGCTACAAAGTCCTACTGCAATTTTTATAACTATAGTTAGGCCTATTCAAGAATAAAACTTAATCCACTCAATGCCCCAATTCAAAAATCCTAAGTCCCCCTCCCCTAAAAAACCTGAAACTCAAGTAGCACTATACTCCACATAAGTTGTCGTCTATTCACTGATGAGTCATGCACCATTGCCGTTGTCGATTTGTTACCCTACCCCAACTTGCAATCGAAGCGACAACCCCTCCCATAAAGTTTAAGCCACCGTGATCAAGAGTGATGAACCACTCAACAAAGGACTCCAACAATCCAATTTGTTTTCTCCCATTGGTCCTTTCTATTCTAAAGATCAATGTATGCCGATGAAAGTAACTATATAAGTATGGTTTCCAATATACTTTTTTTAGACTACATTTTCCCTTTATTTTTTTCTACACAACTAGAGTTCATAAACCCTAGCTACAAATTCAAACACTACAAAAAAAAATTGACATTTAATAATGACTTTTAGTGGTGACTTAAAAAAGTGGTCACTGAAAAAATATTTTTAGCAACGACTTTATTAAGTTGTCGCTAAAAGTTATCACTAAAAAACTATTCTTGATTCTGAAAAGATTTTTAGTTGCAACAAAAAAAATAGTCACTAAAACTATTTAGTAGCAATAAAAAAGTCACCGCTACATATTTTTTACAGTGACATCAACATAGTGGCCACAAAAAAAATACATTTCATAATGACCTTTTAGTTGCCACTAATACGTCACCACTAAAACGATCCTTTAGTGGTGACGATATGATTGTGCCACTAAAGATAACTTTTAGTGATAACCGGTCTTACCACTAAAAGTGTTGCTAAACAACCTTTTAGTGACGATAGATTCTAGTCGTGACTAAAAGTCTTGAAGCAAAATTTATTATATGCAAAAAATATTTGTGTGAAGCTTTTAGTGATGACTGATCTTAGTCGCCACTAAAAGGTATCTTTTAGCGGTGACGTTTTTGTCTTCACTAAATGCTCTAATGCATTACTTTTGTTAAATAAAAAATATTTATGACAAACTTTTTAGCGATGACTAGTTTTAATAGCCACTAAAACATAACTTTTTGTAGCAACTAATTTTAGTCGTAACTAAAATATAACATTTAGCAACGACTGATCTAGTCGTTACTAAAAGTTTAAACACTAAATTTTTATCAATTACAAATATTAATGCCAAAACTTTTAGTGACCATCAACTTTGGTCGTCACAAAAATATAACTTTTAGCGGCGACAAGTTTTAGTCGTCACTAAAACATAACTTTTAGCGGTGACTCATCTAGTCGTTACTAAAAGTCAAAACGCCAAATTTTTATCAATTAAAAATATTAATATCAAAACTTTTAGCGGCCACCAATTTTAGTCGTCACTAAAATATACCCTTTAGCGAAAATAATATTTTTGTCACTAAAAGGTCTAATGCCAAAATTTTGGTTAAATATTAAACATTTATGCGCTAAAACTTTTAGCGACAATTGGTTTTAGTTATCACTAAAAGATGCCTTATAGCGGTGACTATTTTAACTGGTGGTAAATTTTTGTTCAAACAAAAATATTTGCATCAAAACTTTTAGCGACGACTGGTTGTATTCGTCACTAAAAGTTAGCTTTTAGCAACAGTTAAAATAGTCGCCACTAAAAGTTTTGATGCAAAATTTCTTACTCATTAAAAATTTTTGCATGAGATATTTTTATAACTTATTTTTAAATAAAAATATTTGAAATTAGAATATTTTTAAGTTAAAAAAATGTTTTTAAAGTGAATAATTAATATATGCAAATATATAAGACTAAAAAATATTTTAGTTGTAATCATTAATTAAAAAATAAAACTAGAATTTTTATTAAGTTTAAAAAGCCTAGTAGATTATTATTTATAATTTTTATTAAGAAGTTAAATTTTCAAATTTAGAATTCATAAAATTAATATGTCTAACATTTCATATGCCGAAGAATCCATATATTTAAATTTTCAATTTCAATTTCTAGGATTCATTTTATGAATGTGTCCTTTTCAACTTCTGAAGCAAAGGAAACAACAAAGAGGTAGAAAGAAAGAAAAAAATGAAAGAGAAGAAGAATGAATGGATAAAAGATTGAACTCTACCTCAATCTCTTATTATTGCAACATTAATTTTAGTTGGGTAATCCTTTTAAATTCCTATTCTGTCTTCTTCTTCATCCATTAATGTCTTTTTCTTCCTTATGTTCCATGGCTTATGATAGTTCCTTTAAGCAAAAATATAATGATTTTTATGGATTTTTTGGTGAGGGGGCAGCCATGGATGTGAACTTAGAACTTCAATCTTGATGCTTTAAACTTGGAGAGACCTTAAGTAATTTTTTTTTTATGAAGATAAGCCCCAATGTAATGAGCCATAGTGTAATGATTTAGCATGCATTTCTTGTTGAGATAGCCACATATACAAATTCTAGAGAGATGAGCTGGAGGATGACTTATGTTTAGGATTAAGAACTTTAAATGATTTAGTTAGAACAAAAATATAATTGGTAGATCATAGAAAAAGATACATTAGGCTATTGAAAAATAAATATTCTAAATTCTTAATTAATTTTTGAGTTGAGTTATATATTTCTTAATTTTACCCTCTTTATTGTTAATCAAGTTCTTAAATTTAGAACTTAAATAGAATAAAACTTAAGTAAATTATAAAAAGCATTGTATAATTATAGACTTATTTTAATGTTGGTGAAAGGTAGTGAAAAACAAAAATCACAAAATTGAAGGCCTAAACAAACTTTTTTGAGAAAAATAAGTGATCAAACCGCCTTTGGCGGTTCACCACGCGTAGATCTAGAAAAAATACCTAAAATGAAAAAAAATCACCTCAAATGGAGTACAGTACACAAAGTTATGGCAATTTAAAGTTTCACCCTCCAATCTTATATTTTCTTCATAATTTTTGTTCTAAACCCAACCTATGTTTTTTTATTTGTTATCACTCACTATTTTTTTCATTTATATATCAATTATCAATTATTTAATTATCAATATATTTAAAATGATATTATATAATTATATATACATATTATATCATTACAAATAAATGGCTAAAATGGAGCTTTATTGAAATAATAAAATGAAGTCACTTAAATAGTAAAACCTAGACTCATTACTCATTTTTGCTCCCTGCTTGAAGTCTTTCCCTGTCTTTCCCCCTTTCCCATTTTCAAACCTTCTTTGTATCCACTGGCAAAGGCTATTGCAAATCCTTCTCAATCTTTGTTCCAATACATCCCTCTGATCAATTTTGTTGTGAGTGAAGCTATTGCAACAAAAACATTTCACGCACAAAAAATAGAGTATCCTTAAGAGCTGATTTCGCTGTGGAAGAGGAGAACACAGAAATTGAAGAGGAAGAAAGTTATGTAAGTGGTAATATGGTCCATTGTTTGCTCCTTCTCTAGTCTATTGTTTACTTCTTCTCTGGTCCATTGTTTGCTCCTTCTTTATGCAATTGATTTTGTGTTGAGTGCTATGGCTGTGGCTATGGCTAGCAGAACTGAATAATGCCTACTAGGTTTTTGTGAATAATGCCAATTTTGAATCGAATTTACTTTTTTTTTTAATTTCTTCTTTTTTGGTGCTAGTTTCTCCTTCTTTGATGGCTACTTCTAGCCTTTGTGAATTTATTGAATTTCTTATTTTTGATATGTAAATTTATAGTAGATTTTGTTAAACATTTGAAAATAATTTCTTATGTTTCAAAATTATTTCATACAACACAAATTCTCAAGTGCTAGTTCCTTTAACAATATCAATTGTGGCTCCTTCAATCTTTTACTATAGCTGCTAGACCATAAAGGTATTATTTTTCTTTTTAATGAACTATCAAGCTTGGTATTGTGATATTTTGCTATGACATTTAGCATCAATTCTTCTGTTGTCTTGATAGTTTGCTGTGATATTGATGAAATGGTTTTAAGTTCTGATATGTGCCTAAGCCTTTTGAGGGTGGAATGGTTCTTTTAAGTGTTGAAAATTTAGTTTCTAAATAAGATTTGGTCTAATTCTTCTACCTGTGTGTTACCTGCATAAGTTCTTATATGTGCCTAAGTCTTTTGAAGGTGGAATGGTTTTTTTTAAGTGCTGTAAATTTGGTGCCTAAATCATATTTAGTCCAATTCTTTCTAAATTCTGATATGTGCCTATAAGCATTGCAAATTTGGTGCCTAAGCTCTAATATATACCTATAAGTTATGATATATGCCTATAAGTGTTGTAGGTTTGGTGTCTATAAGTGTTGTAAATTTGGTACTATAAGTGCTGTAAATTTGGTGCCTAAGCTCTGATATATGCCTATAAATTCTTATATGTGCCTATAAGTTCTGATATGTGCCTAAGCTCTGATATATGCCTTTAAGTTTTGATATGTGCCTAAACTATGATATATGCCTTTAAGTTCTGATATGCTTTTGAGATTTGGTTCAATTTTGTTGCCTTGATAGTTTGCTATGATACTGCTAAAGTCTGGTGTTAATTTTGATATATGCCCAAAAGTTCTTATATATACCTTTAAGTTTTGATATGTGCTTTAGAGATTTGGTCCAATTCTGTTGCCTTGATAGTTTACTGTGATACTGCTAAAGTCTGGTGTTAATTCTAATATATGCCTATTGTAACACCTTACTTTCTAGCTCATACCCATCATGCTTTACATACTCATATACACATGCTAAGCATACAAGGGAGGTTATTTGCTCTACCTTATGCTTAATTTCTATGGAATTATGTATGGGTAGATTTCCACTGAAAGTCACATGGACCGGGTGAGCTCTTTCTCTACATCCTCATGCTTACTTATACTACTAAGACTCATTTCAATCCCAACAACATGCTTTAAACTCATGGAAAGCAAAAAGGGATTTGAGACAAGCATTTTCGTTCTTGGCAGATTTGGCTTCATTTCTGGGCTAAGTTTGGAAATTCATAACTAAATACAGAAAAATTGTATCTGCATGATCTCGGTCATTCTAGAAAGATTAAGACGTCTAATTCATGTTAAAAATATGTAGAAGTCTCAATATCTCACATATCCTGAGTTTGACATCAAAATCGTTCATTGGTCAGAGGGTGCTCCTTTGCTGTCACAGTTTACTGATATGGACTTTGAAAATGTCTAACTAATTCCACAAAAATCCAATGCTTACAAACGATATCTATATGGAAATATGTGGATGTTAGCTAGAGGAGAAAAATATCTCCAGATCAGTTCATCGAACCAAACTCCCGGAAACCGATGAAACAGTACTTCGGGTCTGGTTGGGTGTCTGATTCTGGGCAGGAACTTTGAAATTGCATAACTTCCTCTCTAGACCTCTAAATGAGGTGCTTCCAGTTCCTACAAGTCTCTGTGACTATCTAGTTTATTTGTATAAAATGTCGTAGCCATTGGACTACGTTTGCCTCTCGGATGACACGATTCTCAAACTGACCAAATGAACAGTGTTTTCTGAAATCCGAATTTCTGATGTCAACTTTGAAAAATCATAGAGAATGCTATAGACCTCTAAATGACATGAAATCTAGCTTCCCAAAAAGCTCTAAACATGATCTAGTTACATGTCAAATTTCATAGCAAGAAGAGGTCATATGGTTACCTCTTGACATCATGTGCAAAAAGCCACTTTCTTGGCTAAAAATAGGGCTCATGGGATCCAATCTTGGTTCTTCTACCTCTATGACCCTTTGAGCACATGAGAAAGCATCTCTAGGGGCCATCAATCATGACTCAAGTGTCTGACAACTTAGATTGGATAAACTCACTACCCCATGCCCACTTATGCACCCATATAGCCTATACTAACATTGAGCATTTCACATTAAAATTGCCTCTTCATTCATAATAGGCCTCATTCTCATACACTCTTCATACATACATTAACTTACAATCATTCATAAAGGTTACATCATTACTTTACATCACTTGTCTCATGTACAATGTATTTACAAGAAATTCCTTTACACTTTTCTTTAGTCTCCCTAGCCTCATGCTTGATGATGGTTCCCATCTCTTACCTCACTTGGTCCACCTGGCATGTTTGGATGGTGGAGAGGGAGGGTGAGATTCGGAGAATCCCAGTAGTTCATCTCTCATTCAATCATACATATATAGCATGCAAACAAATCTCATTGTGCATGTATGGCATGTTAGCATATAAAATCATGATGAAAGCATTTAAAACATGTGAATTGGCCATGCATAAAGGAAAACATTCTCAACATGTGAGTAGGCCATACATAACATTTAGAAGCTTGCTAAGTACTTAGATTAGCCTTACCCACTCACTTGTGACTTTTGGACTTGCCTCACCCATTCTTAAGAGGTCCTTAGACTCAACCCTTACTCTTTGGGAGTCAACCTCACTTTTGGGAGACTCTTTACTCTTGTCTCAACCAACTTAAGGGTTTGGCTCATCCTCACCTTGGCTATAGGGTTATTGGCTTTCCCATTCCTCAAGCAAACCAAAACAAATCACATAAATCATCATTTCACTTCATAACATATCATCATGCTAACACACTTCTCATAACTCATATCATACATACATACAAGTAAGACAATGTAAACACATAATTATGCATGAAAGAAGGTGGAGAGAACTACCTTGTTAGCTAGTCACACTTTTTCTTTCAACTTGTCTCCTCCCTTGTGGATTTCACTACCACTTCTAGATGGGAGAACTTCTCTTGAGCCTAACCACACAAGAAGCATGGAATTAATTCCTTAACGCTTGATTCTTAAGCTAGGGATATCTTCTTATCAACCCTACTGAGCTTCTCAAACTAGGTTTCTTTCTCTCACTAAAATCCATGAACTATCCTCTCTCTTTTCTCAAATTCTCATACTCTTAGGAAAGGAAAGCAAGAAAGAGAAGACTACATAACTTCTAACCTCTCTCAAGAGTGATTTCCCACTCTCTCTCTTCTGAACCAAACTCAAGACCTAACCATCTTTGCTATCTAAACCGTGGAAAGAGAGGGGAAGGGGAGAAGGGCAACATGTCAAGAGAAAAGCTAGGAGAATCCTTACCTTTCTTGTCCTTTCTTCTTCTCCTCAGCTTCTCTCTCTCTCCTCCGCCCTTTTCTCTCTCCTAAAGTGAGCTTGAGTCGGTTAGAAGAAGAAAGAAGGGATTTGGAAGCTTTTAAAAAGTCAAATTCTCTTTTTCTCGCTTTTCCGGACTAACCCTCGCTATAGCGAGCCATAACCCTCACTACGGCGAGCTCGAATAAGTCCCAGACCCCTACCTTCGCTACAGCGTGCGCTACGGTGAGCAACTCCCTGGTTTTTGTATGGGGTGCCCGAACTCGCTATAGCTAGAAGGCAGTCTCGCTATAGCTAGACCATTTCTCGCTATATCGAACAGGTACATTCGCTATAGCTAGGCTGTAGCTAGCAGACTTAGAAAATTTTCAGCTTCCAAAAATTTTTAGCTTTTCTTTTCTTTCCTTTTTCTTTTCTCTTTTCTTTTCTTCTTTCTTTTTCCTGGTTGTTACACCTATAAGTTCTGAAATGTGCCTATAAGTTCTTATATATGCCTAACCTCTGATATATGCTTTTAAGTTCTAATATATGCTTAAGCTCTTATATATGCCTTTAAGTTCTGATTTATGCTTTAGAGATTTGGTCTAATTCTATTGCCTTGATAGTTTGCTATGATACTGCTAAAGTCTAGTGTTAATTCCTTTTTTAAGGATGAAGTATGGTGCTTAAGTTTTTTAAGTGCTGTAAACTTGGTGCTTAAATTATATTTGGTCCTATTTTCATACCTGTGTGTGTCATATACATTATGTATTCTAGCTTTCTATAGTTAAGACCTTATTGAGAAGATTCTAAAGGAGTTGCCTAACTTTGAGTTTTTTCAAAGCTTCTCAATTATAGATTATTTTGTCATAAGTAGAAGATTTTGTTAACAAGGTCTTATCCTATCGACAAGGTCTTCAATTTTCCTTTGCTAAAATTTGAGATTGTAACATCTGGTTCTCAGGAAATGAGAGAAAACGTGAGAAACGTAATGTACGGTTTCTCCATAAATGAATGAAACTCACCAAAAACAAAAGCAAGTCCTTTGAAACGATGTAGTTAAGGTCCAAAAAAATTTAAGAAGCATTCTAGACTCCTAAAAATGAGAATCCCAAGCTCAGATAAAAAAAAAATAGAGTTAGAATGAAGAAATAATTTCTTACAAAAAATTTACGAAACGTAATGGTATTTTCGTAATTTTGAGCAAATTTTGGAATTCACACAGGAGGACTTTTTAAATGAAATTTTTGAGTTTCTTAGGGTTCTTAGAGGCTCTAAAAACCATGGGATGCCCCGGGACAGTTAAATCCCCTCCGGTGGACGTTTTCAAATGTCGATGCACCCGAACTTTGACAAATCTATTCAGGAAGGTTTTAGCTCCGATTTGAGTGATTCCAAAGGAATTTTACGAAATTGGGAATTTAAATTTTATAATGAAAAAGACGGTTTCCAAAAAGGAGTTACAACATAGGAGAAACGAAAATACCAAGAATGAAGGGCAAAATGAGAATTTTTGAAAAGTTCTTTTTCCTCCCTTATATATATAAGTGGCGCCCCACTCTCACCCTCATGTAGCCTTATATGTTTCTGCCCAAAATCAGAAGAAAAATCCTAAGAGAGTGGCACACTAAGGGAAGAAGAAGAGGAGAAGAAATTCAAGCTTTAAGGTAAAGTTTCTTAGTAGTTTTTCATACTTTCTTCCATCCAAACCTCCTCTCCTCCATTCTCTTTTGTTTCCTTTAATTAAAATAAAGTTTACAAATCTGTTTTAAGGGAGAAACTTGGGGGAAATTTTGGATTTGAAGAGAGGAGCTTGGACAAAGCAAGATTCAAGTGAGAAAAAGTAAAAAAAATAAGGTAATTTCTCCTCCCATGGTTGCTACTTTTAGTTCCCCTCCTTCTCCATTTTTCCTAACATAAGAAACCCTAGGAGGACTTGGTTTTTAGGCAGAACCAAGGGTGAATCTAAAGAAAAAGAGTGTGGAGATTAAGAATATGCAAAGGGAATTAACAAAAAACCATTAGATTTCAAGATATAATTTCTAGGGTTTTATGTGTACCTTGTAAAATCTGAATTTGTATGATGATTCCTAGGCCTAAATAAGAGTTTAAATGAGCTCCTAAGATCCTTAAGAGGCTCCCCACATGCATCTTCCCTTGAGAAAACAAAGCAAGGTCCATAGAGAGCAAAAACCTCTATCGCCTCAGCCTAAGGGAGATAGCATAGCTAGAGAGAGTTTTAAATTTTTCTAAGCCCATTCTCGAGTCATATATGATGAATGAAAGTGAGGGGAGGCCTTGGGAAAAATTTAGAACTCATGGAAAGTGAGTTGGTGCTTTATATTCCATATTATGACCTAAAGAAGCAACATGAAGCTAGGCTCTTAGTTTTAATTGTGTGATGACTCCAAGAGGCTTAAAAGGAGTCAAGAATCATATTTGAAAGGGAAGAATGGAGTCTAGAATTTATTTGAGGGATGTTGCTTCATTAGGTGCAATGATGGAACCATAATGAGGTTTATAGATCAACCTAGTGTCTAAACAAGTTGTATGGCCTTAGAATTAATTTCATGAACCTAATTGGCTTCCATAAATTGTGTTTAGACTAAGAAATCATCCCCACACTTGTGTGTGTGTGTGTGTGTGGCCGAAAGAAGGAGCTTAGATTTAAGGGAAAAAGTGTGTAATTGCATCCAAGGTGTAACATCTGGTCCCTTTGTAAACGTGAGAAACCCGATGTTTGGTTTCTCTGTAAACGTCAGAAATGGGCCAAATATAAAAGGAAGTCATCGAAATAGAAGAAATTGAGGCCAACTAAAATTATGATAAAATTTTAAATATTAGAAAATGAGGATTTGAGGTTTGAGATGCCCAAAAACTAGAGTTAGATTTAAAAGAAGAAACTTTGAAAAGTGTAAGTTTTAGCCACTTTTTCCTACTCCTTGCCTTGTTAAACTTCTTCCCCTCTTCTTCCTCTTCCTTCTCATGGTTTTGGCATTTAATTTGGTACTTATATGTGGTTCGTTTAGGAGAGGGAAGAGAGGATTTGAAAGAGTTCTTGGTAGCATAAGGAAGCTCCCTTGGAAAGCTTGTAAACAAGGTAAGCAAAGTGGGACTTTGTTGCTTCTTCTTCAATTTCTTTTCCTTTATGGTTTTGGTCAGAATAGGGGCTGTATAATAGAGGTCCAATTCTGGTTTAAACATGATAGCAAGTGAAGCTTTGAGGCATGAGTGATCCAATAAAGCAATTAGGGATCAAAATGAACCATTAGAATTTAAGATAGCAAAGTTAGGGATTCTTGAACATATGGCAAAATTTGATTAGATTCAAGAATTCCCTAGCTTATATAAGTATTTGTTTGAGTTCCCAAGACCCTTAAGAAGACTCCTAAGTGCCTCTCCCTTCAAGGAAAAATTGCAAACTCCAGGAACTCGAAATTCTTGCATTGTCTCCGCCAAGCATGGGGGGAGTAGCTAGGGAGTGTTTTAATTTGCTCCAAGCTTATTTTTGAGTCATATATGATGGAAGAGGATGAGAGGAAGCTTTGAAAAAATTTTAGAAACCATAGATAGTGAGATGGAGGTATAGGTTCCATAATGTAACATAATGAAGCAACTCCTAGCTAGGCTCCTTAAAATAATTGTGTAATGACTCCATGGAGTCTAAATGGAGTCAAGAATCATAGATTAAAGGATAGAAGGGGGCCAAGATCATGGATTTTTGTAGTTGCTTCATTAAGTGCCTTATGGAAGCATAATGGAGCCATAAACCAAAGTAGCATATGTAAATGTGTATAATGTCAAGGCTTGTTCCCATGAGTAATTCATGTGTCTTTTGGTGTGTCTAGGCCAAGAGAAATGATCTCCACTTTCTTAGGTGTGTGAGGTCAAAGGAGAGGAGTCAAGGCTTAAGGAAAAAGTGTGTGAATGCAAACAAGGTAGCTCTCTCCACCTTATCTCATGCATGGATGTATGTTTAACTTGTCTTAAAATGTGTGTACGTGTATTTTTAAGCCATGAAAAGTATGTTAGCATGATCTTGTTTACCATGATTTCATGATGTCATGTTATGTTTTCAAGTGAATGTATGATGTTTCTTGAGTTTGATTGAGTGTAGAGAGGCCAAGAACTCTTCACTATGGTGAGGATGAGCCAAGAATCCTTGAACTTGGTTGAGACAAAGTAAAGAGTCTCCTAAAAGCAAAGTAGGCTCCCAAGAGTATGGTTAAGTCCAAAGTACTCAAAGAATGGGTGAGGCAAGTCCAAAATCCATGAAGAGAAGTGTGAGGCCAATCCAAACACTTGGTGAGCTCTTGAATGTCTTGTATGACTTGTTCACATGCTAAGCTTGCTTCTTGAATGCTCATGAATTGTATTATGTCCATGCATGCATTTTTAAGGCTTGCTTTACATATATTATGTATGATTGAATGGGAGATGAGCTATTGGGATTCTTTGAACCTCACTCCCTCCTCTCCAATGATCTAACATGCTAGGTGGACTAAGTAGCTATGGTAATGGGAGCCAACAACAATGAAGAAGGAAGATTGATAACTATATGTCTAGTTTTATTCTTTTTAGAACCATAATGATGCTTTATAATGTATATGATGTTGTAAATGATCTATGACCCTTGAGACATGTGTAAATATGATATTATGTGATGTTTAGAGGTATGGATATGATGTATAAACTCTAGCATATATGTTGAGTATGTAATGCCCAAGTATGCAATTTGAAAGTTTCATGGAAATGTGCATAAGTGTGGGTTGAATGGCTAAAATGAGATGCATAATGTTTGGGACCATTTGGGCAGCTCATACAAGTCTTAAATGCACTTTTAGACTTGCCCAAAAGGTGCCACAACCAAGGGAAAGCCATTTGGCAAGTTTGGTACCCCATATGGAGCCAAATTTAACCATAATGGAACCCTATATCACCTTTTAGCCAAATGAGTTAGTCTTGATCTGAGATTTGGGCTACAATTAGGTCTCATTAAGAGCTTTTTGGGAAGCTAAAGATCATAATTTTTGGAGGTCTATAGAATATTTGATGATTTTTCAAAGTTGGCAATTTTTATGGTTTCTGGTTTGCTGCACTATTCATTTGGTCCGAAATTATTTTCTATCACACAAGGCTCAAATGATGTCCAATTGCCACAATATTTTATCACAGAAACTAGACATTTACAGTAACTCATACCAACTAGAAGCACCTCATTTGGAGGTCTAGATAGGGAGATATAAATTTTTGAAGTTTCTATTCAGTATCAGTAATTTTGCCTGACTAGAAGTACTGTTCTATTGAATTCAAGGTTTGGGCTTAATGAACTGGTCTAGAGATATTTTTCCTCTCTATTAACATCCTCATCTTTCCATATTGGTATCATTTGCATGGATTGAATTTTTTTAGAATTAATTGGGCATTTTCAAAGTTTTCTGTAGAATTCTATAACAGTTCTAGGATGCAGTCGGACCTTTGGACCATTTTGGATGTTAAACATCCTCTTTGACAAATGTTATGGCTTGGTCATAATTTTAGCGTGAAGTAGACATCCATAGCTTCCCAGAATGACCAACATTACATGATTTTGACTTTTTTAGAATTAGTTATGATTTTCCAAAGTTTGGTAAAAAACTGGAGCAAATCTGACCGAGAATGAATCTCCATATTCCATGCTTCATTTCGGTTTCCATGAGTTGTGGGCAAAATTTTGTGATGTAAATGAGTTGTTGATGTAATTAAATATGAGAATGTATAGTATGAGCTCACATAGTCCACGTGACATCGATTGCAATTTTTAAATATGACGCAATGCAAATAAACCTATTATTTTCGGTCCCTTTTTCATGTGCTCTCATGGAAATGATGATGTGAAGCTCATGAATGTTATGAAATGAGCTAGAATTTATGGTGTTACACAAGGTAGCTCTCTCCACCTTCTCTCATACATGGATGTGTGCTTAGCTTGTCTTAGAATGTGTGTATGTGTATTTTCAAGCCATGAAAAGTATACTAGCATGATTTCATATGCCATGGTTTCATGATGACATATTATGTTTTAAATGATGTTATGATGTTTGTTTGGATTTGCTTGAGTGTGGTGAGGCCAAGAACCCTTAGCCATGGTGAGGATCAGCTAAGAACCCCTTAAGATTGGTTAAGACAAAGTAAAGAGTCTCTCAAAAACAAGATGGACTTTCAAGAGCATGGTTGAGTCCAAGAATCTCTTAAAGAATGGATGAGGCAAGTCCAAAATCTATAAGAAATTGGATGAGGCCAATCCACTTGCTTGGCAAGTCTTTGTATACTATGTATGACTTTCTCAAAAGATGAAAATGTCTCTTAAATGTTTGCACATGTCAACATGACCATACATGCATTTATGAGACTTATTTGCATCCATTATGTATGATTGAATGGGAGATGAGCTATTGGGATTCTTTGAATCTCATCCCCTCCTCTCTAATGTTCTAACATACTAGGTGGACCAAGAAAGCAAGGTAATAGAAGCCAATCACCTTGAAGAAAAGAGTTTGACAACAAAGTGCTTGAATTTTGTTACTTTAAAGCCATGTAAAGGGCAATTGATATAACCAATGGATGTATATGTATTATGATGATGTGAACACATGTAGTTATGATAATATGTCATGTATGAATGAGAGAACATATTATATGACCCTTAGAATGTGATTTGAACATGTTTTGGTAAATGGGCTTTTTGGATGACATTATGGAAATGTGTATAAGTGTGGATGAAATGACCAAAATGAGATGCATGGAGTTTGGAACCATTTGGGTAGCTCATACAAGTTCTAATTATGTTTTAGACTTACCCAAGAGATGCCAAACCCCAAGGAAAGCCATTTGGACATTTTGGTATCCCATATGGAGCCAAAATTGACCATAATAGAACCCTATATCACTTTTTGCTCAAATGAGCTCTTCTTGATCTAAGATTTGGCATGAAATTAGAGCTTGTTAAGAGTTTTTTAGGAAGCTAAAGCACAGAATTTTCGTAGGTCTATAGAATATTTGATAAATTTTCAAAGTTGGCAAATTTTCTAGTTTTGGTCATGTCACTGTTCATACTGGTCCAAAAATGAAATCTGTCACACAGGGCTTAAATGATATCCAATTGTCATGAAATTTTATAAAGAGAAACTAAACATTCCCAGTTACTTGTTTCAACTAGAAGCACCTCATTTGGATGTCTAGAGAGGGAGATATGAATTTTTAAAGAATCTATCCAGTATCAGGAACTCCAGCCAACCTCAGTTACTGTTTGATTGCGTTTTGAGGTCTGGACATGCCTGAACTGGTCTAGAGTTATTTTTTTCGTCTAGCTAACATCCACAGATTTCCAGATTGGTATCATTTGCATAGATTGGATTTTTTGGAATTAATTGGACATTTTTTAAATTTACTGTAAAATTTTGTGATAGCATCAGTGGATAGCTTGACCTCTGGACAATTTCGAATGTCAAACATCCTCTGTATTGAATGTTATAATCTAGACAAATTTTTAGCATGAAAAAGACAAGTGTAGCTTTCCAAAGCCAAGGATGCATGATTTCAATTTTTCTAGAATTAGTTCTGAGTTTCCAAAGTTATGACAGAAAAGTGGAAAATTCTGGCTGAAAATATGTATGTGTATTTTAAGCCTCCCTTCGAGTTCCATGAGTTGTAGGACACTTTTCACAATTCTAATGAGTTGTATTCATGTAATTAAATATGAGAATATGTTGTATGAGCTCACATGGTCCACGTGACACTGAATGAAATTTTCATATGTGACGTAACGCTAAAATATTCATTATTTTATGCTATTTTCTTTGCTCTTCCATGAGTTACATGATGTGAAGCATGAGAAAAGCTAGGAAGTTATGGTGTTACAGAGATCCTGTTGACAAGGTCTTATCTAGTTAATAAGGTCTTCAATTTTCCTTTGCTAAATTTGAGATCCCATCGATAAGGTCTTATCTTGTCGACATGATTTGTAACCCTATCAACAACATCTTATAACTTATCAATAACATAGTTTGCCTTGTTAACATCATCTTATTACTGGCTCTAAAAAAAGGATGACTTATTCTACATATTCATTCCTACATCATTTCCCTTCAACATCATCAAAATGCAATCATATTCAATGTTTAGCCTTGGTCTCATAACCTTTCCATAGGTGCAGTGGAACTATAGGGGCCAAAAACTGAAATTAAGATATGTTCCAACTCTTAAACATTGTAGACACTCAAAATAGGCTAAACAACTTTGATTTGACATGATAGAGTCTTATAGTCACTTTTAGCCTCTTTTGACATAATATGGCTTAAACTTCAAAAATTCAAAATTTAGGCTAAACAACTTTGATTTGTACAAATTAGGACTCTATGGAAAGCTCAAGACATGAACTATATACTATTAAAATTTCAAGCCAAAACAAGCTCATTTAGGCTATGAAAATCTAATAGAACTATAGTTGTCACTGTTCTTAAATATATATCAGCATCAGAAATTTGAATATGGCTATAAAATTTCAAGCCAAAACAAACTCATTTAGGCTACATAGCTCTGTTTCATGAAAACTTAATGGCCATAGAAAGCTTATAATGCCAACTATATGGCTATAAAATTTTATGAGCATTAGAGTCCATTTAACCCCTAAATACATAAAAAAACCAGATCTGCCCATATGAATAGTGCCTAGAAAATTCTACAATTTTCAGCCAACTTTAGACAATCATAATAAATTCTATAAACCTAAAAAAATTGTGCTATTCGGCTTTGTGTGAATCCTTCAATGAGATTTAAATATCTACCAAATTTCATCTAAAAATTCATTCATTTGGTCTGATTTTGGTTCAAGAGTAAAATATGGCTCAAAATGGGACATATATGGTTCCAAATGGTTCAAGAAGAGCTTCCTCATGTCTTATGACCATTTGAGCATGTTCCAAACATGAAATATAGCATATATGACTATTTCATTAGGTCCTAAATATGCAAATCAAAACCACTCATCCCACTTGCCATTATACATATACTTTTCTAGGCACACATATAGTGAAATTACACATTCTTGCACATTTACATTCAAAAATGATATTTATATCATAATCTCATGCTTTTACACTTGTGGAAATGTTTTCATTATAAATATATCATGCACAACCTTTCATGAGCAACATATTACATCAAAGCCTATACTATTACAACATGCTCTTAGAAGTAATATAGAGGAGAGTGTGATTTTATGAATCCCTCATTATGTTTTGTACTCGAACAAAGTTTGGTTTTGGTTCAGATCTAAAACTTGGAGATCTAAACCAAAACATAAGTACATAATTCTTTACATGTAAAAAGATTTGACTTGTCCATAACTTAACTTGCAATGATCTTGATTAAAATGTAGGAAGTAACAGAGATGGATAAAAGTTGGATAAAGATCAATAATAGAGTTGATCCAGCATATAGACGAGGAGTTGATAAGTTTTTACAATAGGCCTTTAATCAGCCAAGGGTGATGGATATGATTCGATACCCATGCAAGGGGTGTAGGAATACAGAATGGAAGAGTCACACTGACGTAAGAGTAGATCTATTAAGGAAGGGTTTTAGCCTAAGTTATTAAATATGGGACTCACATGGAGAAGTTCATCCTGGTGCTTACAGTTCATTGCATCAAGATAATGGTGGTGAGGTAGCTGATTATATAGCTGATGATACTGATGAAGAAGATGACATTATTAGGATGCTTCATGATACATATGTTCATGCAGATTCAAATGAAGGGAACTGTGAGTCAGAGAACCATGAGCCATCTAATAGGTAGGCAAAATAGTTCTTTGACTTGTTATAGGATGCTCAAACTGACCTCTATCCAGGTTGTGACAAAGTTTCAAAACTCTCTTTTATAGTCAGGCTACTCCACCTTAAGTGCCTTAACCATTAGAGCAACAAATCTGTGGATTCATTATTAAGTTTCTTTAATGATGTTCTTCTGGAGGGGGCATTAATACCTAACTCCTACTATGAAGCAAAGAAGGTTATTCAAAAGTTATAAATGGATTACACTAAGATTGACGCATATGAGAATGACTGCATCTTGTATTGGTGAGAGCACGCCAATGCTTAATCATGTCCTAAGTGCAATATGCCTCGATAGAGGTCGAATAGTCATAAAGGAAAGAAAATTCCTCATAAAGTGTTATGATATTTCCCTATAAAGCCTAGGCTACAAAGGCTATACATGTCTCACTATATAGCTAAGGAGATGAGGTGGCATAATGAGGAACGCATTGACGATGGTGGTTTGCGGCATCCAGCTGACTCTATTACATGGAAATCGTTTAACCAGCAGCATCCAAAATTTTGTAGTGATCCAAGAAATGTTCGGTTGGGCCTAGTAATTGATGGGTTTCAGCCTTAGGAAAATATGAGTACTAATCATAGTATTTGGCCAATTGTATTGGTTCCATATAATTTGCCACCATGGCAATGCATGAAGCACCCATATTTTATGATGACTCTTTTAATTCCAGGCCCCAGAAGTCCAGGTGATGACATAGATGTGTATCTCCAACCAATAATTAAGGAGTTACTTGAATTATGGGAGCAAGGAGTAGAGACATATGATGCCCATAAGAAGTCTAATTTCAAGTTATGTGCAGCATTATTATGGACAATTAATGACTTTCCAGTATATGGGAACCTATCAGGATAGTCTACAAAAGGAAAGCTTGCATGCCCCTGTTGTCACAAAGACACATATTTTAGTTCATTATGTAATAAATTGTGCTACTTGGGCCATCGTCATTTCTTACCAACCCATCATCCATGGCGACAAAATCGAAGGGCATTTGATGGGAAAGTTAAGCATAGAGTTCCACCCTCTCCTTTAACAGATAATGAGGCACTTTGTCAATTATGAGCACTAGGTAATGTGACTTCGAGGAAAGGTCAAAAGTGAAAGTGTGGCCGTGTCACTAATGCATTTAATTGGAGGAAGAAAAGCATCTTTTTCTGCTTACCTTATTGGAAAATATTGTTAATCTAACACAACCTTGATGTTATGCACATTAAGAGAAATGTTTCAGATAACATCATGTCAACTGTTATGGGATTGGTTAGAAAGACAAAAGATACAGTGGAGAGTCAGTGTGACTTGGTTGACATGGGAATTAGATCTAAATTACACCTGATAGAAGAAGGAAATAAAGTTCTAATTCTAGTTGCTTGCTATGTATTGTCCCCACAAGAAAAGTTAAAAGTTTGTAACTTCCTAGCTACTTTGAAAGTGTCTGATGCCTTCTCTTCAAACATTTCACGATGTATTAATGTTCGTGATAAAAAATCTATGGATTGAAGTGCTATGACCACCATGTTTTGTTACAAGATATATTCCCTATAGCATTACGTGGCTTGTTACCCAATGAGGTATCTGAACCTATATTAGAGTTGGGTAAATTCTTTAAGAATTTATGTTTTAAGTGCCTAACAACCAAAGCACTTGATCATCTTGAATCCCAAATTGCAAGCACATTATGCAAATTGAAAATGGTTTTCCCACCAGTCTTTTTTGATATTATGATCTACTTGCTTATCCATTTAGCATGAGGCAAAGCTTGGATGGTCCGTACAATATAGGTGGATGTACCCTATCGAGAGGTAACTTACTACACTAAATATGCCTTTTATAAATTTTATTAATACTCTATGCTAAATTCTTTATTCAAATCCTCTTATGTATTTAGGTATTTACGGACATTAAAAACATATGTTCACAATGAGGCTCGGCCAGAAGGTTCAATAGCCGAAGGGTATTTAGCAGATGAATGTCTTACTTTTTGCTCTCGTTACTTGAAAGACATTCCCACCAAGTTCAATAGGCCTACTAGAAACGATGATTAGCTAGTTGGTGAGGCAATAGCTTACCAAGGCGATGATCAGTAGCTGGTCCGAGAGGATGATCAGCCACACTGGGACTGAGACACGGCCCAGACTCCTACGGGAGGCAGCAGTGGGGAATTTTCCGCAATGGGCGAAAGCCTGACGGAGCAATGCCGCGTGGAGGTAGAAGGCCTACGGGAACAGATGAGACATCCATCTTTAATAAAAGTGGCCAAGTCCCGGGGAGGTTATGAATCAAGATTTCTCTCTAGTATGGAGTTCAACCAAGCTTGTCTGTTTGTGCTCCACAATTGTGAAGAGGTTTGGCCATTCATAGAGTACGTTTGTGGAGCTTGGTAACTCCTTCCAAATAATAACTTCTTCAATAATTTATTGCCTTAACTATGTCATTCATTGTAGGGAGCATAAGAAGCAGATGGAAATGCATAGATCAACAGTTAAAGAGTTTTTAAAATGGTTTCGTGAATAGGTTAATTTTTAGACACCGCGCTAGGATGTAAGAATTATGTGATAAATTTTGATCATAACAAAATTTATCAATGGTGATATTTCATTGTAGGTTGCAAAGTTAAGTACACAGGGTAAGGCGAGTGATGACCTTATGAGTTTAGCAGCTAGCCCACTCAAAGTGGTTCACCACTACTCAATATTTACAGTGAATGGCTTTAGATTCCACACAAAAGATCATGCCTTAGGCTAAAGAACAGATAATAGTGGAATACTTGTGAAAGGTGATGATGAAGATGAGAATAAAGAGTATTATGGTTTGTTAGAGGACATATATGAGTTGTCATATATTGGGCATAAAAAAGTGCATTTATTCAAGTGTCATTGATGGGATGTGGCTCATCTAGAAAGAGGATACAAGGTTGATAAATTTGAAATCACTAGCGTGAATACTCATTATTCACTTAACTCTAATGAGCCATTTGTCTTAGCATATCAAGTCAAACAAGTGTTCTATTTAAATGACATAGTTGATGCAAATTGGCTCATTGTTGTCAAGACAAATCCCTGTGACTTGTTCAATATGCCTAAGGTGATTGATGATGACATCAATGGGGACTTTGAAGGAGGGCCCATCGATGAGACATATCAATAGGATGAGATTGAACTCTATATGGTCCTTGACGATAATGTGGGAAATAACTTTGTGGTCTAGTTGTAGAGGGATGATGTTGCTCTAAAAACTCTAAGCCATTCAAGTGAATGCCCACGAACACAATGGCTAAGTGCAATTAATATAAGACATGAATTCATTGATGACAATGATGAGGATGTGTCCACTGACAAAGGAGATTTAGAAGACATACTTGGGGAGGATGATGAAGTCGATACTAACACCACAAATACTAACCAAGATTAACTAAGATTCTATGGTATTTAATGGCACATATAATAAATGACTAAAATATTAAATTCGTAGATAGCATCATATTTCATTGATTATTTTTTTGTTTTCATTTCTATTTTTGTAATATTCTATGATTTGGTAATTCAAAATAATTCTTAAAGAGTGGAATAAATTATTCTAGGTAAAGCCAAAATGCTAAATAAAGCATTATTTATGAGAACATTATGTAAAGCCATGCTAATGACCTTGTTGACAAGATTGAAATAGTATTAAGTTAGGTTAATATAAGGGCTGAGATAATATCTTGTTGGCAAGGTTGCAGATCTTGTTGATAAGGTAGAAGATCTTATCAACAAGGTCTTTAAATTCAGTGGTTGGATAATATGTTGTTGACACAATTGAAGATCTTGTCGACAAGGTCCTGAATTCAGCAAAGAGAAGTCTGAAACCTAGTCAACAGGATTTGTTATCTTACAACAATGTATTCTTTAATTGAGAAACTTAGAAAAGCCAAGATCTTGTCAACTTGATCAATACCTTGTCAATAAGGTTTTCTATCATAATAAGTTATAACACAGAATAAGTGATAATTATGACAGTTTCTATCAGGTTGTTATTATTATTGTTTTAAAATTTTAAAAATTCCTTTCTTATAATTCATTTCTTAGTTAAAAGTTTTATAATTTTACAAATTTACATTATTCAACTACCTTGTTCTCATAATAAATGTGGAATGATCTAGGAAATGTTAGGTGTTGGGCGTGGGAAAGGGGCTGGATGAGGTGAATGAGGCTTAGGACATGGAAATGGACGGGGAAGGCAGAATAACACGAGTGATGTTGCATTCCTAACACGTACGAGAGGGCAACTTAAGCATGATGCACTAGAAGCTCAATATTCTCCATTGCCACTAGAGCCAGTTGGTGAGGAAGAACAAGAACAAGATGGTTCACCTCTTACCCAACCATCATGAAACCAGAGTAATGCAAGTAAGCAAGGGAAACAATATAAGTGTTTGGTTAATTTTTTACCTTATGTCATATATAGGTATATTTATTTTCTATGTATCATCATCTAATCATTTTCTTTTTTCTATATTGTTCAGCTTCTTGCAGCACTATTAAAAAAGGTCAGGGGAAGTATAAGTGTTTAGGAGTTGACCTTAAAACAAAATTTGGCAATAAGATCTTAATTACCATGTCTAGGACCACTGAACAATCGATTGGAGATGAGGCTCGAGACTTATCTAGTTACATTCGTTGGGTGGTATAGACTACTGTGTCCTTAAGAGATGGTGATTGGAAAGATATTGCAAATAAAAATGGGGACACCATGTGGTTGAAAGTGAAGGTAACAAGTTACATATTTTAAATGCATATCTTTAACTAATATGCAAATACCTATGTTATGTTTGTAATTATAACTACTTATAATTTGAATTTGCCATTCTATTCTTGATGCATAGGACAAGTTTGAAGTTCACGATCCTCAGCAGGAGGTGCATTCAAGTCTTATTGCATAGACTCGATGTAATGACTCTGTAAGAATTGGGAGTCTTCATTGTCAAAAATATATAAGAACTACATGACTGACGAGGAGAGGTGGTTAATTCATTTGGACATGAGCTTTACTCCATTTGGGATTGTGAGGTGGTTAATTCATATGCTTGTTAGCTCATTGAGTTATGGTATTTGCATGCTAATTGGATCACTTTGTGCATAATAGTGGTTATTTATTGTGTTCAACTGGTATTAAGTTTCATAGGGGATCATACTTGATTAGTAGTGATTGGAATTGCACAAGATTAGAGTCTTGATTAATAACTATTGCTTAGTTACCCATGCTAATTTTCTTTAATTTTTTTTGCAAGCTTCTTTCTGATGGCTTCAAAGAAGAAAGCACGGGGTGAAGCATCATCGTCATCTTCTGCTTTATTTGATCACTCTTGCTCCATTTCCTTGGTAGCTCAGGAGCACTACAATGAAGTTACTTTTCACAGAGCTCTGACTACACCTTCCGAGAGTCAGGAAGTAGCAGATCAAATCTCTGCCTAAAGATGGGGAACATTCTATTTTGAGCTAGCAGCTGCAATGGTGCCCATAGTCCACGAATTCTATGCCAATGCCTTGTTTTATCATGAACACTTGTATAGAGTCCGAGGATACATAGTCATTATTAACGAGCAAGTGATTTGAGACAGATATCAATTTTCTTTGGTGCCTGATTGTGAGTTCTGCATGTATTGGATGAGTGGGGAGACCCCTGATTTAGATGATGTTGCTACAAAATTGACTGTTTCGGGGCAGAACATTTGGAAGATGTCATGTGGGTTACCCAAGGGCATTCTGCAAAGTAATTTAAATCTAATGGCCCACTATTAGGCTCACTTCGTATGCACTAAACTGCTTCTGAGCAGCCATTTGAGTGATATGACTATTGACCAGGCAATCTTGATTTATTTGATTATAACTGAGAGACCGATAGATGTTGGTTACATTATTTTTAAGAACATTAAGAAGATTTCTCAGTCTACAGTATCCAGCCTGGCACATCCTCATTTGATCACAAAGTTGTGCACCACCGCAAGGGTTCTGTTTAAACTGCATGAGGAGCTTCTCCCACTGAGGAAACCCTTTTCTATTTTGATGATTGGTGATCTGGAGGCTAAGGGGAATAAGCCAATAGAGGAGCTTATTGATGAGCTGATGGAGTAGCCTGTTGAGGAGCTAGTGGAGTTCCTAGTTGAACCAGATTAACCATCTTATTCTCCAGTTCAGGATCTACCACCATTTTTGGCACAGGCACCTTCCTTGGATGCTCTATTCACAATGATTCAGGATGTTTCCCTTCGTGCTCGGGCTATGGATTGCTGGCAGTACCAATATTGGAGACATTTAGCCATCCATCTCTAGTGCGACCCGTTTGAGCTTCCACCTCCTCTTGATTTTATGCTCAGTCTCGCTAGATCGCCACCTCAGGAGCCATCTTAGCAACCACCATAGGACCCTAACATCTAACACCCTTTTCTGTTTCCTTTCTCCCTATGTCAATTGCATCTATTTAGCTATCTGTATTATGAACTTTGAATGTTTTATTTTGTTGTCAGTAAGGGTTAACTTGATGTTTTCTTTGTTATTTTTTTTGTTTATGTTATTGTCTTTACATTTCATTTCCCATTTCTTTTTTTTAGTATCTATTAAATCAACCATAAAAACAAAAACAAAAACAAAAACCAAAACAAAACAAAAAAATATTTAAAGCAGCTTAGGTCAGATCCTTATGTACATAACTATCCCTCTTAATTTTCTTAGGCTTTTTTTGTTCCTCAACATTGTGAACAATGTTGATTTTAAGTTTGGGGGTAGGATAGTTTGGACAAGAATAATTGATGGGAATAACATGAAATTTTGTACTTGAACTTTTGCTTGACAAGAAAATTTTTAAAATTCGTATCAAATTAGTTTGTCTGTTAGCCTGCTAGTTTTGTCTTCTCCTACTTCCAATGATAGTGTTCTGTGTTAAGAAATATTTAGTAGGAATTCTTTGCTAACTGTGTTTTGATTTGAGTTCAAATGCATAAATTAGGATTTCTTTCATTTTTGAAAATCATAATATGCACCGTTTGGCTAATCCACAAATCAATTGCTAGTTTTAGGAGAAAATTCTTTGTAATCTAATTTGTATGGCTAGTCTCAAATCCAGGGCTTTAGAACTTGTCTTCTACCTTCTTAAAGCAAATCAATAGGTATGGCATAACACTTAGAGATGATTCAGGCATTCCTCGATTGAGATTGTGCCTTTCAAGCCTGACTATTGTAATTCTTTTAACGCTTGAACCTTATTTGAGCCATTTTAAGAAAAAAACCATAGGAGATTGCATTTTATTCTGTTGCCCTGAAGTTACCAATAGGAATACCTAACCTAATTTTATTTTCCTTACAAAAATCTATAATCTTGCCCTTTTCTTGAGAAAAAGATAATAGTGTGTTCATGAGGAAACAAGCAGTATGGTTGATTCAACTACATTAAAAAAAAAAAGAAATTTTGAGATGGGGATCCCATTGCAATCATTGCTGAAGGTGTATTGAGAGAACCTCTAGTTTATGTATACTATCATATAGATTTTCTCTAGATATTTTTGCATTGACTTTGCCTATCCTTTGTAGCCACAACCCTAGCCCCATTATAAGTCAAAAAGTCCTTTTGATCTAGTGGTTTTGTGGTATCTAATTTAGTGGAGAGAGGGAAAAAGGTGAGCTTATGAAGTTCCTATCATTGAGGCTAGTTATGCTTGTTAGAGCACAAAAAATTAATTCTGATACTTGTTTGAGATGAGTGTTTGGCCAAATACACATACACACTTTAAAATGGTGGGAAGTCTTGCTTTATAGTCTGAACTTTGCTTCTAGCACATATTGCTTATTCTTCCTATTGAATGCACTCTCTAATGCAACAAGTGAGGACTATAGTAGTCATTAATGTTCCCCAGGCCAATGGCCACTCTAATAGTGTTCCTGGTTTGTTTTACTCGAGGACGAGTAAAAGTTCAAGTTTGGAGGTGTGATAATTCCTAACTATTCATATTATTGTACATATTTTCTTTTAGTAAAGATGATGTTAGCCTCTAATTATAGGGTAAATAATACTTTTATAGATAAAATAAACATACTTAGGGTGAATAGCTCTATACTCAATTCTTACTTGGAAAATGATAGTTTTTGTCTTAACTTTGAGAATATTGATAACTAATCATACTTTGCTCTTATTATAGGATGCATTTTTCAGAGAAGAGTGAGCATTCTTAGGTGAAAAAGCCTTCAATGTTGATTTCTGCATTATTTTTAAAGGCTCGTTGCGGCTAAGAGTTCATCACACTGCATCGAAAATGGAAAAAAATCAAAGAGTAGCATGCTGGCAACCCTTGTTGCAGCGAAACTCAAACCAGAAGCTGACAACGCCGTGATAGAGTGTGTAGAGCCGTGGTGCCAGTCAAGTGGAGCTAAGTCCACGGCGAGAGTGTGTTGAGCCACAGCACAAAGTCACATAAAAATCAAACTCACTGCAGCGGAAATGTTATGCGATAAGGCGAGGAGCGTGCATGCCATGCAGAAGCTTTCTAGAAGCCAATCTCGCTGCGGTGCATAATAATTAGGCCGCGACACATATTCACCTAAAGCTCAACCTGGTTACAGGGTGAAATGCTTAGCTGCGGCACAAAATGGGTTTGCTAAATGCAACATTTTCTTTACAGACTTTTTGAGAGTTTCAAGCTTTATAAGCTAAGAGAATGGGAAGGAGTTGTCATTCTGGGTTGTATTTGCTTTGTTCCAAGTGTGTGGAGGTTGGAGAGAGCTAAAAAGGTATCTTGGAGAAGGGGGAGGCTAAGGATTAAAGAGGGAACCTGAAACAAGCTCCATTTATGAGTTTCTTCTTCCTTTCTTTTGTTCTTTTGATTATTTCTTATGTATTTGACTTTCACTTCAAGTTTGCCTCTAATGAGATAGGAATATACTTATTAGCCTCACATGGTCCAATTAAGTATTGTGTTAGCAATTTGATCCTTGTTGGTTTTATAAGGAATTATGAAATTGATTGGGTAACCCTATATGAGATTTGGAAGAATACTTATAGGAATAAAAGAACCTTAGGCCAACATGTATTATCATTGAGAGAAAAGATTTTAAGTGTTTGAGTAATTTGTTATGAAATACAAGAGGAACTAATAATCCTAGATGCTACTAATCACTCGGAACATCCAAATACTAATCTTGAGCTCTGCATAGCTTTTGATCCATGAACATTTCTTTTTAACACCAATTATTAAAAATTGATTCATTTGATTTAAACTAGGGTATGAATTTCAATACTTGACATTATTTTGACAACAAATCCTCGAGGGAACGATATTTTTTTATCATTATATTGCCTTCACGATATATATACTTGCGTGTATGCTTCAAGAAAGCAATAAGTTTTTACAAAACAAAACAGGCAGATACTAGCAACACAACCAACAAACTCATTCAGGCATTTTATCAAACAGGTGGTGTGCACAGGCTAATTCCACATTTGAAAAAGAAATTTAACACTAACAAAGCAACCTTGAGGCAATTTTTTTTCAATCATCCAGTATTAAATAGGAAATAAATAGCAAAAGCAGTATCAATTCAAGCAAGCAGCCAAATTATATTGTTCAATTTTGTAAAAGAAATCAACAATTTGAACCACCATACCATCAACTTTAGACTTAGGGAGAAAACAAGAAAGATCACTTCATTGATACAAAAAGAAAGAGAGGTGAGTTCTTAATAAAAGAGTAGGACACAAGAAAGCTATTTGGTTAAAGCTAAGGCAGAGTCGCACCTACAAAAGAAGTGCCAGTCATTCAGACATTTCAGTAAACACCTGGTGGGTAGCTACCTTTTATACCATAGAAGAGAACCAATTAATTAATATGCACACCAAACTTTTTAGCACACAGTCCCAATGTGATCTAGGAAAAGAAACAGAATCAATACAAAAAAGGGCCAAATGCAATTGAAGAAGCAAACCTTGAGTTTGAACTTTAGAAATGGCAAACAGTGAGGGGAAAAAAATAACGGAGGAATGGCGGAGGGACAACAGCACAAAGGGGACGGAAGAAGAGGGAGGGAACTCTCAGCAATTGAACGTGGAGGGGAGAATGGGGGGGGGAAGATAATGGCAGAGGAAGTGGGGGAAGGACACTGGTAGAGTGAAGAGAAGAATCTGCAGGAAAGAACATGACACTGACCCTTTTTATTTTCCCCTCAAATTTTTGTTTTTCTTTTCAGAAAACGACTCATGTTGTGGCTTGACAAGTCAAGCTATGACGAAAAGGACCCAGGGAATTGTGTACATCAAATACGCACTGCGACTTGAGTTTCAGGGCTGTGGCGAAGATTGCTACTGCCTTTCAAGGGAGATGCGGCAATGTTTGTTGTGCTGTGGCGACATTCGCCACTGCCTCCATGTGCAAAATACCCCATACGATTTACACGGCAGCCTGAGTTTCTGAGCCATAGCGAATTTCGCTACTGCCCCTCATGAACGCTTCGGTGATTCTTGTTGCGTCATAGCAAAATTAGCTACTAACTTCGAGAATGCCATGGCACAATATCATTGAGTCGTGGCGCTATATTATCCTAATGCATCCATCTAAAAAAAATATTTCCATTCTTAAAGCTTTAACATTATTTTCTTACTTTGAACACACTAGGTTTTGAAATTTAAAGCATAAAACAGCCAATAAGTCAACATCATAAAATTAAAAATACTCCCTCTTCTTCTTTTTGGCTTTTGTGTTTTTAACTTCAATGCTGCATGAATTGCTTGGAACTCTTCCAGTGGCCATACATGATTAATATCCTTCTCTAGATTTTCCTAAAACCAATAATATACAACCAAAAGTTACCAAAATAAAATTCTCACACTCTTTAATATCAAAAATAAAATTAAAAGAAAGAAACTTGGGTTGCCTCCCAAGAAGCGCTAAGTTTATAGTCCTCAACCTGACTTTTAGTAACTTCAAGTGCAATCCTTCAATGTGATGGTAGACTTTTGACTATCCACCTCTCCTCCTTGATAGTGTTTGAGTCTCTGACCATTAACTTTGAATTTTCTATTTGACTCTTTTTCCATGATCTCTACAGCACCAAATGGAGAGACATCCACTATTTCAAAAGGTTCTGACCACTGTGACTTGAGCTTCCTAGGAAAGAGCTTAAGCCTTGAATTATACAGTAACACCAGTTGACCAGGCATAAACTTCCTCTGTAAAATTTTCCTATCATGCCATTGCTTTGTCCTTTCTTTATAGAGCTTAGAACTTTCATAAGCATAAAGTCTAAATTCATCAAGCTCGTTAAGTTGCAACAATCTTTTCCCACCAACTCTTCTCAAGTCAAAATTCAATTTCTTCACAGCTTGAAAGGCATTATGCTCGAGTTTGATTGGTAGGTGACAGGCTTTGCCAAAGATAAGCTTATAGGGAGACATACCAATTAGAGTTTTGAATACTGTACGATAAGCCCATAAGGCATCATCTAGCTTTTTAGCCTAATCCTTTTTTGAGGGACCTGCCATTTTCTCCAAAATCCTCTTTATCTCTTGATTGGAAACCTCACATTAGCCATTGGTCTAAGGATGATAGGCCAATTCCATCTTGTGTTGTACTCCTTATTTTTTTAGGAATGCTTTGAGTTGGCGATTGTTAAAATGAGTCTCTTCATCCCTAATGATTGCTTTAGGGGCTCCAAATATGGTAAAAATGTTCTTCTTTAGAAATCTCACTACCACCCTAGCATCATTAGTATGACTGGCCACTGCTTCAACCCACTTTGTCACATAATCCACAGCAACAAGTATGTATTGGTTGTTTTAGGAAGAGGTAAAAGGCTTCCACTTCTAAAATATTATTCAAAGACATCTCATGTTATTTAGATATGTTAATAGCCCTTTGACATTTGTCACATCTCTCTACAAAAGTGTGAGCATCCTTGAACAACAAGGGCAAATAAAAGCCTGATTGGAGGATTTTGGCTATAGTTCTTTGCCTATTGAAATGCCCTCCATATTTAGCTGCATGACATCTTAGTAAGATAGATTCCTACTCTTCATCTAGGATGCACATCCATAATATTTGATTTACACAGATTCTAAATAGGAATGGTTCATCCTAAACATATAACTTTACATCATGTAGGAACCTTTTCTTCTGGTGTGAGCTCAAATATAGGGGCAACACATGGCACACCAAATAGTTCACATAATATGCATATCATGGCACTTTGTTTTGCTCCACAAAAAATAAGCTATCATCTGAAAAGGTCTCCTTGATCTGTTTCTCTTTGTCATCCCGAGCTTCAGTACTTAATCTAGACAAATGATTTGCTACATAGTTCTCACTACCCTTTTTATCAACAATCTCCAGATCAAATTTTTGTAGAAGAAGAACCCACTGAATAAGCCTTGATTTAAAGTCCTTCTTTTTAATCAAATACTTAATGGTAGAATGGTTTGTGAAAATCGTAACCTTGGTGCCTACTAAATAAGATATAAACTTCTCAAACGTATACAATACTGCTAACAACTCTTTCTCGGTGGTGGTATAATTTAGTTAAGCATTAGATAGAGTTTTACTCACATAGTATATTGGATGAAAGAGCTTCCCTTTTCTTTGCCCTAATACAGCTCCCACAACATAGTCACTAGCATTACACATCACTTCAAAGGGCTTAGTCTAGTCAGGTGCCACAATAATAAAGGTAGATACTAATTTCTTTTTCAACTCTTCAAAAGCTACATGACATTCATAGTCAAAATTGAATGGAGTGTCCTTCTCAAGCAATTAACAAAGGGGCTTGGCCATTTTTGAAAAGTCCTTAATAAATCTTTTGTAAAAGCCCGCATGACCCAAGAAACTCTGAACTCCTTTTACACTGGTCAAAGGTGAAAGTTACTCAATTAGGGAGATTTTAGCTTTGTCCACCTGAAGGCCTTTACTTGAGACTCAATGACCAAGGACTATACCTTCTTGCACCATGAAATGGCACTTTTCTCAATTTAGGACTAAATGAGTTTTCTCACACCTTTTCAGAACTTGCTCTAAATTAGTAAGGCATTCTTCAAATGCATCCTCGAAAACTCAAAAATCATCTATAAAGATCTTCATGGTCTGTTCAATCATATCAGAGAAAATAGTCATCATGCATCTATGAAATGTAGCTAGTGTATTGCACAGTCCAAATGACATCATTTTGAAAGCAAACGTGCTATAAGGACATGTGAAAGTTGTCTTCTCTTGATCTTCTAGGGCAATAGCAATCTGATTTTATATCTCGAATACCTATCCAAGAAGCAAAAGTAAGCCTTCCCAGTTAATCTATCTAGCATTTGGTCAATGAAAAATGATTCTTCCTAGTGCTGTTTAGTTTCCGATAGTCCATGTATACCTGCCACCCTGTCATTGTTCTAGTGGGAATCAGCTCACTATAGGTGTTAGCCACTATAGTCATGCCTCCTTTCTTAGGGACACATTGAATTGGGCTCACCCATAAGCTATCTGAAATTGGATAGATAATCCCAGCATCAAGCTATTTCAAAATTTCTTTCTTAACCACCTCCTTCATTATTAGGTTGAGTCTTCTCTGATGTTCAATAGATTTCTTATGGTTATGCTCCAATAGTATCTTGTGCATGTAAATGGAGGGACTTATCCCTTTTATGTTTGCTATTGACCATCCAATGGCTCTCTTGAAACCTTTAAGGACTTGGAGAAGCTCCCTTTCCTGTTGCTCAGAGAGAGCAACAGAGATGATTACTGGTAATGTGCATTCTTCTTTTAGGTATGATATTTCAAGTGAGATGGTAATGGCTTCAATTCTAGAGATGGAGGTTCCTCCATTGATGATTTCAGCACAGATTTGACTCTAATTGATGCATTGAGTGGTTCAAACTATTAAGAAGCCTTAAAATGCTTTTGAGTAGCTTTAAATAGCTTGATACATTCTCTCACTCCATTATGCTCCTTCCTAGCCATTCCAACTAATGATGTTTCTAGAGGATCCTTAAGGGTTGATTCAATGAACTTGTCATGTATTGCATGAGTGATTAGACGCATAAAACAACATTCTTCTAGTTCCTTCAAGCTTTTCATTGCTTTGTACATATTGAATGTCACCTCTTGGTCATTCACTTCCATAATCAGCTCTCCTTTTTATACATTAATTAAAGTTCTTCCTGTGGCCAAAAAGGGTCTACCCAAAATGATAGGAATATCCTTATCTTTTTCATAATCCAAGACTATAAAATCTGCTAGAAAAATTAGTTTGTCAACCTTTACTAAGACATCTTAAATAACCCCATTAGGGTAAGCTAAGGATCAATCAGCTAGTTACAAAGTGATGGTTGTTGGCCTTGCCTCTCCTAATCCAAGCTTCTTGAAAGTTGACAATGGCATTAGGTTCACATTTGCCCCCAGGTCACACAAAGCATTTCCAGTGGAATGTTTCCTAATGTTACAAGGAATGGTAAAACTTCTTGGGTCTTTCATCTTAGGTGGTAATTTCTTTTGTAGAATAGCACTGCATTCTTGAGTTAAAGTGACCATCTCAAATTCTCCAAACTGCCTTTTATTAGACAGCACATCCTTCATAAACTTAGCATAACTTGGCATTTGTTCCAAAGCTTTTACAAATGGAATATTAATGTGGAGCTGCTTGAAGATTTTTGAAAATTACTGATATTGCTTGTCTAGATTTTTCTTCTTAAAGCGTTGAGGGAATGGTAGTAGAGGAATGATTATCTCTTGACCTTTCTCTTGACTATTCTTCTCAGCATTATCTTTCCTTTTCTCTACCATTTCACTCTTCTCTTCCACAGGTTTCTCTTTCTCAACCTTCTCTTCCACCTTGCCTTGATCTTGGCTAGACTTATTGGCTTGCTTTGTTGGTGACACTTTTAGCAACTCTTTGCCATTTCTTAATGCAATAACCTTACATTCCTCTTTGCCTTCTCTTCTGGGGTTAGAAACAGTGTCACTTGGTAGCACCCCGAGCTATCTTGAATTTATAGAAGAGGCCAATTGGCTGATTTGCACTTCTATGTTCCTGATTGCCATCTTATGTTTTGTCATTGTTGCCTCCTGTCAGGCTAGGATGGCATCTTGCTTAGCCATATACTGCATGAGCATTTCCTCCATGTTTGGCTTCTTTTTCGGCATCTGTAGTCTTCCTTGAGCAGAAAATCTAAGGGGATGAGAAGGTCTCATACCAGAAGAGGATGACTGGGCCTGATTTTGTCCCTGACTCCATGAGAAATTTAAATGATTCTTCCATCCTAGGTTGTAGGTGTTGGAATATGGATTGTTTTTGGTTTTTCCCATAGTTGCCTATGTAGTTGACTACTTCTACCAAAGAAGGGCATTGATCACTATAGTGTTCTTTTCCACAGTGCTCACAAGTGATGACTAGAGGTTGAATAGCATTAACCCCCATTGGTGCACTGAAGCATGTTTCAAGACTATCAAACCTCTTGTTTATTGTAGCCATTTAAGCCAAGAGTATGGTTAGAGCATCAATTTCATGTACCCTAACCACTTTTTTGTCATGAGGTCTAGATGCAAACCATGAAACAGAGTTAGTTGCTATATTCTTTAGCAAATTATATACCGCATCAACATTCAAGTTGCCTGTGATACTCCCATTGGAAGCTGAATCAAGGATGGCTTTTGTTTTGAGTAACAATCTATTGTAGAAAGTTTGCACCTGTATCTATTTAGGAAATCCATGATTATGGCACTTTTTTCAACAATTCCTTGAATCTTTCCCAGGCTTCATATAATGGCTCATCATTGTGTTGCATGAAAGAGGTGATGTCATTTCTTAACTCTTCTGATCTAGCTAGTGGAAAAAATCTAGCTCTAAATCTTGTGACTAGATCATCCCAAGTAGCTATGAACCCATCCAGCAATGAGTTGAGCCATACCTTAGCCTTATCCCTTAATGAAAGTGGAAAGAGCCTTAGCTAAATTGCATCGTCCGATACTCCATTCTACTTAAAGGAATCACACACCTCTAAGAAGTTAGAGAGGTAAGTGTTCGGGTCTTCGAGAGGGGAGCCATATAATTGCCCATCCATTTGAAGCATCTGTAGCACCACTTGCTTCATTTCAAAATTGTTAGCTTGAATGGCTGGTCTTCCTATACTTGAGTGGTATCCTTACATATTCAAAGTGGCAAAATCATTTATTGTGTGGACACGATTTTCATCGTTATGCGCCATGTTCGTGGTTAAGTCAAAAGTTTCACTATTGTCTCTCTGGGTTTGGTTAGATGCTTCTTCGGATTCTTCTTGAAACAAAACACTTCTAGACTTTCAATTTCTTGCATATGAGGTTATGCACTCACAAAAGGTAGCCACTGCAAAATAGAACAGAAAAGGAATTGAAAATAGATAAAGTAAAAATATGCACAATGCTTAAGTTCAAACTAGGTGTGCTAGCATCAATATTGACAAGAAAATATTTTGGCACACAAATCCCTAGCAACAACGCCAAAAACTTGTTGCTTCCTTGAAGCGTACACGTAAGTATATGTATCGTGAAGGTAATATAGTGATAAGAAAAGATCGTTCCCTCGAAGATTTGTTGTCAAAACAATGTCAAGTACTGAAATTCACACCCTAACTTAAATCAAGCGAATCAAATTTTAATAATTGGTGTTAAAAAGAAATGTTTATGGATCAAAAGCTATACAGAGCTCAAGATTAGTATTTGGATGTTCTAATTGATTAGTGGCATCTAGGATTATTAATTCCTCTTGTATTTCATAACAAATTACTCAATACTCAGAATCTTTACTCTCAATAATAATACATGTTGCTCTATGGTTCATTTATTTCTATAAGTATTTTTCCAAATCTCATATAGAGTTACCCAATCAATTTCATAATTCCTTATAAAACTAATAGGGATCAAATTGCTAGCATAATACCCAATCAATCAATTTCATGATAATGAAAACTAGAGGCAAACTTGAAGTGAAAGTTAAATACATTAGAAATAATCAAAAGAACAAAAGAAAGGAAGAAGAAACTCATAAATGAAGCTTGTTTCAGCTTCCCTCTTCAATCCTTAGCTTCCCTCTTCTCCAAGATGCCTTCTTAGCTCTCTCTAGCCTCTACATACTTGGAACAAAGCAAATACAACCTAGAATGACAGCTCCTTCCCATTCTCTTTGCATGTGAAGCCTGAAACCCTAAAAAAGTCTATAAAGAAAATATTGCATTTAGCTAATCCATTTTACACTGTGGCTCAGCATTTCGTGCCGCAGTCAAGTTAAGTTCTGGGTGAATATGCACCATGGCAAGATTGACTTTTGGAAAGCATGCATGCTCCTCGCCTCGATGAACAACATTTCCATTATGGTGAGTTTGGCTTCTATGTGACTTTGTGCTGCGGCTCAACACACTCTCACCATGGACTTAGCTTCACTCGATTGGCGTCGTGGCTCAACATGCTCTGCCGCGGCGTCGTCAGCTTCTGGTTTGAGTTTCGCCATGGCGAAGGTTGTTGGCATGCTATTCTTTGATTTTTTTTTCCATTTTCACTGCGGCGAGCCTTGAAAAATAATTCAGAAATCAACTTTGAATCCTCTTTCACCTGAGAATGCTTACTCTTCTCTAAAAAATGTATCCCATAACAAGAGCAAAGTGTGATTAGTTATCAATATTCTCTAAGTTAAGACAAAAACTATCATTTTTCAAGTAAGAGTTGAGTATATAGCTATTCATCCTAAGTATGTTTGTTTTATCTATAAAAGTATTATTTACCTTATAATTGGAGGCTAACATCATCTTTACTGAGAGAAAATATGTACAATAACATAAATAGTTAGGAATTATTAATTACTATCTATAAGGCTATGGATAATGGCTTGTTCATATGAGCATAAATCTTAGTAGTGGGATGGAAAGTACTTAGCACAAATGTTACTGCTAATAAAGGTAAAACTTGAGGGTCAAGCTAAGACCTAGACCAGCGATGCACCCTTTCTTATTCTCTATTATAGCTTTCTTCCATAAGTTTGCATCGATGTTAGGTGATGACTCCCTGATTTTGGTATTGTATCACATATTTTATGATTGATTAGGGGATCATTTAGCTTTTTCTTTATAGACTTTGTATAGATTTTGTCCAATCAAAATAAATGAATAAAATATATCATTTGTAGTGATTTTTAATAACTCTGTGTTTCATTTTATTTTAATTTTTATTCTCAAGAGAGGGATAGAAACTTGCTAGGAAGGAATAAAAAAAAAGAGAAGGCTAAAAATTAAGAAAAAAGTTGTTCAAGTCTTCTTGCTATAGCGAGAATGCCCATTCGCTATAGCGAGTTTGTGGCTTACACAAAGTTCAGGGAACTTCTAGCAATAGCGTGGGCTGTGGCGTGAATAATTAGGGTTTGGAACTGATAAGCTCTTGCAATAGTGAGAGGTGTTCCTCGCTATAGCGAAACTCATTCACTGAAATGCACAGCTTTAACTCTTGAGCTTAAAACTCGATTGGTAACTAGGGATTCGACATTTTGAGCCTAAGGGGAGAACTTCTAAGGAGGAAAATGCACCAAGGAGTTGGGGTTTGGAGGCAAGGAGCTTAGATTGAAGATTGGAGGCCAAATCAATTCAATTTCACTGAGTCCATTTCTTCTTCCATGAACTCTTGTTTATTCGAATCTCTTATTTTGTTTGCAATGTTTAAAGCCATGTGTGGCTAGATGTAATAGATCCTAGGTTTACTTGAGCCTATTGCCATTTATGTAGTTAAATTGGTTTGATTATTGATTTGAGTGCTTAATCTAATTATTTTTGTTCATTTAAGAGTTTGGCCACCTCTTTCATGGATTTGGGGGTTTAAGATTTGCTCTTGAGAAAGGGAAATCTTAATGGACCATTTGATTGAGCAACTTAGGATTAGGTTGTTTTAATTTTGCTCCTAAGTATAGAAATATATCTAAGAACCCTAAGTAGTTAAAAAGGATTGAATATAATTAACCTAATTAATTGTGAGAGAAATCTGCAATTAAATAGGGTAGAAGCTTGAGTGGTTCGAGAGATATATACGCTCACTTGATATCCTTAACCCTCAGATCATTAATTAAACTAATTTACTAAGTAACTCAATTTTTGGCAATATGGGGATAGGAACCTAGGATGCTTCTATGTAAATATTATCATTAGAATAATCCTAAACACTCAGTTATTATTTTCAGTTCATTTTTTAGTATATTGGTATTTTAGTATTTGTCTTGACTTAAATGAAAGTGAAACTTCTTAGGTTTAAATGTGTCCAAATCAATTTTTTATGGGATAACCTTGATTCACTGTACTACGTAATCGATTTGTATGCTTGCGAAATCTATTGCAAAATTAGTGCCTATGACGTTTTCTGACACCATTGCCAAGGAACTGAGTTAGATTATGTTGGATTAAGTAGGTTCTTAGCAGTTTTAGTTCAAGATTTTTATTAGTTTAGTTAAAACCTTTTTGTTATTGGAACTTAAACTCTAGACATATTGTTTGGCAGGTACTATAATTTATGCCACCCAAGGCGAAATCTAAAGTAAGAACCAAGTCAAAGACCAAAAGTTTCAACAAGATTATAACTGAGAGTTCACTTATTGAACTCACATTCACTAAAGAAGAAGAGCTAGAACAAATTGAGATTCAAGAGAAAACTCCAGTTGAACCACAAGGGGTAGCTTATATTAAAGAAGAAAATATAGTTATCAGAGAAGGACAGAGAAAAGTTCTAGCCATGGCAAAAGAAGAGTATGATAGGTTAAGAGTTAATGATTTCCTTAGTTACAACAACCGACGGTATCAGTCGAGTATCAAAGTCCCAGAATTTCAAGCCAATAATTTTAAGATCAAACAAACGATGTTGCAAATGTTGCAAATGAATGGACAGTTCAATGGTGCCTGTCATGAAGACCAAAATAGACATCTCCTATCCTTCTTGGAGGTGTGTGATTCATTTAAGCAAACTGGTGTGCCAAAGGATGTGATTTAATTATGGCTTTTCCCTTTTTCTTTGCAAGGGAAAGCCAAAGAGTGGTTGAATAATTTGTTGGAAGGTTCATTAGAGACATGGGAGGATCTTGAAGAAAGATTCTGGGCATGATTTTTCCCTCATGACAAGATGGTTGATGCCAAAGCAGGAATTACTAATTTCAAACAATAATCGAGTGAGAATTTGTATGAAGCCTAGGAAAGGTTTAAACAGTTAGTTAAATAATGTCCCAGTCATAATCAAGACAAATGGATCTTAGTTCAAAGATTTTGTTCACGATTAACTCCGGAGTTTAAAACACTGATGGATTCTGTAACAAATGGAGGCTTCGGAAGGCAATTGGTGAATAATGTGAAAAAATATCTGGATGATTTGGAAGCAAAGTATGCACAATGTTCAAGTGAGCAAAGACCAATAAAAATGGTTGAGAGAAGTTCTGACGATGCCACTTCTCAAATAGTGGCAATGCTAGCATCCATGAATAAGTGTTTTGAGTAATTGGAAATCCAAGTTTAGAAAAATAATAGCTATATAGGAGTTAATGCATTCCATAGGCCGACTAATTCTTGTGACTATTGTGAGGAAGCACATCCTTTTGAATTTTGCCCAATAGAGACTATTCTTGAGTCTTGCAACTGGAAATCCATAAAGGGATCCTAATAATCCATATTCCAACACATATAATCCTGGTTGGAGGAACCACCCGAACACTTATAGAGCCAAGGTACATCTCTTAATCAACCATCACCTTTTGGACCCAAACCAATAGTTCTTATGCGACCACTAGGATTTACATAACAACCAAGGCAACAAGTACCCATTCAAGAAAAGAAATCAAGAATGGAAGAAATGATGATGCAGTTTATGGCTAAGCAGAAGGCAGCAATAAAAAATATGAAAATACAAATTGGACAATTGGCATTAGAGTTGAATACGATGAAGTAAGGTGGATTTCCTAGTGATGCAGTTCCTAATCCTAGAAGAGAAGGGAAGGAGGAATGTAAGGCAATCACCTTACATAGTGGTAAGCAATTGTCTGAACTTCACAAGTCCAAGAAGGAATCAGTATGTGAAAGGGATCAAGTAGTTCTGAAAGAAGGTTTAAAGTTGATTTATTCAGAAAAGAAAAAGAAGAGTTGAGTAAAGAAGAGAAAAATGGAGGCATAGGGAAGGAAGATAAAAGTAAGGATAGGATAGTGGAATCTCAAAAAAGAGTGCCTCCCCTTCCTTTTCTGCAAAGGTTTCAAAAGAAAGCCTTAGAAGAGACATACAAGAAATTTCTCTAGATATTCAAATAATTTCATATTAACATCCCATTTGCTGAAGCTTTAGAGCAGATGCCTCTATATACAAAGTTATTGAAGAAGATGTTAAGTAACAAGAAGAAGTTGAATGAGTTGGGCATAGTCATGCTTATGGAGAAATGTAGTGCAATAATTCTCAATAAACTACCTCCTAAGCTATGGGACCTAGGTACCTTCTCAGTGCCATGTGTCATTGGAAACAAATTTGAAGGAGGAGCTCTTTGTGACCTAGGATCAAGTGTGAATTTAATGCCACTTGTAATTTTTGAACAACTTCAACTTAGGGAAATGCTATCCACTTCAGTTACTCTACAACTAGCTGATTGAAGTTTGTCTAAGCCAAAAGGTATTATTAAAGATATTCTAGTCAAGGTAGATAAGTTTATCTTTCTGATTGACTTTATCATCTTTGATATACTAGTGGATAGGAAGTTACCTCTTTTGTTGGGTAGACCCTTCTTGGCAATAAATTGAGTTCTAATTGATGTAGAAATGGGTGGAATCAAACTAAGAGTGGGGGATAAAGAGATTCTCTTTAATATGAACAAAACCTTGAAATTCTTTGATTATATAGATGACTATTTTTAGGTTAAGATTTATGAGGAATACATTTAAGAAGTACTAGAGACGTATAAGGAAAAGGAATCTTTGGAGATATTGTTACATGAGATGAACATAGTTGAACAATAGGAGATTGATGAATGTAAGATGATAATGCATGAAAAGCCTCGATGGTTAAGTTCTTTGAAGAAATTTGAACCATTGGAATTGGAGTCTAGAGAGGTTCCATCAATGAATCTACCTATTGAAGAACCTCTATAATTGGAGTTGAAACCGTTATCATCTCATTTGAAGTATGTTTATTTGGGTACCAACAACTCTTTATCTGTTATCATTTCCACTTTTTTGAATGATGAACAAGAGCAAAGGTAAATTGATGTTCTTAGAGCTCACAAGTTAGCTATGGGTTGGACAATTGTGGATATCAAAGACATTAGTCCAGTAATAGTAATGCATAAAATCTTGTTAGAAGATGAGCATAAGAAATCCATAGAAAGGTAAAGGAGACTTAACCTAATCATGAAGGAAGTAGTTAAGAAGGAGATACTTAAATGGTTAAATGCAGGGATCATATATCCTATCTCTAATAGTAGTTGGGATAGCCCAGTTCAGGGTGTACCTAAAAAGGGAGGAATGATAGCGATAAAGAATGATCAAAATGAGGTTATCTCCGCCAGAATTGTTACTAGGTGGCATATTTGCCTGGATTATAGGAAGTTGAATGCAACAACACACATATATCATTTTCCTCTCCATTTCATTAACCAGATGCTTGATCGTTTAGTCGAAAAGCAATAATTTTATTTCTTTGATGGAAATTCAGGATACAATCAAATAACAATTGCTCCAAAAAATCAAGAAAAGATAACATTTACTTGCCCTTATAGCACCTTTGCATTTCAAAGGATGCCTTTCGGGCTATGTAATGCTCTCGCAATTTTTCAACATTGTATAATGTTAATCTTTGCAAACTTCATTGAACACACTATAGAAGTCTTTATAGATGATTTCTTTATTTTTGGAGAATCATTTAAGGTGTGTTTGGCAAATTTAGATTAAGTTTTGAGGTGATGTGAAGAAATGAATTTGGTGTTGAATTAGGAGAAATGTCATTTCATGGTCATTGAATGAATTATTTTAGGCCACAAAGTCTCTAAACATAGTCTAGAAGGAGATCATGCTAAAACTGTTATGATTGAGCAACTTCCACCACCCATTAATGTAAAGGGAATTCAGAGTTTTCTTGGTCATGCCAGTTTTTATCGTCGGCTTATCAAGTATTTTTTGAAAATTGCAAAGCCTAATTACAGACTTCAAGAGAAAGACATACCTTTTGAGTTCACTGATGATTACCTGAGAGCGTTTGAAGAGCTAAAGCAAAGGTTGATCACTGTACCCATTATTATAGCTCTAGATTGGAGTCAACCATTTGAACTCATGAGTGATGCAAGTGATTATGCAGTAGGAGCTATTCTTGGACAGAAGAAGGACAAGGTATTTCACCCAATCTACTATGCTAGTCAAACTTTGAATGGTGTTCAAGTAAACTATTCCATAATTGAGAAGGAAATGTTAGCTATGGTTTTTACCTTCAAAAAATTTAGTATTTATTTGATGGGTGCTAATGTGACTGTGCATACTGATTATGCAGCCATTAAATACTTGTTAAATAAAAAAGAGTCAAACCTAGGCTAATTAGATAGGTCTTTCTCTTGCAAGAATTTGATGCGCATATAGTGGATAGGAAAGGGAATAAGAATCAAGTTGCTAATCATATAGTGGATAGGGCTGTGATTGATGAATGTTTTCTTGATGAGCAATTTTTCTTGTCACAAGTTTGACTGAAATTCCATGGTATGTTGATATTGTGAATTATCTTATGTGCAATGTCTTACCACCTAATTCAAGTCATTACTAAAAGAGAAAGTTTTTGTATAATGTGACTTATTACTTGTGGGATAAACTTTTTTTTTTAAAGATGTACTGATTCTATGATTAGAAAATGTGTGCCAGAAATTGAGTAAGAGGCCATTTTGTATGCTTATCATTCATCTACTTATAGAGGTCATTTTAGGGGTTAAAAGATTGCACATCAAGTGTTAGAATCTGGTTTTTATTGGTTTACATTGTTTAAAGATGCTCATAATTTTGCTGTTAAGTGTGATAGATGCTAAAGAATAGGGAACATTTCAAGGTGACATGAGATGCCACAATCTGGGATTTTAGAAGTTGGACTCTTTGATGTCTGAGGCCTGGACTTCATAGGCCTATTTCCTTCATTTTCAAGGTAACCATTACATAATTGTGGCTGTTGAATATGTGAGTAGATAGGTTGAAGTAATGGCTTATATAGCCAATAATTCAAACACAGTGATCAGATTCCTCAAGAAGCATATCTTCACTAGGTTTGGGGTGCCTTAAGCCATTATCACTTATAAAGGCACTCACTTTCACAACAAATAGTTAAAGAATTTGTTGACTAAACATGGGGTGCATCATCGGATGGAAAGGCGTAGAACACCTATAAACAAGTCTATAGAACACCGATAGAGATGGAAAGGCATAGAACACCCATAAACAAGTCTATAGAACACCCATTTAGATGTCACCCTATAGACTTGTTTATGGAAAGGCATGTCATTTACCCTTGGAACTTGAATATAGACCTTAGTGGGCTATTAAAAAGCTCAATCTTGATTCTAAACTTGCTAGTACTTAAAGAATGCTTCAACTGAATGAATTATAAGAATTTCAATTAGAAGCATATGGAAGTTCAATAATTTATAAAGAAAGAAGTAAAAAATGGCATGACCGACACATTCGTCACTGAACTTTAGTACTAGGACAACAAGTACTATTATTCAACTTAAGACTTAAGTTGTTTCCTGGAAAACTTAAATCAAGATGGTTAGGCCCACACACTGTAATTGCTATCGCATCCCTTGGAGTTGTAAAGATTAAAGATGAAAAATCGAATGAATAGTTCAAAGTTAATGGGTAAAGACTCAAATAGTACTTTAGGGGAGAATGGAATCGGCACAAGATGGTCCCAGCTTCAAATCACTTTCTTGAGTATTTGGGATAGTTTGGTTGAAGACTATAAACTTAGCGCTCTTAGAAGGCAACCTAAATTCTTTTCCTATAAAATTTTGTTTTTGGTTTCAATTTTGTTAGCAAGATTTTGAATTTTAATCCTTAATTTGATTTTGCAGGGTTAAAATGTATAGGAAAAGTTGAAAGTCTCGGACAATCCCTCTTTGGAGGAAGCATAACAATGAAGTAGCTAATTGAAGTAGGGAGTTAATGTGCTCATTTCATTTCAATTAACTAGTGTTTTTTTTAAATTGAAAGAAAGTATGTCAAGGGATTAGACAAAGTAAGACAAATTTCCTTCTTTAATTTTCTAAGTTTCATTTTTTACTTTCACTATTGCAAGTGTCACTTATTCTACATTTGGTACAAAAGATAGGGAGTTCCTCACTATGGCTCATGTAGTAGTGAAACAAGCTATGTTTCAATTATGTCAAGTGTTTTTGCTATAGCAAGGACACCTTTTCGCCATAGCGAGACCCCTGTCTTTCCATTCTAGTACAAAGTCCAGAAGGTTCCTCGCCATAGCCTAGGCTATTGTGAGAAATCTTGTCTTCAAAATGTATGCAAGTGTGTTTGCTATTGCATACTAGCCTTTGTGCAATGGTGAATTCTTTATGCCTCTGGACCAGTACAAATGCCAGAGAGTTTCTCGCTATAGCTTAAGTTATAGCAAGACTCTATAGCTAACCATACTTACAAGTGTTCTCACCACTATAAGAGGACCACTTCACAATTGTAAGATAAGGTAGTTTCGTTTTATTGTACATTTTTTAGAGATCTTCTCGCTATAGCTTATGCAATAATGAGGATCTCTAGCTATCTTAATTTGAAAAAAAATAATAAAAATAAAAACACTAAAACAAAAACAAAACCTAAACCTTCCTTCCCCATTCCCCATCTCTGGTTCTTCCTTTCTATTGTGAAGTTACTCCCCCTTCATTGGCTCTTGCCTTCTTTGCCCCAATCCCTCATTTTCACGCCATCATCTTCATCTTTTACTCTTCACACAACACCAATTACACTGTTTCTTCATTTTTTTTCTTTCTTTTTCTACTTGACATTGCATGGTTTTAAGAACTTAGGGCTGAGATGTTGAATGCATTTGCTTTAGTAAATGTAGGTAACTAGGTTAGTAATACTTGTTGTAGGTTTGCTTTTCACATGTCTCTTTACATGTGTTTTCTTTTATTCAAGTGTCTTGGCTTTAGAAATGCATTTCTGTAGCTAGTGTTCTTCCTTGCTATGGTGAGGATAAACTCCCTATAACGAGTTTGAGCAAAATTTTTAGAATTTACATTTTTATTATCCTGCACCATTTAACTTGTCGTGTTTCAATTCTTCTACCTTGAATAAGTTGTTACTCTTAGTTTATCCTTGATAAACTCATGTAAACATAGGATTCTAGTTAGAATCCCTTTCCCTTGGCTAAAATATGTTAATTCTTCAATTGCTTTATTTTCATTTAACTTTGGGCATTCTAATGATTGGACTATTTGTATCATTTTGCCAAAGATGCTTGTTTATTTTCTCTGTGCCTTATTGTAAATGTATTGATTTTTTATCAATCATTTTTGCAGACTTAATGGCACCTAAGAAGCAAGCCAAAATAGCTCAAGCATTTTTTTCTAAATAAAAGAAAATGACCTATGACAAAGATAGATTTGCATCTACCAAGGCCAAATTTCTCTTTGAGCATAACTTTTCAAATCGAGGAGTCACTGAAGATAGATATTATGAGTCTCATCCATTGGATCTTACCTTCAGTGATTTTGAATGGCATCGTCTACAAGGCTTTACTAAAAAGCCTATGCATTGGATTTGCATGATGATCTGAGAGTTCTATGCCAACTTTGAAGACACGAAAGAAGATGAAGATGAGTACTACTGTAGGACTATGTGGGCCAAGATAAACGAAAAGGTCATTCAAGATTTTTATGAATTACTGGATATGGACCAATGTGCTTTTCAAGCTTATATGGACGATCAACAATCTATTCTATGGGAAGAGGTTGAAGTTACCATAGCCAATGAAAGACAGACACAATTAACCAATAAAGTGTACACGATAGCCTAGCTTAATAAACCTATTCGCTATTGGCTTCAATTCCTTTTTCACAATATCTTGACTAGTTCCCATGGATCTGATATGAATAAGGAGATGGCTTTTCTTACCTATTGTTTTATGATAAGAAAGTTAGTGACTATTCCCCGCCTTATGATATTGAATTTCAAGCAAGTGGCACATCTGAGTAGGCTAGTTTGATGTACCCTCACATGTTCACTGAGTTGCTACAAATGGGGGGTAGTCAAGTTTCCAAAAATGATGCCCAATTTAAGCCCAAGGGTGCCTTCAAGTATGATACTATAAAGGATGAGCCCGGGAGGCCTTAAAGACCTCGAACACAGTAATAACAGGAGGTACCTCTACCTTCACCTCCACCTCAGCAAGAGAAAGCACTAGAGCCCATGATGCATGATCCACCACCTCAAACACAATTTGAGGGCTAGGTGAGAAAGTCTATTGAGAGATTGGAAAGTCATGTACTTTTTATGAGGGAGTAGCTACAGATGCTCATGGATTATCTAGTTCCTACTCCTCCATCACCACCTCTAGAAGTGCCTCAGTCATCCATTATTGTCTTTCCACATGATCTAGTGTCCTAGGATAGGCTTGGCCCATCTGACCCATAGTGTTCAACTTTTAATTACTTTATGTTTCTTTTGGTATGATTGTATATGGATGACTGTATACTCTAATCTAACTTTTAGGATTTTTCATTCACTATTTATATATTTGAATTCATATATCTAAATTTTACTTACTCTTTGTTGCTTGGTCTTCTGTCTATTTTTGTCTCCCAGATACAAGTTTTAATCGAGTTTCTATCTCCTATTGGGTCTTTTTGTCAAAGGAGTCTCTGTCTGTCTGTCTCTCTCTTTCTTTTACTTATATTTTTCTTGCGTTGGTTATTTCTTTCTTTCATATTGAGGACAATGTTCATTCTAAGCATAGGGGAGGGGTATGCTTAAAATAAATAAAATAAAAAAATTTAGTTAATCATAATGTTTCCACAATTTTAACCAATGATTTTAGATTTAGTTCCCCCTTTGCACTGGATGAATATTGGATAAGGAATTTAGAAGTTGAGTAAACTTGAACTGAATAAATTAATTAATGCAACTTTTAGTAAGCTCCCATAATTGAAGCATCTTTTTCAACTAGATGGTTATTATAGTAATTTAGTCTCTTTTTATGTAACTTTAGTTATTTTTCTTTGATAAATCCAATATATTTACTTATATATGGATGTCTATTTGTTATTTAAGAGAGAAATGAATTGCTTTGATGATTAAAAAGAAGAAAGAATCTACTCCAAAGGTTAAAACTACTTAGTAATTGGGAGTTTGCACCAAAAAGTGTAAACTTTTGCGTCAAACAGTGGTGAAAACTAAAAGTATGCAAATAAACACTCTAAATTAATTTCTTTAATTTAAGTAACCGGGTGGCTTCATAGCTAATATTGTCATTTGTGTAAAAAAGATTAGGAAAAATGAGTAAGAGGAAAAAAAAAGTTAATTGTGTTGTAATTGAGATGTTGTTAGATAATAAAACCAATTATCTCCCTTAATTAGCTTTGATAATTGAACTTGGAGTAGATAATTGGAATTATTCCTGAAAATGTAATGTGGTTATTGATAAGATCAATCGATTGCTTTAAGACTATCTATTGAAACACATACACAATTTAGACTTAAAAGGGTGTTACTATGATTGTATTAATTATGGAATTCAAATTGAGTTTAGTTGATCTCCTATTTCTAACTCTAGTTATATTCTAAGTATGGGGGGGATTTTTAATTTTGGTTGATTGGATTTTAATTGTGGAAAGGAAATAAGGTAGTGGTCATTTTAATTGATATTTTTGACAATTGCTTGAGGACAAGCAATAGTTCAAGTGTGGGGAAGTTTGATAACTCCCTAATTTTGGTATTGTATGGCATATTTTATTATTGATTAGGGAGTCATTTGGATTTTTCTTCATAGATTTTGTCCAATCATAGTAAATGAATAAAATATATCATTCGTAGTAATTTTTAATGACTTTGTGTTTCATTTTATTTTGATTTTTTTCTCAAGAAAGGGATAGAAACTTGCTAGGAAGAAATAAAGAAAAGGAGAAGGCTGAAAATCAAGAAAAAAGTCGCTTAAGTCTCCTCGCTACAGCAAGAATGCCCATTCGCTATAGTGAGTTCATGGCTCACACAAAATTCAAGGAATTTTTAACAATAGCGTAGGCTATGGTGAGAAAACTTGGGGTTTGGAGCTAATAAGCTCTCGCAGTAGCAAGAGGTGCTCCTCACTATAGCAAGACTTATTTACTAAAATGCACAACTTCGACTCTTGAGCTTAAAATTTGATTGGCAGTTAGGGATTTGATATTCTGAGCCTGGGGGGAAGCTTCTAAGGAGGAAAACACCAATCAGCTAAGGTTTGGAGGCAAGGAGATTGGATTGAAGATTGGAGGCCGAATCAATGCAATTTCACTAAGTGTTCTAATATTCTCCATTTCTTCTTTCTTGAACTCTTGTTTATTTGAATCTCTTATTTTGTTTGCAATGTTTAGAGCCATGTGTGGTTAGATTCAATAGATCCTAGATTTACTTGCACCTATTGTCATGTAATAGAGATTTTATGTAGTTAAATTAGTTTAATTATTGATTTGAGTGCTTAATCTAATTATTCTTATTCATTTAAGAGTTTGGCTACCTCTTTCATGGATTTGGGGATTTGAGATTTGCTCTTGAGAAAGAAAAATCTTAATGGACTATTTGATTAAGCAACTTAGGATTATATTGTCTTAATTTTGTTCCTAGGCATACAAACATATCTAAGAACCCTAAGTGGTTAAAAAGGACTGAACATAATTATTTGTGAGAGAAATTTACAATTAAATAGGATAGAAGCCTGAGTGGTTCGAGAGGCATTAAAGCTCACTTGATATCCTTAACCCTTAGATCATTAATTAAACTAATTAACTGAGCAACTCAATTTTTGGTAATATGGGGATAGGAACCTAGGATACTTTTAAGTGAATATTCTCATTAGAATAATCTTGAACACTCAGTTATTATTTTCAGTTCATTTTTTTAGTATACTAGTATTTTAGTATTTGTCTCGGCTTAAATGAAAGTGAAACTTCTTAGGCTTAATCATGTCTAAATCAATTTTTTGTGGGATGACCTTGATTCACTATACTACGTAATCAATCCGTACACTTGCAGAATCTATTGCAAAATTAGTGCTTATCATCAAGAAATGTATAAGGATCTCACCTGTATTTGTGTGACATCTTAGTGTCTATATTTTCTTAAATGAACACATTATGAAAACAATTCAAAACAAAATAAATAATAAAGTAAGAAATGTTTACAGGTTTATATTATATGCATCTTGGAATGTGACACCTTGTTGGAGCTCACCATCCTACAAGTTAATTTGAACTTAAGGTTTGGAAAATACAATAAAAAGTAACAACATAAAAACTTGAAATGAAATAAAAAGAAATGAAATAGTATCATCTTCTTATATTTTATGAAACTAATAGAACATGTGGTGTGAACAAGTGATCAAGGCATAGACCCCTTGTTCTTCTTTGTTACCTCTAAGTTCTTCTTCCATCTCTCTTCTAACCATATTTCATAGAGACCAATCCAAATGTCAATGACAATCTTAGGGGACCATGGCCCCTAGTGTCTACAAGGTTCCTTTTGTATTTTTGGCTTTCATGGCATTTGCTCCTCACATTGATAATCATGTGTATGTAGTGGTCTACATAAGTCCTATTCCAAGGAATTTGAGCCAATGTTAGGCTCTTGTTTGTGGCAAAGCAATGTTTGGCCTATGTACACTAAATTAAAGCAAGTACACATAATGAATAAATGAAATATTTAATGCTAAATAGCTTACATAGCATAAAGTTAGCAAACATAGCCTCCATTGTCTTTATTGGATAATCTATCAACTTAGTAGATGTGCATAGCATCTACATGAGCATTTTATGAATGATCTCAATAGTGATTTTGATTAGTTCAAATCATGACCTGTTTCATGCTTTATAAGATTAATTTGTAATAAAATAAAGATTCTAGGGTCAAGAATCAATTTCAAAAAATCCATGTCCCAAATTTAAGACTTAGTTCATTTGGCAAAATGAAAAGAAAAGGGTGGCCAACTTTTGATTTGGGCCATGGTGAGTTATTGCAATTTTAGGTAAAAATCTAGAGGCTTCAAGGTTGTTGCAAGAAAGCATTAGCTTGAGAGGGAATCATTTAAATTCACATTTGACATAAGGAAGAACATGTTTACTTTAGTTTTAGCTTCATTTTACATTTTCCTAGTTATTTTTAGAGCTCTACTAAGGTTTTTGACAGCTATGGAAGAGAGAAGCACTTGAAGAGAGGATTGAGGCTTTAAGAAGAGACTTAAGCCTATTATAAAGGGTAGAGATGAAATGATTGATCTTAATTCTTTCTAATTGTAGTAATTCTTCTAAAATATAATGTTAGATGAAGACTTTTTTCTTCTCTATTTCTTCTTTCAATAAAATTCTTTTTATTTGTATCTTACTATTGTTATCTTACTTTCATATTTTTGTAATTAGGTTTTGGATTGAAATTTAAAACCTTGATGATGATTTATTTGATATTGTGATTAGATTAGGTGTGTTTACAAATATTCAGTTTTGTACAGACCTTTTACTCTTAATTTCTAATGAATTGATTAATCTTGTACATCTAGATAGAGTAATTAGTGAGATTCATTAATTAATTAATTTGATGCATTATGGTTGTACAATTGAGTCTTTCAAGTGTATTGATCAATTTGGATGATAAAGTTGTTACGACAATTCTAATTATTTGTGAACATTGATTATCATGCCTACTAGGTGGTTAATAATATGTTGCCTAAGGTAATTATAAGGAGATGCATTCTGTTCAAAGATAACCTATATACTTAACCTAGAATTGAATTAATTATCATGCCTAATTAGTTTTTGATAATATGTGGTTTAAAGGAAATTATGGTGAAAAGCATTCTTTTTGGAGCTAACCATCATAATTATATTAGAATTCACTAAATCTAATACTTTTATTAACAAATGGAATCTAGGTTTATTTAGTCAGATGATTTAAGCTAAGTTAGGAGATAGAAATGTTAAGACATCCATTTAGAGCATCAATGATTTTGGAACTCGCTATACTAAATCTGTTATAATGTCAATATTGAATCAAAACACCTAAAAGACAAAAGCTAATTTATGATCCTCCTTGGAAGTTTAGGAGTTAAGCTTTGAGTCTTGAGTTTGCATTCATTCTTTTATATAGGTTAGAGCAGCATAGCTTAATTTCACTTTACAATTCTTAGTAACTAAGGAAACTTAGGCTACTAGATATATATAACTATCTAACCAATTTAGATCAACGAAATAAATAAATTCTTTATGACACTAAATCACCTTTGCAACTAGAATGACAATTTTCATGAGATTGATACTTTGATTCATTTGCACTTCATTACTTGAACAACTAGTGCAATTGCTAGCTTATGAGACAATCTAGTCAACATTAATAGTTTGATTGAATTTGATTGAATTTTAGTAGCAACAATAGTCACAGTAAAAGTTTTGATTTTATTTTAGAAATTTATTTCACAATCCTAAGCAATTATTATTTGCAACTTCTAAACAATGATAAGTAAATGATCAAATAAGCATATATCCTAACTATGACAAGTAAATGATCAAATATGCATATATTCCATTAACAAGATAAGAAGATGCAAGAATTGGAGCTCTATCCCACGCAAAGTGGAAAGTGTGTCTTCCATTTCATATAAGGTACCCAAAATAAGATGTGCTGAACAAATATAGTATTCACAAAGGCCTACGAAAGTTCAAAGCTATAATAAGAAAACCCTTTTAAAAAAAAAAACTTGGTGTTAAAAAACAATCAACAACTAAAAAATGACTTGGTGCTAAAAACATATGCTTAATGAATTAATCCCTGTAGCAATGCAAAATAGAAAATATAATAGATTAGTAGTTTCATATCAATTGATTTGATTCTATATATGTCTACCACAAAAGCAAGGGCCCCTTGAATAAATAGATATATTTTTCTTTCTTCTCTTTCTTCCTCCTTCTTTATCTGTAGTTTTAGCTTAGACTATACTTGGATTAATAAAATAGAGATCATTAATGCTTATAATAAAAAACAAAGTATTCCTACTACATAATAGAAATATTATATATGATCATTTAAACTAGAAGACAAAATCAACCATATTAAATATCACCTAATTTCAAAGTTCTATAAAACCACCAATTAAATATGTAGGAGACCCTATTTTAGCATTCTTTTTTATGTGGATTAATCGAAAGTTTAATAGCAATTGGACTTCTTTGTTCAAATATGAATCTATATAGGTATATCTATATCTATATGTATATTAAGAATTTACCAATATAGATTGATATTATAACAACCACCGTAACCAAAGGCACTTGAGACAAGCCAAATTTAATTCATTTCATTATTTGTAAGAATAATGTTAATTTTAATTTCTATACTTTACTCCTGGATGAACTTGCTCAACTTCTCTCCTCCACTTCTTTCTCATCCCTCCCAGAGAAGTTTTAGTAAATTTTGGAATATTTCTAAATTGGAGAAGTAATCAATCTAAAAACTATAATAGCCTCCTATTATTTACCATAATTAGAAAGTGGGAAATAGGAATTTATGAACCTACTTAAACATGGTTTTATAAAGGAAAATCAAAGTAAATATACTAACTGGACAAAATTCATTCAATAAGGTTCACTATAACTCAATGTCCAACAAATAATTAAATGGTTAAGCCATTCTGACAAAAACACAATATATCTTTCATAGGGTCAACCATTTAAGTTAAAGAATTTTAGAGAATTAAAGTAATATGTAGATACCTACCTTTCCTTTGAACCATTTGACTCTGATGGATCAACTTCTAAATTTTCCAAAGGTTTAATGGTTGTAATTTCTTGGTGGTAGTATAGCTTAGCAATGGACTAGAAATAGTAGCTTAAACGCACCATGGCTTTACCTCAAGGAAAAATGTACATATGGCCATCATATGGCTAGCCAGCACACTAAATGTAAAGACAATTACCCTATAATAAAATAGAATTTTAAAGGTTAGAGAAATTATATAAACTCTTTCTTTGAATTACAGAGCAAAACACACATAGATCTTTTAGCTAATATGTTATATCTCTCTTCTAATTTCTTTAAATATTAGTGTCTTTAGGGTTAGATATGACATGAAACCATTTTACAATCAAGAGCATTTAACCAAACATTATTTAAAGAGTAAATATTTTTGCACATCAATTTGGAGTTACAGCGTTTGAATTGTGTAGTGTGACAAATTTTAATTTCTCAATGTGTTTGTGGAATAGGGCCAGTTGCATACATATCAAAATCTACCACACTATACAATCCATAATGTATATGGTTTAACTCCAATGTTATCAAATAAGTGAGTCTTGATAAGTTATTAATATACCTACTTAGCTTGGATTTGTTTTCAATGTCAAAGTTATCATAATATTCCCATTCTTACTAAGAGAAACAACAGAATCCCTTGCTTGTCAAGTTCCATTTCCTCTTGTTCCACAATGAAAATGCTATAATAGAGCACTATTCATGAACTTTCTATCATACCCTTAATACATGGGAATGACCGACATGAAAGATGACTAATTACTCTTTTATAAGCCTATTCAAAACAAAAATTTTGCCAAACATTCAGAGAATATTTCTATAGTTCAATGTGAGATGATAGAACCAAGCCATTAAATAATAAAATGTACTTGTATAACATATATTTAGTTATAGGTGACTTCTTGTAGAAATTTCAGCAAACTCTCCCTTGTAATTAAAACTTCTTGAAATCTCTACAATCAGCCCAATCAATACAATTACATCCAAATAGAGTCCTCCTATCAGTTCAAACCAACATACAATAATACTTAGGGATGGGAGACCCTGCCTGTGGTTTAGTAGAGCTATATACAATATTCTATAGCACAAAATAAATTCCAAATACATTAACAAAACATGCCCACACGAATAGATGCCTGGCTCACCAAGAATGAAGGAAGATGCCAATCCTAACCTACTGAAGAGGGATCAACCTCAAACTTACTATCGAAAACAAATTGAAAATAAAAGGAGTGAGACAAACATTCAGTGAGTAAATAAGGCTAATTATATGGTGTAAGAACATTTTAGCGTTAAAATCTAATTCAATAATTGAAACTTTAAAAGTATTACTTAAAAAAATTCCAATAAAATCATGCATCAAATGTAGTGGAAAGTATTTAATCGGTACCAACTAAGCCAGACGCAAAACACACAACTCATGAGGGCAAGTAGCATAGATGCTAAGCAACCTGCTTGCGAAAATTAGAACAGATCCGAGCATGGTGGCCAACCATATGGGGCTAGCAACACCCTTACTAGATGGGGTACTTATCATAGTGCACCATGGCTAACCACTATTGTAGTTAGCTACAAGGTTCTAAAACAGATAGCTCCTACAAAAAATCATCTCATAAATATATGCTCAAAGTAAATCAACTTTGATTTATGTATACTTATAGTCCAAATATATATATAACAACGTATATCAATAAATATTTCTATTTGCAAAGAAATAAGAAAGTAAAATTTAGGACTTCCATATTCAATAGGGGTGATTTCCATCGTCAGTATCTATATTCCCAAAGCTTGAAAACACTTAATAAACATTTTAATGCATAAATAATCAGAAACACATTTAATAAAATAACTACATTAATTAAGGGCTATTTAATCACAAACCTAGAAATAAAATGTATAGTTGGCATTATTTACTCACCTTTTAAGATGACACAGGAAAATTTCCCTATTGTATCCCTTGCTAAGTTTTTAGTGTGCCTACTTCTTTCCAACTACCTTATAACACTGGTCCACAAAGTTTTAGAACTAGAATGCCTCCAGATTGTTTCATAATAGTAACAAGAAGAATTTCTCCTAAGATATGGTGATTAGTTAGATCCCTTTAACATAACACCAATAAGAACCTATTTGTTCAAGCTACAATTTTAATTCTCAATATTTTATCTCCCAATTCCAAGCACTGCCAAAGTATATGTACTTCATTTATGAGCTACTTGATGATTTCGAAGAGTCTAAAGTTAAGACATAAGGATCTAAAAATATGCATAAGCTTGAAAATTGTAACACCATAATTTCCTAGCCTATCTCATGCTATCTCCATGTTTAACATCAAACATTCCATGGAAGAACAAGGAATTAGCATGAAAATATTGATTATTTTAGCGTTGCGTTGTGTATAAAAATTTTATTTAGTGTCACGTGGACCATGTGAGCTTATACATCACATAATAACATGATTATACATGTTCAAGAGGTCATAGACCATACATAACAATGGGTTACATCATTTGACATCAATATGGCCTTAAAGAACAAAATTCCAACACTTTAGTGTCATGCTTTCATTTCTCATATAGTTGGCTTCTATTCCCTTGGTTTATTGGTCCACCTAGCATATTAGAACATTGGAGAAGAGGGAATGAGATTCAAAGAATCCCAATAGCTTATCTCCCTTTCAATCACACAACATATGCAAAGCAAGTCTTGAAAATGCATGCATGGACATAATATATGACATGAACATTCAAGAAGCAAGCTTGACATGTGAGTAAGTCATACAAGGCATCCAAAGGCTTGCCAAGTGGGTGGATTAGCCTCACCCTTTTCCTCATAGATTTTAGACTTGTCTCACTCATTCTTTAAGAGATTCTTGGACTCAACCTTGCTCTTGGGAGTCCATCTCATTTTGGGAGACTCTTCACTTTGTCTTAACCAATTCTAAAGGTTCTTGGCTTATCTTCATCATGACTAAGAATTCTTGGCCTCTCCACACTTAAGCAAACCCAAACAAAGATTATAACATCATTTAGAAACATAATATGTCATCATGAAACCATGGCATATGAAATCATACTAGCATACTTTTCATGGCTTGAAAATACACATACACACATTCTAAGACAAGCTAAGCACACATCCATGCATGAGAGAAGGTGGAGAGAGCTACCTTAGAGACAACCATACACTTTTTCCTTTGAATTAATGCTCCTTCCTTCGGCCATACACACACAATTGTGTGGGAATGCTTTCTCTTGGTGTAGACATAATTTATGGAAGCTAATTAGGTTCATGAACTCAATTCTAAGGCCATACAATTTGCTTAGACACTATCTTGACCTATAAACCCCATTATGGTTCCAAAATGATACCTAATGAAGCAACACGCATCAAATAAATTCTAGGCTCCATTCTTTCTCTTCAAATATGATTCTTAACTCCTTTTAAGCCTCTTGGAGTCATCACACAATTAAAACCTTCATGTTGCTTCTTTAGGTCATAATATAGAACATAAAGCACCAACTCACTTTTTATGGGTTATAAATTTTTCCCAAGGCCTTTCCTCATTTTCATTCATCATATATGACTCAAGAATGGGCTTAGAAAAATTTAAAACTCTCCCTAGGCACCCAAACCTATTTAGGCCGAGACTATAGAGAAAATGAGGTGTCTTAGAGTTTGCTTTATTTTCTTAATGCATGAAGCACATGGGGAGACTTCTAGGGATCTTAGGAACTCATTTAAACTCTTATTTAGGCCTATGAATCATTGTACAAAATCATATTTTAGAAGGAACACTTGAAACCCTAGAAATTGTATCTTGAAATTCCATGGGTTTTTGTTAATTCTCTTTACATATTCTTAATCTCCACTCCCTTTTTCCTAAGAATCACCCTTGGTTTTGCCTAAAAATCAAACCCTCCTAGGGTTTCTTAAGTGGGGCGAAATGGTGGAGGAAGGAGGGAAAGAGATATCAACCATGGAAGAAGAAATTACCTTGTTTTCTTGCTTTTTTTCACTTGAATCTTACTTTCTCCAAGCTCCTCTCTTCAAATCTGAATTTTTCCTTTAATATCTCCCTTAAAACAGATTTGAAAACTTCATTTTAATCAAAGGAAATAAAGGAGAATGGAGAAGAGGAGGTTTGGATAGAGGCAAGCATAGAAAACTACTAAGAAACCATACCTTTTTGCCTTGATTTCTCCTTCTTCTTCTCTCCCTTTGGTGCACTTAAACCTTAGCTCTCTCCTCTGAATTTGGGCAGAAACAATTGTGTCTAAATTAGGGTGAGAGTGAGGTGCCACTTATATATATATGTGGAGGAAAAGAGATTTTTTAAAAATTTTTATTTTGCCTTTCATTTTTGGTATTTTTGTTTCTCATTCATCTTAGCTCCTTTTTGAGAACTATCCTTTTGATTATAAAATTTAGCTTCGCAATTTAGTAAAATGCCTTTGGAATCACTCAAATCGAAGCTAAAACCTTCTCAAACAGATCTGTCAAAGTTTGGGTGCACCGATGTTGAAAAACGTCCATCGGAGGGAATTTAACTGTCCCAGGGCTTCCCATGATTTTCAAGGCCTCTAAGAACCCTGGAGAATTCAAGACTTTCATTTAAAAAGCCCTCCTGTGTGAATTCCAAAATTTGCTCAAAATTACAAAAACGTCATTACATTTCGTAGGTTTTTCGTCAAAATTTATTTTTTCATTCTTGCTCCATTTTTTCTTCCGTCTGAGGTTAGGATTCTCATTTTTAGGAGTCTAGAATGTTACTCAAAATTTTCAAGACCTTAATTAATTCATTTTTGGGAACTTGCTTTGAAAACTCACCCATTTTTATCATTTAATGAAAACCAAATATTATAATTCTCTCCCCTTTAAAAAATTTCATCCTCAAAATTTAGATAACATACCTTATAAAAAGAGTTCTGGATATTTCTTTCTCATATCTTCCTCTAGCTCCTAGGTAGCTTCTTTGGGAGATAACCCTTTCTAAACCACTTTCACTAGCAGTATCGTCTTATTCCTTAACTGCTTGAGTCTAACGTCCATGATTCGATCTAGCGATACTATGTATGATAGATCATCTTGTAATTGAACATTCTCATATTCTATGACATGTGAGAGGTTTGGCTGATACTTTTTGAGCTAGGAAACATGTAATACATTGTGGACTTAGCTCAAGTTTGGGGGAAGGGCTAATCTATAGGCCACAAGTCCCACTTTATCAAGAATCTGGAAAGGAGCTATATATTTTGGACTGAGCTTTTTACTTTCAATGGACCAACCTATCCCTGTAACTGGATACACTCTAATGAAGACATGGCCCCTAATCTCAAACCCTAACAGCCGTCTATGTTTATTTGCGTAACTTTTTTGTCTACTTTGGGCCTTCAGAAGTTTCTCTCTAATAGTCTCTATTTGTTCGCAAGTTTAGTCCACTAACTCTAGGCCTATAAGGCTCCGCTCTCCTAGCTCAACCCAACACATCGGAGACCTACAATTCCTCCCATGTAATGCCTCATATAGTGCCATCTGTATACTTGCATGATAACTATTATTATTGGCAAACTCTGCTAGAGGAAAGTATGTATCCCAATTTCCCTTCATTTCTAAGACACGTGCCCTCAACATGTCCTTTAGAGTTTGGATGGTTCTCTCTGTCTGTCTATTCGTCTGAGGGTGATAGGCTGTGCTAAATCTGAGTTTGGTACCTAGAGCATCCTGTAATGATCTCCAAAAATTTAATGTGAATCTGGGATCTTTATCTAAAACTATGCTCCTAGGCACACCACGTAATCTGACTATCTCCCTGAAGTACAGCTGGGCTAACTTATCTAGGGTATAAGTGGCTTTCATTGCTAAAAAGTGTGCAGACTTTGTTAACCTATCCATTATTACCCATATTGCATCATGCCGTAATGATATCTTGGGTAAACCCATGACAAAATCCATAACTATACTATCCTATTTTCACTCCGGGTTATCTAGGGGCTGAAGTAACCTAGGTAGCTTTTAATGCTCTATCTTAACTCTTTGACATACTAAGCATCGAGAGACATAATCTACTATATCTGTTTTCATCCCAAGCGACCAGAACATTTTCTTTAAGTCCTGGTACATTTTATTATTGCCTGAATAAATAGTGTATTTGCTCTTATGTGCCTCATCTAATATTCTCTCTCTAATTTTTGTATTTCTAGGCATATATAGCCTATCCCTATATCTCACTATGTCATCCTCAGACAGATTGAACTCCTGGATGCTACCCTGGGCTATCTGAGCTCTAATCTTATTTATATGGTCATCTGTCTACTGGGCCTTTCTTATTTGCTCCCTCAGGTCATTTTCTATTCGGGTTTCACTCATTAACAGCTTTCTTGAATGCACCTTACATGAGAGACTCATATCTCTAAATCTCTTAATCAATTCCTATTCTCATATCATCATACAGGCCATGTGTATGGATTTTCTTCTCAGGGCATGAGTTACCACATTAGCCTTACCGGGATAGTATTTCAATGTAAAATCATAATCTTTCAAAAATTCTAACCATCTCTGTTGTCTCATATTTAGCTCTTTCTGTTCAAATAAATATTTAAGGCTCTTGTGGTCGCTGTAAATTTTTATAGCTGCCTCGTATAAGTAGTGTCTCTATATTTTCAAAGCAAACACCACTATGGCTTACTCTAGGTTGTGTGTGGGGTAATTTTCTTCATGAGGTTTTAGCTGTCTAGAGGCATAAGCTACCACTCAGCCTTTCTGCATAAGTACACATCCTAACCATTTCTTAGAAGCATTGCTATAGACTACAAAGGTCTCTCTAGGGTCAGGAAGTACTAGAACTGGGGTCGTGGTTAGCTTGTGCTTCAACTCTTGAAAACTGTCTTCACATTTTTCATTCCACACAAATGGTACATTCTTTCTAGTAAGTTGGGTCAGTGGCATCACTATTTGAGAAAAGCCCTGAATGAACCTCCTATAGTAACCTACTAACCTTAGGAAGCTCTTGATCTCTGTCACTGTCCTAGGTCTTTCCCACTGTAATAATGCCTTTACCTTATGGGGATCTACTATGACCCCTGCTTGGGAGATTACATGACCTAGAAACTGAACTTTAGTGAGCCAGAACTCACATTTACTAAGTTTAACATATAGCTCTCTCTCTTTTAGGGTCTCCAAGGCTAATCTTAGGTGCTGTTCATGTTCTTCCATACTTTTTAAATAGATTAGGATATCATCTATGAAGACAACTACAAATCTATCTAAGTATGGCCTGAAGACTCTATTCATATAATCCATGAACACTACGGGTGCATTCGTCAATCCGAAGGGCATAACTAAAAACTCATGATACCCATATCTAGTTCTAAAAGCTGTTTTGGGAATATCCTAAGCCTTTATTCTAAGCTAGTGGTATCCCAACCTGAGGTCTATCTTGGAGAATACTGACGCTCCTACTAACTGATCTAGGAGGTCATCTATGTGAGGGAGAGGGTACTTATTCTTAATAGTCATCTTATTGAGTTTCTAGTAATCTATACATAGCCTAAGGCTCTCGTCTTTCTTCTTTACGAATAAGACTAGAGCTCCCCACGGTGAGACACTGGGTTTGATAAAACCCTTCTTTAAAAGCTCTTCTATCTATTTCTTAAGCTCAACTAGCTCGGTGGGAGCCATCCTAAACAGGACCTTGGACATTGGGCCTGCCCCAGGTACAATATTTATAGGAAACTCAACCTCTCTCTCTGGAGGCAGTCCACCAATCTTTTTAGGAAATACCTCTGGGAACTCTCTTATTACTAGAATTTCCTCTATACCCTTTTCTACCTTAGTTTGGACTAAAAAGAAAACTAAATACCCTTGACAACCATGTCCTAGAGATCTCTCAGCCTGGGAGGTGGTCATAACAGATAACTCAGTCCTCATACTAGGTACAGTCCCATACTCAGATAAAGTAATACATCTGTGGCTATAATCTAGTGTGGCATTATTTATAGACATCGAGTTCATACCAATAGTCAAATCAATGTCAATAAGGGGCATGCAAATTAAATCAAGGGTGGTAAGGCAATGATTAAATTGGACCACACAATTCAAGCAAGCAAGGGAGGTAATGGCTCGGTTTCCTGTGGGTATGGATATAGATAAGTCATATGGTAATGTATGCATGCTCAGACCCACCCTCCTAGCACAATTATATGATATAAAAGAATGGCTAGCACCTGAATCAAATAATGCAGTTACAAAAAAATCATTCAATATAATAGTACCTTGGATAAGACTCGAGGACCGGCTAGCCTCTTGCTGTAACAGGGCAAAGACTCTACCCGGGGTCTGAGGCCTAGGAGGAAGAGCCATCTCCCTTTGCTGTGTGAACTCCTGAGGAGCTCGAGTGTAGTCCCTAGCCATGTGTCCTGGCCTACCACACTGGAAGCATACATTCTGCCCTGCGTAGCATGGTCTGTTTCTGTGGTTTTTGCCACACTGGGGACATGTAATCAGTGTGAAGCTATCTCTGCTAGACTGAGTTCTCCATCTCTTGCCCTTTCAACTCCATTGGCTTCTGCCACCTCTTCTATTAGTCACTGTAGCCTATGATCCCTCTCTAGGTCTCTTGGGCTTAGGGAGGGGTGGTCTAGCACTGAAGGTATGCTACATCATTCTGAGGTTTGCCTCTATCACTTTGTATATCTCAATTAGGGTATTAAAGTGCCTGATTCTCTGTGGCACTACCCTATCTCTGATCTCAGGGAGAAAACCTTTCTCTAATCTATCTGATCTCTACCTCTCATCATCATGTCTCTGTAAGTAGGAGGAGTATCGAGAGAGCTTCATGAATTTGGCCACATATTGGTCCATGAACATCCCCTTTGTCTGTTTCAAGAGTATGAACTCTGACTCTTTCTCATCTCTAATAGAGCTGGGGAAATACCTCTCATAGAAAGCCTAGAGGAATGCCTCCTATGTAATTGGAAGGTTCCTCACTCGCAAAATAGGCTCTGTGCCCCTCCACCAGTAATCTGCTTCCTTTTCTAACTAAAAAATAGCTATACTAGCTTTTTGCTCAAATGTGCACTCTATCACCTAGAAGATCTTCTCTAGTTGCATGATCCAAACCTTAGCTTTCTCTTTGTTCATCTCACCATCAAAGGTGGGAGGCCCGAATTTCTTAAACTGGGTGATGACCTAAGTAATGGAGTGTTGCTCCTGGGCTAGAGGTGCCTGAGCTGGTGGAACGAGAGCAACCATTTGAATGTGTGGCTGTGGGTCTGGGTGAGTCGCCCTTGAATGCTTGGGACAATCTGAGCGATCAGGTGGCTGTGGGGGAGGAGATGTAGGGCCTTAGCTCTCTCTCTCTCAGTAAGTCATTCCTATAACTGCATAATAACGGCCTGCTGCTGATCCAAGCGAGCCATGATAGACTATAAGGCTCCAACAACTGGATCACTGGGCTCAGCTCTATCATCTGTACTAGCCTTTCTAGAGGACCGACCTTTCCTAATGTTCAGCATTTTACTGAAACATCATAACAAACTTTAACATGAACAAGGGAACACTTCTACCATCAAACACACTCAATTCATCCATAAAACAAGCTTATACACATCTAGGCAACTCATAAATGCAAGCCACAACCCACATTAAGAACCTGAACCAGGCTCTGATACCAATAAATGTAACACCATAATTTCTTAGCCTATCTCATGCTATCTCCATGTTTAACATTAAGCATCCCATGGAAGAACAAGGAAATAGCATAAAAATATTGATTATTTTAGCGTTGCGTCATGTATAAAAATTCCATTCGATGTCACGTGGACCATGTGAGCTCATACATCACATAATAACATAATTATACATGTTCAAGAGGGCATAGACCATATATAACAATGGGTTACATCATTTGACATCAATATGGCTTTAAAGAACAAAATTCCAATACTTTAGTGTCAAGCTTTCATTTCTCATGTGGTTGGCTTCCATTCCCATGGTCTCTTGGTCTACCTAGCATATTAAAACATTGAAGATGAGGGAATGAGATTCAAGGAATTCCAATAGCTCATCTCCCTTTCAATCACACATAACATATGCGAAGCAAGTCTTGAAAATGTATGCATGGACATAATAGATGACAAGAACATTCAAGAAGCAAGCTTGACATGTGAGTAAGTCATACAAGGCATCCAAAGGCTTACCAAGTGGTGGATTGGCCTCACCCTTTTCTTCAAGGATTTTGGACTTGCCTCACCCTTTTCTTCAAGGATTTTGGACTTGCCTCACCCATTCTTCAAAAGATTCTTGGACTCAACCTTACTCTTGGGAATCCATCTCATTTTAGGAGACTCTTCACTTTGTCTCAACCAATTCTAAGGGTTCTTGGCTTATCCTCATCTTGGCTAAGAGTTCTTGGCCTCTCCATACTCAAGCAAATCCAAACGAACATCATTTAGAAACATAATATGTCTTCATGAAACCATAGCATATGAAATCATGCTAGCATACTTTTCATGGCTTGAAAATACACATACACACATTCTAAGACAAGCTAAGCACACATCCATGCATGAGAGAAGGTGGAGAGAGCTACCTTAGAGACAACCATACACTTTTTCCTTTGAATTAATGCTCCTTCCTTCGGCCATACACACACAATTGTGTGGGAATGCTTTCTCTTGGTGTAGACATAATTTATGGAAGCTAATTAGGTTCATGAACTCAATTCTAAGGCCATGCAATTTGCTTAGACACTATCTTGACCTATAAACCCCATTATGGTTCCAAAATGGCACTTAATGAAGCAACACCCATCAAATAAATTCTACGCTTCATTTTTTCTCTTTAAATAAGATTCTTGACTCCTTTTAATCCTTTTGGAGTCATCACACAATTAAAACTAAGAGCCTAGCTTTATGTTGCTTCTTTAGGTCATAATATGGAACATAAAGCATTAACTTCACTTTCTATGGGTTCTAAATTTTTCCCAAGGCCTTTCCTCATTTTCATTCATCATATATGATTCAAGAATGGGCTTAGAAAAATTTAAAACTCTTCCTAGGCACCCAAACCTATCTAGGCTGAGACTATGGAGAAAATGGGGCTTATTAGAGTTTGCTTTGTTTTCTTTATGGAGGAAGCACATGGGGAGACTTCTAGGGATCTTAGGAACTCATTTAAACTTTTATTTAGGCCTAGGAATCATTGTACAAAATTAGATTTTGGAAGGAACACTTGAAACCCTAGAAATTGCATCTTAAAATTCTATGGGTTTTTGTTAATTCTCTTTGTATATTCTTAATGTCCACTCCCTTTTTTCTAAGAATCACTCTTGGTTCTACCTAAAAATCAAACCCTCTTAGGGTTTCTTAAGTGGGGTGAAATGGTGGAGGAAAGGGGGAAAGAGATAGCAACTATGCAAGAAGAAATTACCTTGTTTTCTTGCCTTTTGTCAGTTGAATCTTGCTTTCTCTAAGCTCCTCTCTTCAAATCTGAATTTTTCCTTTAATATCTCCCTTAAAATAGATTTGAAAAACTTTATTTTAATCAAAGGAAACAAAGAAGAATGGAGAAGAGGAGGTTTGGATGGAGGAAAGCATAGAAAACTACCAAGAAACCATACCTTTTTGCCTTGATTTCTCCTTCTTCTTCTCTCCCTTTGGTGCACCTAAACCCTAGCTCTCTCCTCTGAATTTTGGCAGAAACAATTGTGTCTAAATGAGGGTGAGAGTGAGGCGCCACCTTTATATATGTGGAGGAAAAGAGATTTTTCAAAAATTCTCATTTTGCCCTTCATTTTTGGCATTTTCGTTTCTCATTCATTTTAGCTCCTTTTTGAAAACCATCTTTTCCATTATAAAATTTAGTTTCCCAATTTAGTAAAATGCCTTTGGAATCACTCAAATCAGAGCTAAAACCTTCTCAAACGAATCTGTCAAAATTCGAGTGCACTAACGTTGGAAAATGTCCACCATAGGGATTTAACTGTCCTGGGGCTTCCTTTGGTTTTCAAGGCCTCTAAGAACCCCAAAGAACTCAAAAATTTCATTTACAAAGCCCTCTTGTGTGAATTCCAAAATTTGCTCAAAATTACAAAAATGGCATTATGTTTCGTAGGTTTTCCGTCAAAATTTGTTTCTTCATTCTAGCTCCATTTTTCCTTCAGTCTAAGGCTAGGATTCTCATTTTTAGGAGTTTAGAATATTATTCAAATTTTTTGAGACTTTAATTAATTCATTTCAAAGGACTTGCTTTGAAAACTCACCTATTTTCATCATTTAACGAGAACCAGATATTACAAAAATCAAACAATAGGCTAGGCATTAATAGAGAACAGAATTAAAATTCTCATTTTCCTTTAATAGCTCTGGCTCTTATTCCTTGGTTCACTTAACAAAGTGGCACTCTCAATGGCAAGGACCAATCGTACTTATCTAGAAATGAGAATCAATCTCTACAAAATTCCAAATTTCTTGTATCCACAACTTTAGCATTTTATCCCATTGATTTTTTTTTGGGTTAGTCAATGACAAACAAGTCTACAGAAGAAAACATGGTGTCATAATACATAACCTATTTTCCTTATTTTGTTTTAGCAAAAATTTCGTGTATATATGTATACAGTAGCAGACAAACACGAAGCTTATGGCAGTAGGCACCACTTTTTGAAGGTATAAGGATAGGAGGAATCAACATCATAAGAGAGGAATACCTATATGAAACAAGCTTGAATTAAGACCCAAAAAAAATGGCTCTCTAACTAGCAAATTTAGAGCCTACCTTCGACGGTTTTGCACCAAATACTTGAGAACCTTGAGAAATGTTAGGGAGAAAGCATACAAAATAGAACTGAAGACCATTTAGAAATTGGAACAATGTACAAGTAGTGGCAAGGAATCAAAAGAAATTTATAGCACTTTAACCCACACCCTCTCTCAGTCCCTTAACTAGTCAAAATACACCCACAGAGCAACTCCTTCACAGCTGCCTTCATCCTCACGAAAACTGAAGCCCATATTAAAGGAGACGGAAGAAAATGCAAGCTCATTCCAAGACAAAAAAGAGAACAAGAATGATGCACCATAATAGCTAAGAATGTTAAAGAATTTATAGCCACCTCAGCTGTAATACCGTATTATTTCTAACATTGAACCCCTTCTTGTGAGTGAGGTTATACAATTCATCCAAGAAATCTCAAGAAAATACATTAAAATAATGAATTAAATTGCGTTGCGTAGCGAATAAATTTTTCATTTTGCGTCTCCGAGACCCTATGAACTTATCAACAACATTCTCTAATTATTTTCCATACATACAAATCATAACATTACAAAAACTTAACACAAACCACAGATCAAGGGTCAAAACTCCAAAATTTCTTCATTTCCCGCTGTTGTATAGTAGCAGATTTCAGGGGCAATTTTGAAAAATCATAACTAAATGTAAAAAAAATTAAAATTACACAAATCATAGCTTTCTGTAAAGCTCTAGATGTCAAATTTACACTAAAAATAAGTTCTAGCCATGAAAATCCTATCTAGACCACGTTTGATAATAAAATAGACACAAAGATCTGATACCCTTTAATATTGATATAGTTTACTGTCATAAATTTCAAAAATGTCTAATTAATTTTACAAAAATCTAATCCATGAAAATATACTAATATGGAAAGTTACAGATATTATCTAGAGGAAAAAAATAACTCCAAATCAATCTAGGAATGTTCAGACCCCGAAAATTAATCAAACAATAACACTGGTTTGATTGGTTGCCTAGTACTGGATAGCAACTTTAAAAATTTATATCTCCCTCTATAGACATCCAAATGAGGTTCTTCCAATTGGCACAGGTTATTGGAAAGGTTTAGTTTATTCTTGTAAAATTTTGTAGCAATTGGACATCATTTGCCCCCTGAATGACAGAGAAAAATTTTTGGACTACATGAATAGTACCATTGGCTAAAACCAGAATTTTTGCCAACTTCAAAAATTCACCAAATATTTTGTAGACCTTCAAATAATACCTACTTTATATTTCCAAAAATCTCTCAACAAGCTCTACATGCATGCCAAATTTTAGACCAAGAAGAGCTCATTTAGATAAAAAGTAACATAGCTCACAAAATTAGTCACTTTTGCTCCATATGAGGTACCAACTTGGTTCAATTGGCCTCCTTTAATGTTTGGCACTCCTTGGGTAAGTTTAAAAGCATGAATATGACTTGTGTGAACTGCTCAAGTGATCCCAAACCTCATGGATCTTAATTTGACCATCTAACATCCATTAATGCATAGTTACATACAAGCCGTCCAAGAGCCAATTTGCATAATTCCATGGATTTGGTGTCACATAAAATCTACATCATATTCATACATCATTTTACATCTTTTTATGGTCTTACATCACAAAAAAAATATGTACAAAGCAACTTTGGCATTCAATTGCATAACAAGCTATATAACTATCAAGACTTGGCTTTTCAACTCCCTTGGCTTGCATTCTTTATTTCTTGAGCACCACTTAGTCATGTCAAAAGGAAAGGGGGAAGGGGAGTGAGATTCCTTGAATCTCAATAGCTCACACACCCATTCACATACACATTCAAGGCATATACACATCAAAGCATATGTATGGAAGGTTTGGCAACCATAAAGTATGCAAAGTCACAATTTTCATGCCACTCATTCACATTCAAGCCAAGCCATGCTTTAAGGACTTTTGGTTTTCCCTCATCCCATTTCTAGGACTTTTGGATTTGCCTCACTCTTAGCCTAGGGACTTTTGACTTGGCCTCACCCTTCTAAGAGACTTTTGGCCTTGTCTCACCCATGCCATGAGACTTTTGGCATCTCCTCACCTTCATTAAGGGACTTTTGGCATCACCTCACTCTTATGAGCCATTTCCATAACCATAGTCATTCAAGAAGACACATTGGTACCAATGTAATATCAAGGCATCAAGTGGCATGTCATTAAGTCACAAGAACACATACAAGCATACAATAACATACATATGCACACAAAAATGCAAGGAGAATGCAGTGGAGAGCTACCTTGGATTTATGCAAGCTTCTCTTGATCCTTTTCCTTCCCTTTTTTGGTCCCACAAGCACACCTAGGTGGATGTATATTCTCTTGTCCTAGACACCATAAAGAACATACAATTACACACTTGAAGCAAGCCAAGACACTAAACTCACTCTTGAACATGCACTTGGTTCCATAAGTGGCATAATGATTCCATAAATGGCCTATTGAAGCAACCTGCACAATTCAAGCTCAAGGCTCCCATCTCTTTCCATTTCTAGGTCTCTTGGCCTCATTCAAAGTGCTTGGAGCCCTCATACAATTGTTTGCACAAGCTTAGAATCAAGTTGCTTCATAAAGCACCATTATGGACACCATTGTCCCATCTCCCATTCCATGGCTCCTAAATTTTTTCCAATGGTTTCTCCCATCTTCTAACATCATATAAAGTCTCAAACCAAGGTTAGAACAAATTAAAACATCCCCTAGCCCAATGAACCTAGCTTGGTCAAAATATGCACCATAATGGAGGGTCATGGAGTTCTTAATTTTTCCTTGATGGGAGAGCCACTTGGGAGGCTTTCAAAGAGTCCTAGAAGCTCAAGGAAACATTCAAATAGTCAAGGAATTACTCACACAAAATCATATTTTTTAAAACCCTAGAAAACACCACACACTTTCCTAACTTGATTTCTATTGGTTTTTCTTAGAATTTCTTGCCATATTCCTCTTCCTCATGGTCTAAAACCCTAGTTCCTCTCTTGATTTTGGACAAAAAATCCCTCCCCCATATGGTTCTAGTTTAGACCAAAATACACACAAGGAAGGAGCAAGAGAAATAAGCAACCAAACCAAGAAATTAGTTAGATTCAAGCTTGCTTTCAAGAGCCTTTTCTCCTTGATTTGCTTCTCCTCAAGAATTTTGAATTATCCCCCCTTGTTCTAGACTTAAAATAGAACCAAAACTATTTAATAAAACCATGGAAAGAATGCTTGAAGGGAGGAGAACAAGATTGGAAGAAGAAGAAGCATGAAATTCTTTAAAATTGGCTACATTTCCTTGGCTTTCTTCCTCCTTTCTCTCCTTCTCTTGTGTGCCTAAGAGAGAGCTTCTTTTTTCTGTATTTTATACAGAGAGGGTTGTGCTATATGAGGGGGAGAAGAGACAAGAAGCTTATGGAACATTTAAGAAACTTACTTTTTTCAAAATTCCTATTCCATCCTTTTGTAATGGCAATTTCGTTTCAACTTTGTTTTAGCTCCTTTTTTAGAACTGTCTTTTCCATTATAAATTTAGGTTCCCAATTTAATAAAATACCTTTGGAATCACTCAATTTGGAGTTAAAACCTTATCGAACAAATCCGTCAAAGTTCGGGCTCACTGTTATTGAAAAACGTACACCGGAGGGGCGTTACCAATCCTAAGGCTTCCTATGATTTTTGGGGCCTCTGAGAACCTTGGGCAACTTAAATTTCTCATTTAGAAAGCCCTCCTATGTGTTTTTCCAAAAGTTGCACTTATTTATAAAAATACCATTACGTTTCGTCAATTTTCGTCACAAATTGTTTCACTGTCTTAGCTCCATTTTTCTTTCCATATGAGCCTGGAATTATCATTTTTAGGACCCTAGGACTCTACCCAAATTTTTTGAGACATTATCTAGCTCATTTCAAAAGACATACTTTTATATGGCTCATTTCATTGTTTTACAAAAATTGCGTTTGTTACATCAACTACCAAAAGAAAACTAAGACTTACCACTTCAGGAAGTAAGGAGCTGTGCAAGTTTGTGGCTACCAAAAATCTAACAACTAGACACAGCTTGCAGTAGAATGAGAATGCTTAGAAAACATAGGTGAACATGGATCAAGTTGCAGCCAAGAAATTTTGAAATGAAAGCTGATTGGTTGCTATCTCTTGCCTTTATTTTTCTGATCGAAAGAATGGAGCAAGTAAGAGAATGTGCAGAAAAAAAAAAGGAAAACAAAAAATGACCAAAAGCCCAATCTTTATCCAAACAAATAAAGGGCAATTTCGGTATAACAGAAGCAAAGAAGTGACAAAGGAAATAAAAAAAATAACAAAAGTTTTGGGGGTTGGGAACGTGGTACCGTGCCTCTTAGTCTATTTGTAACGAGCATATACATACATACATACATACATACATACATACATACATACATACATACATACGTACGTACATACATACATACATACATATATATATCTTCCTTCGGGTTTTACACTTTCAACAGCTTAATAGTGCATTATTTCTTAATTTTTGGTAAACCTAAGAAAGAAGTCTTCTTTTAATCTAGGCGGTTAAAACCCCTAAGAGCCTATATTGATTAGCCAATCTTTTCACCTTTGAAAGATCATTGAAATTAGCTTTTAACTAAACCTTTTGTTTCCTATCCCCTATTTTAGCAATTCAACATTCCTATTGCCTAACTCGCCCTTGAATCTTACCCCTTCCAAATTTAGTATAAATCTTGAAAGATTCTAATAGTATTTTAAACTATAAGTAAAAAGCATTTTGAACCAAAGTTTTGGGCAATCCTAGGATATTATCTACCATAAATTACGGCAATAAGCTAAAATTAGAATGAAGAAAATTGAAGCATAAGAATAATAACTTGGTAATTATGGTTTTTGGACTTTGACTTTGGTTTGGTGTAACGGGTCCCATGTTTGATCCTCCTCTTGTACCCGAGAAACATGTAATTTGAGGCATAAACATCCAGGAAAATAATAATGACAAGTCTATCTGTTGGAGCAAATCCAACTTATACGAGCAAACAACTTTATGATCTTACAGTGGCTAATTAGACGCTTTCGATCCAATCCTTATAAGGCAATAGCTAGTTCCTCAAGTTATTGTTGGAAAGAGACCAAGTAATATTGCAAATATATGACTTCCTTTATAATTTGCATTACTTGCTTCCTCAACTTTAACTAATTGTCCTAAAATTCCAAACATAGGAAGAGTTGTTAAAGTATACTTATTGTTCTTGTTGAAAGCATGAAATAATGAAAGCTAGGCTATAGCTATCAATTATCATAAATAAATAAAAACATAAAATGCCTAATGAGAACTAGACAAAGATCTCAATATTCCATAAGTCTAGGACATGCTCATCTTTCTTTAAAATGTCCATAGCTCACTCTTAAAAATTTTATCCAAGAAAAGGCTGATAATATGATGAATTAAAGCATTTTGAAGAAATCACAGCGAGCAAGACCTTTGAATCTAAAACACAAAATAGCAAATTCAAACTCACACCCTGTGCATTCATAGATCTAAATTGTGTAAGCCTACTACAACATAAATGAAAAAGTATTCATAAATTATACAAAAACTGGTGCATTTACTAGATTTAGAATGGAAACTACTCTGCCTTGTCTAGCTAGCATTTCACGGAAAAAGAAGAGCACACCAAAGAAACTACAAGCAAGGCCTGAAATAAAGATTAAAACAAATAATCAGTCATTAACTCTATATCTTATTGCTAACTCGAGTGCCTATTGTTCTCACAAGTGTCACGTGCATTCAAAGTTTTTTGGTATAGTTTCATTTCGCTGGCATAATGGATATTTTTATCTAAAATATCTTTTTGCTAGTTAAATAAGAATTATATTTTCTATTTGAAGACAGATACAGGGATAGATAGAAAATAGACATACCCCATATTAAAGAGAAAACAAAGATTTTCAAAGTTTAAGCATTTTAGGTTTAACATCGTTAATAAGGGCAAGGAATCATGCCTTGAAATATCTAATAACCACATGTTCAAGAACATAGAATGGAAAAAGCATGTATAGAAACAAGCTCTCATCAAATGGTGACCAACAAATGAGATGGTGATTCTACCTTAAAAAATGTCTAATCAAAGTAGTTTGAAACGTGCTAGAACCAAACTACAATTTAATGATAGACTTCAACTGAAAAAAAAAATGAAGTTTGGTTACTCATAGGAAATCCACATATTTATCCTCATTCCGTCATAAGGGTTTAAGAACCAAACTAAGAAGCCCAAATTCTCCATAAAGCCGAAAAAGGAAAGAAAAAGATGATAACTTACCTCCAATTTGTGTTCCTTCACCTCCTCTTCTTCTTCCTTACTTCCTTACCCAAATAAGCTAAAAGCCCGAAATCTTCTCAACTCTCAAACCAGAAAACTTTACCCACATCAGAAACTGTTCGGATAGGATTGTAGAGCAAGAAGAGAGGAAGGTTTTTGTCTAAACTCATCAGCGTCGAAATTACCTCTTCCACCGTCATGCAAGAGCTTGAAGTTCAACAACGGTGGTCCTCTCCCTGCCTTCATGCTGCGCCTCAACTCTTTCTCTCTCAATGCGTCATTTATGTCATGTAGAATGAGGAATGGGCTAAGGTTAAGCGTGCTTCTAGGCTTATTATTTCTATTATTATTTTATGTGATTTTATTTTATTTTATTCATTTTTTTTCTTACTAAATTGATATTCTACATTCTTAAACTTTTTGCAAACTTTTATTTAAATATTCTTTTACTCTCTCAATTTAACTTTAAATCCTAAATTTAAAATCTTAGATATTTTAAATCTATAATTTAAAATTTTAATTTAATAATAAAAAATTAAAAATAATAATTTGCTACTTTTTGTAATTTTAAATAACAAATTAAAAAATTAAAAAATTTTATATCTTATGATAAACATTATCTAGTGATTGTCAAAATATTTTCTTATTTATATTTAAATATTCTTTAACTACTAATTTAAATATTATAATTTAATTTCTATTATATCTATCATTTAATAATTATTTTTTAATTAGATATTAAAAAATTAAATAGAATTAAGCATTTGGTTTATTTTTTTATTTTTGACTAATGACTAGCTTACAAGCAGACTCAATGACAACAATCAACCTTATCTCAAACGATTATGCATTACAGCACCCATGATTCAGCCTTGTTTTGGATATCAGAAGGTGCTTATCTCTCTAGTGGGAAATTGCAATCAAATTTTATGAGATAATTATCGGCAGGTTTTAGATGTAACATTGGATCCCGCTTTATTACCAAGAATTATAAGGCCTGCTGTTAGGGATTCAACTAGCTTAGGAGCTCAACTTTAAGAAGGCGGTAATTTAGGCAAACTCCCTTGTGGCAATCTATCCTTAGACTTGAGTCCTAATGTTGATTCCCCAAAAAAAAAAAAAGAATAAATAGAAAGAAACTATCGATAAATGATATATATATATATATTAAAAAATAGTTTATATAATAAATATATTTTTTAAGATTCTTTAAATTACACTAATATTAATTTTTATGAGATAATTATAAAAACTTTAATAAATATTGTACAAATTTATTTCAAATTTATAATTAACTTTTTAAATAGAAATTAAATAATTATAACAAAGTGAATCCCAATAGTTTCTTTTTTCTGCCCTGTACCCTTCAATGGCTAATTTCTGCCTTTTTGCCCTTTTTTCTATTCTCTCCTCTCAAGCAATAACCTTGTCGCCCCAATCTTGGGAAAATAAAAGTAGAGGAAGAAGAAAGAGTAAGCACCAAAATTTCATGAATCACGAAGCTCTTAGGGAACGAAATAATCTAGCTCTACCTTCAATGCTCTCTAATGTGTCTCTACTTTGATCCTTTTGAGTGTCTTTTGTCGATGCCTAGAATAAGAACAAGACATCCTGTGTTTTATCCACATCTTTTCTCTATTATATATATGTATATATTATTTCTTATTAGTTTTTATCCCTCGCTTTTTTATTTTTATTTAAACAAGTGTTAAAATATAAAAAATAGTTTTATTTTTACATTATATTATTTATATTTATTTATATATTTATTAGATAATACAATATATTAATTTTATTGTTTTTGTTAATAATTTTTTAATGCAATTATGAAAGTAATTATTAATTTTGAATTATATTTTATTGATTTAATTCTGCCCAACCAAATTTTATTTTTCGTTAAAACTATTTTTAATATAATAATATATTAATTTCGGTAATAATTTTTTAATGTTACTAAAGTAATTATTAATTTTGTTTTATTATTTTATTGATTTAATGATTAATTACATAATCTATTTATATTCTTTAATATCATTTTTTACTTAATTTAATCATTGCATTTTTTTAATGTCAAAAAGTATCTGTTAAATAAATAGCATATAAATAGTTTTACATTTTCTTTCCTTCATTTCTCTTCTCTTCTCTTACCTTTCATAGTTTTTTCTGTTTCACTTTTACATTGCGTTTATAATTTTGTAATAATAAATTAAATTTCTATAATAAGAAAGCATTCATTTAGTTTTTTTTGAAACTAAAGCCTTTTCTTATTAGTTAATTTTTTTGTAATTTATAGAATCTCTGGAACATAAAAATCTCTTGAGCATTTGGAACTTTACATTTACGTTTGAGGAACTATTACTACAAACAGAAATAATACTCAAAACTCTTGCATTCTTCATAATGAACCTTACAAGTTCCAACCCATATTCCAAGCATTAATATTTACTAAGATAAAATTTTTTTAGGTGAGATGAAAGACTTTGAGGAACAAGTAAAAATGCTAATGATAATCTTTCATCGCACTTGAAAAAATTCTATCTTAGTGAATACTGAGACTTGGAATATGAGATGCAAGTTACAAAATTTATTATGAAAAATGCAAAAGTTTTGAATACTATCCCCATTTGCAATATTAGTTCTTCAAATATAAATACAAAGGTTCATATGTTCAAAAGATTCTTATGTTTCAGAGGTTCCATGAATTGCAAATTTTTGTTTAACTAATACAAAAAAGTTTTAGATTCAAGAAAACTAAATGACTATTTTCTTATTACAAAAATTCAATATATTATTGCATAATTGCAAATGCAATGTAAAAGTGAAATCAAGAAAAAGTGAACTATAAATGATAAGAGAAGAAAAGAAAAATGAAAGAGAGAAAATACAAAACTAGTTATATGCTATTTTTCTTAACAGTTACTTTTTAATATTAAAAAAATGCAACAGTTAAATTTAGTTAAAAAGAAAAAGATATTGAAGAAATACAATAGATTTTATATATAATTAATAATTAAATCAATAAAATAATAAAAATTAATAATTAAATTAAACATTACTACTAAAATTAATATATTATTATATTAAAATAGTTTTAACAAAAAATAAAATTTGGTTGGGCATAATTTAATCAATAATGTAACAATGCAAAATAAATAATTACTTTCATAACTACGTTAGAAAATCATTAAAAATAATAATAAAAGTTAACATAATATTATATTAAAAATATTTTTTATAAAATATTAAATAATTTTATTTTTGAAAGTAAAAAAAGTGTTAAAATGTAAAAAATTTTTATTTTTCTTTATATATTTTATATTAATTTATATATTTATTAGATGATATAATCACTAATTTATCTAATAACTATTTAATATTTAATAATAAATATACATAATATAATTATAATCTAACCTAAATAAATATTTGGAATATATTATTTCTAATTTTATTATTTATTAATTAATTTAAATATATATTTTCAATAATTTATATTAGATTTTTTAAATTATACATATGATATAAATATAAATATATAATAATAATATTATTATATATATATATCTGGTTAGGAAATCAACTATCTATCCTAGAAATAGCTTAAATGCCGCTATTTAATATGGTACTTTTAAAAAATTTGGGTTTCTCATTCGGAAAATAATTTTTAATCCAGTAGCTTTTTTATTCAATTCAACATTCGATTTAATGGCTCTTTTCCTGACTTTTTTTTTTCCTTTTCCTGTTGTCACTAGTTCTTGTCATGTTGTAAATTAAAATTTCAGCATAAAATTTTTTATATTTTTAAGTTAGAAATAAACATTTCAAAAATATTTTTTTCAAAAGCAAAAAATATAAGAAAATAAAAATAAACCAAAGAATCATTTTTCTAATAAAAATTTTAGTTTTATTATATTATTTATATTTATTAAATAATATATTAATTAATTTATTAAATAACTATTTAATATATATAATAATATAAATAATATAAATTATCATATAATCATAATCTAGATTAAATAAATATTTAGTATATATTATATATACAATATTTATTAATTAATTTAAAATTCAATTTTCTACAATTTATATTAAATTTTTGAAATCATACATAATATTATATATATAATATATAATATTATATAAATATATATATATACATATGTAGTGACAGTAAAGTGATTGATTTATAATAATATATTAATATATCTCCTTAACCAACTGTGCATTGTTTTCCTAATAAAAATGTAGCAATTTTTTTGCTACATTATAAATTTCTGTCAGTTTTTTTAAATTTCTGTTATTTTCTTCTCAACTTTTTCTGTGCAACATTTTTATCTGACAACTAAATTTGGTCTCCAATTGAAGTTTAGTCAGAAAATGAAAAAAATAACATTTGTCAAAATTTTGTTGGATGCGCCTATGAGAACATTTTTATATTGTTGTAGTGCAAATATATAGAAAGGCTTGGATCAGAACTATGGCATATATTGGTCTGGCGGTGGTTTAGTTACAGTGAAATTGGGAGCAGTAATTTCTTTCCTTCACAGTTTTTGCTTTTTATTTTCTACTATGAAGAGTTCTCAACTTCTCATTGAATTCTGTATTCTTATCTTTGGTTGAAATAAAAAGACTTATATTCATATTCTGGGGCTTAATCTAGTGTCAAAGTAAAGGGTCCACTTTAAAAGCAACCTTTGACTAAAACACATGTAAGAAAAGGAGAATGAGGATGCGCTGCCTTTGATTTGATGCATGCATGCATCTCAATATTGAAATTTTCCACAAATTCAGTGCTTATTTGCTTATTGATTAATTGATAAATACAATTAACTAAAACGCAATTGAGAAAATGAGACTGAGGCTATGCTGCCTTTGATTTGATGCATGCATGCTTCTCAATATTGAAATTTTCCACAAACTCGGTGCTTAGTTGCTTAATGATGAATTGATAAATATATGTATACACACACACACACATATATATTATGTATGTATTTTTAAGAATGTGACAAACTGTACTTTTTAAAAAACTTTTATTTATTTCAGGTGAGAATGAAAGAGATAATTTTGCTTTTTCTTTTTTTTTTTCAAACGAATTCGCAAACAATTAACTTGAGTAAAAAATATAAAGTGAACAGTTTTAAGAAAAGAGATTCAGTAATTAATATTAATGAGACCACAGGTATGCTGATTTTGTTTTAAATGCTTTTACAAACACACATTTATAGTTTAAATTGTTGTACATGAACAAATTATAATATAATTAATAAAAATTAATGTAATATTTATAATATGAAAGAAATTAAATGAATAAAATTTTAATAAACTTTGCATGCGATCAATAATTTATTCCATAAATAATAATAATATAAAATTAATAATTATAAAATTTTTGTACAGTCCAAAGCAATAATTTAGACCTTGCATAAAGGAAAAGTAGGTTACATATGTTTGGATTTTATGGTAAGAATTACAGTAATATGGGAAATAATTTTATATGATAAATTTACACGATCATTTGAGTCAAGGCTCCAGACCTTTTCTTGTTTCAGCTTGATCTCAAAATGTTTGTCACTTTTGATTGGGCTTTTGTCATAGAAGTGCAGGTAATTTAGTATTAAGTTCTTGTTTGTCATATCCTATGGTAAAGTTGAAGTGCGCTCTTTTCTTATGAAATGTATGGTTCAAGTTAATCAATGTAGGTGCTGCAGTTTTACTCACACAAACATGTGCTGTTGGTTGATGCTACTTACAATGTTAGGTGATAACCTTAAAAATGGAATATTTAAATTCAATTTACTTGATTATGATGTAATTATTATATATTTTGATAATATTTATATTTGTTGAAGATTATGAATATATTTAATTAAATTGTTTTGTTTTAATTAAGTCTTATTTCTTTAGTTATTTAAGTGCTCTATTTTGATTAGGATAATATCAATTTGAGTTTCTTATTTTAAATTAGGATATGAGTTATATTAGGAGTCTAATTCTTTTTTTTAATCTTCTATAAATAGACATCTACGGGCAAAAGAACACTCATGATGCAATTGAGAAGAGATTTGGAGATCAAGAGTGACAACTAAGAGATTTAAAGCTCTATTATATGATTGTTGCGCCACGTTTTATTGTTCTCTTCCTTTCTTGTTTATTTTCTTCTCTTCTTCTATCTTTCCTTAGTTCATAAATTTGATTTCTTTTATTCTTAAGATGTTAGTTTTAATTATGAGCAGCTAACTTCCTATTATGGAGTTTAGGAGAATCTACGAATTGAATAGGTTTAATTAAGGATTCTTTTGTAATGTTTTATTTGGAGTAATCTATTGCCTTGCTCTTATTTTCTTATGAATAACTGATCACCTTTCTTATTTGATCTGTTGTGAGGAGGCTAGGAAGTCAATTGCAATAATAGCTCCATAGATCAATAGACTTAGGAATAAATTATATAGAGATATAAATTGAACCTAGACAGTTTGGAAACTATGTGCAGGCTTAACCGCTATACATAGGGTTACCATTTTTAATTAGTTGAGCTTAATGGGTTAATGTATTGAGAATAGAATTACAAGAGTAGACCTAAGTTTATACATAAACACCTATGATCTACCTTGGGAAAGGATTTCATAGACAATAGAGAATTATTGTTAAACCAAATAATTTCATTTAAATGAGTTCATCTTTAGTTAGAGTAAGAAGGTAAATATATGATTCTAGACTTTAGAGTTGTTAATTGATAAGTTGAGTTTCTAGTTTTAGCATTAGATTAATTTAGTTTAGTTTGAGTAATTTTGGTTTGATAATCAATTAGATTTAGTTTAATAATTAATTAATCTGAGTTGGCTACTTTGTAGGTAATATGAATAATTCAAAAAAATTGATACTTAGTTTGCTGTCCTATGAGATAACTTTGGATTCATTGTCTTACTACTTATTTAATCTGTACACTTGCAAAAAATTGCCAAGATCAAGTCTATATGCTACTATGTTGGACAACCTTTTTTTTTTCATATTCTTGTCCTTGTTTTCTTGCTGAAGCATATAATGATTATCATTTAGGAGTACTTGTTCATTTTTCTTTTTCAAAAGTGATATTAGTATGCTGTAGTGAACAGTCACTACTAAAAAGCAATAATTTAACTATGGTTGACTAAACTACAGTTAAACCTTATCACTTAACCATGATTGTTATAAAGTTACAGTAGGTATGATGTCTTAATCACAATTTTAAACAACCGTAATTAGGACTTCATGGTTTTACCATGATTCTAGCCAAAATGCAGTAAAACCAACTACCGTTTAACTTCGATTTGGCCAAAACTATAGTTAAACCATTCAGTCTAATTGTAATTCAACCAAACCATAATTAAATCATAATCAGGCATCATTTACGAATCGTGCACCAACTAAATCCCTTTTCTCCCACCACTCTACTATGCATTGAAGGTCCTTCTCCCTCTCACTGCTATGATCGAGGAAGGTGGATGTCCAACCACTATTATCTATCTCCCTTTCCCATTGCCAAATGTCCCTCTCCCTCTCTCACCATCGAATATCCTTTCCCTCTCCCATTGCTGAATGAAGCCCTCTCTTTTTTTTAGAACCTTTCCTCTCTTGCAGTGGCATTACTTCTTTGACCATTGATAGCACTGTCCAACTCCCTCTTCATTTTGCAATATGTTCCCTTCCACCATTGTTGCATTTGTACTATCTTTTTTTTTAATTTTTTAAACAAAAGCATTTCTTCTTTCAAACCAAATGTTGGTTGTCACAAATTTCTTCCTCAATATAGCTAGGGATGTTATGGTTTTATTGGAAAAAATTATGATTGTGTGTGCTGAAATTTAATTCATAAACAGTTGACTCATTTCCTTTAAGTGTTGTGCAGAAATTGTATTATGTTGAAATTTACTTCATTATTGTATATAGTTACTTTTTATCTTGCTTTTTTTTTTTCTGAAGTTTGACTTTTTATTATCTTCAAAAAGCCTTAGAGGTTAAAAGGTCTTAGAACTTTGTTTCATGCTAGTATTAATTTCACTATGGATGTATTAAGATATTTTTTATACTTTAGTCTTTAATTGCAATTATGTTTCCAAAAAATAAGGGACTTTAAAAATTGTCCATTTTTGAAATATAAAGAACTTATGTAGGAATGCTAATTTATTGCATAACTAACTCTTTTCTTTTCTTTTATTTTCTTTTTCACTTCATCAAGTAGTGTGATTACATTTCTTGTACTATGAGACATGACATATTTGTGCATAGATATTTTTTTCTTTCAAAAATGGATAAGTCTAGGATTACTAGTCCTCAGTAATAGAAAAGTCATTAGCTAAAGGTTATAGTTGAAGAGGTTTTAACCTTTTACTCAAGGTATTTGGATGAAGTAGAGACAATATTCAATCAACTTAGATGTGATGAGCAAGCCAATGATGGTTTATCTAATGATGGCATAATGTCTCCACCAGTTGAAAAGCCGATGGGTGCTAGTGAATACTTCACTCTTTCTCTTATGAATAAACTATAAGCACATCAACATGTGATACTAACTGTAGAAAAGTAAATCCCTTTCTTCAACAAGTGTATGATAAGTCCTAAATTGTCATAATTTTCTTAATATTTTAAGGGACTTATTATATAATTATTGAATTTATTTATATTTTTTTATATAAAATTAATAAATTTTAACTAAGTTAATATTTAGTAAGTTTTGGTTTTATTTGTTTAGTTTTGAGTTAATTTTTTTGTTATTAATAAAGTATAAATAGTATTTTATGTTTTCATCTAGATCTTAGGTCGTTAAATTGTTTAACTTTAGTTAATAGATTATAAATATTGCTTAGATGAATTTTCTATTTTTGTAAGGTGTTGCTTATTTGAAGCGTACACGTAAGTATACGTATTGCTAAAGTAATACAGTGATGAGAAAAGATCGTTTCCTCGAGAATTTGTTGTCAAAACTTATCAAATATCAAAATTCATACCCTAGCTTAATTTAAACAAATCAATTTTAAGTAATTGTATTAACTAGAGATGAATAAAGATTATCTACAATGCAAAGTTCAAAAGTGTTATTTAGATTTCCAAGTGATTAATAGTATCTAATATTATTAATCTCTCTTGCATTTTATAGCAATTTAGTTCAACACTCATTAATGTTGCTCTTAATGATGATAGCACTCATTAACGTTGCTCTTAATGATGATACATGTTAGTCAAGGGTTAACTTGTTCCTATAAGTATTTTTCCAAATCTCATATAGGATTATCCAATCAACTTTGTAATTCCTTATGAAATCAACCAAAATCAATTTAATAACCCAAAACCCAATTGGATTATGTGAGGTTAATGAATATATTCCTATCTCATTAACTAAACCATCCACTTTCCCTAACAAGTTTTAAACACTCACACAACTCAACTCCTAATCTAATTTCACTTTTCCTTTTCCAAGTTCAAGCAAAAGTATCAAATCAATCTAATTGTTGGCCAAACAATAAAAAAGCACAAAGTATGGAGTTAAATAAACATGTATTCATCATTAATCACAAAACTAGAGTGAGAAACAACCACTAATCCATACAAGAGCTTTTAATAATCCTAGATTAAGGAGTTTAGCTATACATATTCATGAAAATCAATAGCAAAGGTAAAGCAAATTAAGGTCAGAAACATCTGAATAAACGTAAGGAAAAGAAGAAGAAATGAAGAAACTAAGGATGGACGCTTGTCTCTACTTTAATCTTCAATCTTTAGCATTCCTTTACTTCAAGATGCCTTTCTTAACTCTCTTTAGCCTCTACACATTTAGAACAAACCCCAGCTGAACAAACCCTAGCAACCCAAAATGATGGCTCCTTTCGCTATAATGGCTATATGAAGTAAGAAAATCTCAAAATTTTGGGAAAGAAAATGACGTGTTTTGCTAAAATGAATCTCACCATGGCAACATGGAATACTAGAATGATTTACATTGCGACTTGCCTTTTTGAGCCGCAGTGATTTTGCCTACTGTTTGCTTTTGAAATGTGCTGTGCTGCAATGCTCTATATTCCCACCGCAATGCATTTAGCCCCTTATGCTCTAGGAATGCATCGCGCCGCATCACAATGCATCATCACTGTGACACACTTAGCCTCTGCCTGTCATCGTGCCACAGCTCAATATGGTCTCATCACAGCTTCAACCTTGTCTTGATCTATGCTACAGTGCAACATGTTCTCGTTGCAATGCTTTTAGCTTTTGTCTTCCATTTTGCCTCGACTTGCTTAGCATGCACCACGATGAAACATGTCCTAAATGCTTGCTTTCATTTTTTTTCCCTTTTAACTATGGCTTGATGAATTCTAGCAATGGTGCACTTCTAAAAATGACAACTACAAGTTTTTTGAGGCCTCTTTGACATGAAAAACTTTAATCCTATTTTAAATATGCACCTTACAACAAGAGCAAAATATAATTAGTTCTCAATATACTCAAAATTAAAACAAAAATTAACCTTTAAAGGGTAAATGTTGAGTGTGGAGCTATTCATCCTAAATGTGTTTATTTTACCTATAAAAAGTACTTCTTCCGGTCTCCAATATAAGTTACTTGTTGAAAGGTTGTCTTGGTTCAAAATATAAGTCACTTCTTCAAATTATCTTGATCATTAAATAACTTTTTTCTTAAATACCCTTAATTAAATAGAGTCATTAAGACTAATACAATTTACTAAGGATGGAGATAAGCTCTTTAATTAGGGGCAAATATGGAAAAAATTGTGCTTTAATACAAATTTAATTAGTTAAACTACTTTTAACCAATTTTCTTAATATCTGTGAGGTAGGTATTAGTAACTTATATTGGAGACTGAAGGGAGCATTATTTACTGTGTAATTAGAGGCTAAATCCATATTTACTAAAAGAAAATATTCATAATAACATGAATAACAGGGAGTTATCACACCCCCAAACTTGAACTTTTACTCATTTTTAACTAAAGCAAATCAAAACAAGATCATAATGCCTAGAGGTCAGCTAAACATCAATGTCTGCTATAATCCTTACTTACTACATCAAAAAGTATATTTAATAGGAAGAACAAGCAATACATGCCAAAGGCAAAGTTTAAATGATAAAGCTAAGACTTCTAACCATTTGGAAATGTATGTGTGAGTTTGGCCAAACATTCATCTTAAACAAGTGTCAAAATCAAGCTTCTGCACTCTAGAATGTATAAAACAGTCTCACATATAGGAATTTCATCAGCTCATCTTTTTCCCTCTCTCTATTAAATTAGGTACCCACAAAACCACTAGATCAAAAGGACTTTTAAGCTTGTAATGGGGCTAAGGTTGTGGCTTCGAATGATGGGCAAGATTAGTGCAAAAGATCTTAAGAAAATTTATATGATAGTATACACAAACAAGAGGTTCTCCCAATGCACCTTCAATAGCTATTGTTACTGAGTTCCTTTTCCATCTTTCTTTTATTTTCTTTTTTCTTTTTTTAGGAATAAATTTCCCCCAAACTTAGGTATTTTTTACCTAAATTATGCTCTTTTTTATAACATATATTCAACTCAACTTCAGAAAATGGAGGATTAACATGAACCATATAACTTTAATTTCAATGACTATATAGGCATCATTTACTGCATATCTTTTTCAATCAACCTCAATGCTTCCTTTCCTAATGAATATATTACCATTGTTTTTCTCAAGAAGAAGGATAAACTTATAGATTTTTTTTTATGAGGCAAAACAGGCTAGGTATTTATGTTAGGAAATAGAACAAAGTGTAATATCATGTGGTTTTTCTAAATAGGCTCAAATAAGGTTCAAGCATTAATATAATTAACTAAGGGTTAGGCTTGAAAGGCACAACTACAACCAAACAATGTCTAAATCATCTCTAAAGGTCATGCCATACCTACTAATTTGCCTCAAGAAGGTAGAAGACAAGTTTTGCAACCTTGGATTTGGGACTAAACATACAAATTAAATTACAAAAATTTTCTCCTAACACTAGTAATTGACTTATGTTTTGGCCAAACGGTGCATAGCATATTTTTCAAAAAAAATGGTGGAGATCTAACTTTACACATTTGAACTAATTGTAAAACATAATTAGCATAGAATTCCTACCAAACATCTCTTGATGCATGAAAACTATCATTGGAAGCAAACCAAAAACAAATCCAGCAAGCCAATAGACAAACTAATCCAAATGAGGATCCTAAAAAATTTGCCAAGGAAAAGGTCAAGCACAAAATTTCATGTTATTTTAGAATATCAAAACTACCCTACACCCAAACTTAAAGTCAATATTGTCCTCAATGTTGAGGGATAAAGAAAACCTAAGATAAATAAGAGTGAGTCATATGTATACTACAATGTAAACCCTTTTCTTACTATTTATTTATTTTTACTGCAAACAAAACAAGTAACATAAAATAAAGGGAAATAAAAGTAGGAATAGAACTAATAAACATGGCATGTGAAAAGTATGATAGAAAGTCAACAAAGGTTAAAAGCAACACACAGTTTAGAATTTACATAAAAATAACTAAACAAAACGCAATAAGCAAAAGGCAGGAGAATAATAAGAAGGAATTTCGAGTGGCAGGGTCCTGTGGGGGCTCCTAAGATGGCTCCAATGGAAATGGCTCAATGGGGCTATGTAAGAAGTTTGGATGAGGTGGAAGCTCATATGGGTCCCACTGAAATCGGCTAGCTAAGTGTCTTCAACACTGATAATTCTACCAATCCATAGCAAGGGAACGATGCTCCAATTCAATAAAACATCGCCCAGTTTTAGCTGACCAAAGAGAGAGATCCTAAACCATCATAAAAGTAGCCCTCAAGGACGGCCTCTGAGGAGAAGGTGGTGGCGAAATTTGAACTAATAGAAGGGATGGCTAATCTGGTTTTGCGGGATGCTCAATTGGTTGCTCCACTAGCTCATCCCCTTCATCCTCCTCATCATCCAAATTACTTATCATCTATATAGAAAAAGGCTTCCTTAGTGGAAGGAGTTTCTCATGTGGTTCAAACTATACCCTAACATCTACACACAACTGGATAATTGAGTAAGGATGGGCTAATTCAGAAGTGGTAGACTGAGAAATCCTTTTAATATTTTAACAAATGATGTACCCAACATGCATTAGTCTCCCATTCATAATCAAGTAGATCAATATAGCCTGGTTTGTAGTCAGATCGCTTATATGACCACTGCAAAGCAAATTGACACACACAAAATGAGCCCAATAGTGGGCCACTCTATTGAGATTGCCTCTAAGAATAACCTTGGGCACCCCACTTGACATTCTTAAGTAATTATGTCTCAAAAGAGTCAGTTCAGTAGCCATATCCTCCAAATCTGGTATCTTACCCCTTGTCTTATACAAGCAGTATTCACAGTCGGGAATGAGGGGAAGATGGTACAAATCCCTGATCACTTGTTCATTAATGATCACAGTGCGCCCCCGAACTTTATACATGTGGTCATGACAAAATGATGCATTTGCATAAAATTCTCAAACTACTGGCACCACAGCTGCCGCTGGCTTGGCACAAAATATACCCCATCATCTATAAGATATCTTATCAGCATCTTCTTAACTTTCTGAAGGTGTAGTATTGAACTTCCTCCCTAGAATCAAGGCTCTATGAAATGTAACTTCATTATACTGTTCTTGAGCCACTAGGGAAACAAAGCGAGACCAGTCAAACAAGGCTGAAGAGGAAGATGATGCCTTGCCTCTAGCTTTCTTTTTTTAGGCCATTATAAGTATACTTGCAAAAAGAAATTTTAACATTTAATTTCTGCAAGTAATCAAGTAGTTACTAACCTATACTCTATTCACACACAATTCAAGTAACTTCATTGTACCATTCACATGCAATCCAAGAACCATCTTAAGCTAATCAAACGGTGAACACAACAATTAGGATTGGGCTACTTTTATGTACAAAATACTTGAAAACATCATAAAGGGACAAAAAATTAAGCAAGCCATCAAGAGAATGCATTAACCATCCCAAAGACTTAGAACAAGATGGAAATATTGCCTAAGAAAGTATGATCAAGAGAAGCATAGAAAACACTTAAGAACATAGTTTTTCAATTCATAGTCCAAACAAATAATAGGGTTCCTTTCAAGCATTTTGATACATAGTTAGTGAGCATAATTTTAGTTTCCAAAATTTAAAACCCTGATCATCCCCTTATCACTATCATTGTTGTAATATCTAATTCTCTAAAAATGAGAGAAAACGTGAGAAACGTAATGTATGATTTCTCCGTAAACGAATGAAACTCACTGGATACAAAAGGAAGTCTCCTGAAATAATGTAGTTAAGGTCCCAAAAAATTTGGGAAGCATTCTAAACTCTTAAAAATAAGAATTCTAGCCTCAGATGAAAGGAAAAATAAAGCTAAAATGAAGAAACAAATTTTGACAAAAATCTTACGAAACGTAATGGCATTTTCGTAATTTTAAGTAAATTTTGGAATTCACATAGGAGGGTTTTTAAATGAAAGTTTTGAGTTCTTTGGGTTCTTAGAGGCCATGAAAACCATAAAAAGCCCCTGGACAATTAAAACCCCTCCAATGGACATTTTCCAATGTCAGTGTACCTGAACTGTGACAGATCCGTTCGGGAAGATTTTAGCTCCGATTTGAGTGATTCCAAAGGTAATTTATTAAATTGGGAACATAAATTTTATAATAGAAAAAATGGCTTTAAAAAAGGAGCTAAAACGAAGGAGAAACAAAAATGCCAAGAACGAAGGGCAAAATGAAAATTTTTGAAAAATGCTTCCTCCTCCCCCTATATATAGGTGGCGCCTTACTCTCCCCTTCATTTAGCTTCAAATTGTTCTGCCCAAAATTAGAAGAAAAACCCTAGGAGAGTGGAGCACCAAGGGATGAAGAAGAGGAGAAGAAATTCAAGCTTTAAGGTATGATTTCTTGGTAGTTTTTCATGCTTTCTTCCATCCAAACCTCCTCTCCTCCATCCTCCTTTTTTTCCTTTGATTAAAATGAAGTTTACACATCTGATTTAAGGGAGAAACTTACGACAAATTTTGGACTTGAAGAGAGGAGCTTGGAGAAAGCAAGATTCAAGTGAGAAAAAGTAAGAAACAAGGTAATTTCTCTTCCTATGGTTACTATTTTGATTCCCCCTCTTTCTCCATTTCGCCTCATCCAAGGAACCTTAGGAGGATTTGATTTTTAGGCAGAACCAAGGATGAATCTAGGGAAAAAAGGTGTGGAGATTAAGAATATGCAAAGAGAATTAACAAAAACCTATTAGATTTCAAGATGCAAATTCTAGGGTTTCAAGTGCACCTTGTAAAATCTGATTTTGTATGATGATTCCTAGGCCTAAATAAGAGTTTAAATGAGCTCCTAAGATCCCTAAGAAGCTCCCCACATGCATCCTCCCTTGAGAAAATAAAGCAAACTCCAAGAAACCCCATTTCCTCCATAGCCTCAGTCTAAAGGGGTTTATGTAGCTAGGGAGAGTTTTAAATTTTTCTAAGCCCATTCTTGAGTTATATATGATGAATAAAAATGAGGGGAGGCCTTGGAAAAAATTTAGAACCCATAGAAAGTGAGTTGGTGCTTTATGTTCCATATTATGACCTAAAGAAGCAACATGTAGTTAGGCTCTTGGTTTTGATTGTGTGATAACTCCAAGAGGCTTAAAAGGAGTCAAGAATCATATTTGAAAAGAAAGAATAGAGCCTAGAATTTATTTGAGAGGTGTTGTTTCATTAGATACAATTATGGAACCATAATGAGGTTATAGACTAAGCTAGTGTCTAAGCAAATTTTATGGTCTTAGAATTGAGATCATGAACCTAATTGGCTTCCATAAATTGTGTCTAGGACAAGAGAAATCTTTCTCACACTTTTGTGTGTGTGTGGCTGAAGCAAAGAAGGGAGATTCAAGGGAAAAAGTGTGTAATTGTATCCAAGGTAACTCTCGCTACCTTCTCTCATGCATGGATGTGTGCTTAGCTTGTCTTAGAATGTGTGTATGTGTATTTTCAAGCCATAAAAAGTATGCTAGCATGATTTCATATGCCATGATTTTATGATGACATATTATGTTTTTAAATGATGTTATGATATTTGTTTGGGTTTGCTTGAGTGTGGTGAGGCCAAGAACCCTTAGCCATGGTGAGGATGAGCTAAGAACCCTTAAGATTGATTAAGAAAAAGTAAAGAGTCTCCCAAAAGTGAGATGGACTCCCAAGAGTATGGTTGGGTCCAAGAATATCTTAAAGAATGGGTGAGGCAAGTCTAACATCCACAAGAAATTGGGTGAGGCCAATCCACTTGCTGGGCAAGCCTTTGTATGATATGTGTGAATTTTTCAAATGCTAAGAATGCTCCTTGAATGATTGCACATATCCACATGCCATGCATGCATTTGTAAAATTTGTTTTGCATGTTTTATGTATGATTGAATGGGAGATGAGCTATTGGGATTCTTTGAATCTCATCCCCTCCTCTCCAATGTTCTAACATGCTAGGTGGATCAAGATAGCAAGGAGATGGGAGCCAATCACTTGAGAGATGAGAGCATGACATTGAAATGCATAGAATTAGCTTCCTTAAGGCTATATTGATGTCAAATGATGTAATCCATTGTTGTAGATGGCCTATGACCTCTTGAGCATGTGTAATTATATTAATATGTGATGTATAAATGAGAGGATATATTATGTGAATACTAGAATGCAAAATGAGTATGTTGTGGGAGATTAGCTTCTTGAATGGCTTTATGTAATTGTGTACAAATGGAAGTGGAATGGCCAAAATGAGATGCATGAGATTTGGGACCATTTGGGCAGCTCACATAAGTCCTATTTATGCTTTAAACTTGCCCAAGAGGTGCCAAATACTAAGAAAAGCCATTTGGACATTTTGATATCCTATATGGAGCCAAAATTGACCATAATGGATCCTTATGTCACTTTTTATCCAGATGAGCTCTTCTTGATTTGAGATTTGGCATGCAATTAGAGTTTGTTGAGAGCTTTTTGGAAAGCTAAAGAACAGAGTTTTTGGAGGTCTAGAGAATATTTGATGAATTTTCAAAGTTGGAGATTTTTTTGATTTGGGTCATGTCACTATTCATACTAGTCTGAAAATGAAATTTGTCACACAGGGCTCAAATGATGTCTAATTGCTACAATGTTTTATATAAAGAAACTGAAAATTCCCAGTGACTTGTGCCAGTTAGAAGCACCTCATTTAGATGTCTAGAGAGGGGATATGAATTTTCAAAGAATCTGTCCAGTATTAGGAACTCCACCCGACATCAGTTACTGTTTAATTAGATTTCGAGATCTGAACTAGTTTTGTAGTTATTTTTTCCCTCTATCTAACATCCATATCTTTCCAAATTGATATCATTTTCATGGATTATATTTTTTTGGAATTAATTGGACATTTTTTAAGTTTGTTACAGAATTTTGTGACAGCACCAGTGGACAGCCTGACCTTTAGACCTTGTCAAATGTCAAACATCCTCTGTGTTAGATATTATAGTCTAAACATATTTTTAGTATGAAGTAGACATCTGTAGCTTTCCAGAATGGCCAAGAATGCATGATTTAGATTTTTCTATAATTAGTTATGATTTTCTAAAGTTGTGACAAAAATGAGGGCAAATCTGGCCAAAAATAGATATGTATATTTTGAGCTTCCCTTCGAGTTCCATGAGTTGTAGGCCACTTTTCATGATGTAAATGAGTTGTATTCATGTAATTAAATATGAGAATGTGATGTATGAGCTCATATGGCCCACGAGACTCTGAATGAAATTTTCATACACGACGCAACGCAAAAATGTTCATTATTTTTATGCTATTTTCATGATTCTTCCATGAGATGTATAATGGGAAGCATAGAGATAGCATAAAATGAGCTAAAAATTATGGTGTTACAATTGTAATAGCTAATTCTTTAAAAATGAGAGAAAACTCGAGAAACGTAACGTATGGTTTCTCCCTAAATACATGAAATTTACCAAAATACAAAAGGAAGTCTCCCAGATAGAGTAATTTAAGGTCCAATAAAATTAGAATAATATTCTAGACCTCAAATAATGGTGATTCAAGGTTAAAGGTGCCTTGAAACCGGAGCCAGAATAGCTAGACAAATTTTTACGAAAAGGCAACAAAACGTAATGGCGTTTTCATAATTTCAGACAATTTTTAGAATTCTCATAGGAGGGCTTTTTAAATGGTAAATTTAAGTTCTCTGGAGTTCTCAAAGGCCCCAAAAATCATAGAAAGCCTTAAGACAGTTAATGCCCCTTAAGTAGACATTTTCTAACAGTGGTGAGCCCAAACTTTAACCAATTCTTTTGGGAAGGATTTAGCTCCAAATTGAATGATTCTAAAAGTATTTTATAAGACTGAGGACCTAAATTTTATAATGGAAAAGATGGTTCTCAAAAAGGAGCTAAAACAAACATGAAATGAAAATGTCAAAACGAAGGGACAAAATTAGAATTTTTTAAAAGTTCGTCCTAACCTACCTATATATATATGTGGCGCCCCACCTCCTCCTTCATTTAGCCACATTTGTTTTTACCCTAAACTAAAGGAGAGAGCTAGGGTTTGAGGCACACCAAGAGGAGAAGAAAGGGAGGAGAAAAACAAGGAAAAGGTATAGATTTTCTTGATTTTTCATGCTTTCTCCTTAGCAAACTCCTCCTCCATCATCCCTTCTTTCCCATGATTTTATTAAAGTTCTTGGATCTATTTTGAGGGCAGAAAAAAGGTGGAAAATTCGGATTTGAGGAGAGAAGGCCAAGCAAAGTGAGAAACAAGCAAGAAAAGCCAAGAAAACAAGGTAAATCTTCATTCCATGGTAGCTACTCCTTCCCTTCTTCTCCTTGGTTCATCCTACCTAGAGAGCTTTAAGAAGACAGATTTTGGGTAGAACTAAGGGTGAACCTTAGGGAATTGAGTGTGGAGAATAAGAATATGCAAAGAGAATTAACAAACAACCATGGAAAATCAAGATAGCAAGGTTAGAATTTCAAGCGTCCCTTGTAAAATCTGATTTGATACTGATAATTCCTAATTGTTCATGTTATTGTACATATTTTCTCTCAGTAAAGATGATGTTAGCCTCCAATTATAGGGTAAATAATGCTTTTATAGATAAAACAAACATACTTAGGATGAATATCTCTATAGTCAATTCTTACTTGGAAAATGATAATTTCTATCTTAACTCTGAGTATATTGATAACTAATCACACTTTGTTCTTGTTATAGGATGCTTGTTTTAGAGAAGATTGAGCAATCTCAAGTGAAAGAGGCTCTAAAGTTAGTTTTTGCAGTATTTTTGAAGTCCCACAGTGGCTAAAGGTTCATTACACCGTGGCTGAAAAGGAAGAAATCAAAGATCAACGTGCTGAGCAACTTGCGCCGCAACAAATCCTATTATCACCACAGTGAAACTCTAACCAGAAGTTAACAATGCCACGGTGAGATCATGCTGGGCTATGGTGCCAGTCAAGTGAAGATAAATCCATGGTGAGAGTGTGTTGAGCTGTGGCACAAAGTCACAGAGAAGCCAAACTCGCCGCGGTGGAAATGCTATGCGCCAAGGCGAGGAGCGTTCAAGCCATCCAGAAGCCAATCTCGATGCAACGCATCACAATCAGGCCACAGTGCATATTTACCCAAAACTTAACCTGGTTGCGGCGCAAAATGCTAAGCCACAGTATAAAATGAATTAGCTAAATGCAATGTTTTCTTTATAGACTTTTTGAGGGTTTCAGACTTCATATACGAAGAGAAGATAAAGGAGCCATCATTCTGGGGTGTATTTGCTTTGTTCCAAGTGTGTGAAGGCTGGAGAGAGCTAAGAAGGCATCTTGGAGAAGAAGGAGGCTAAGGATTGAAAAGGGAAGCTTAAACAAACTCCATCTCTGAGTTTCTTCTTCCTTTCTTTTGTTCTTTTTATTATTTCTGATGTTTTTGACTTTCACTTTAAGTGTGCCTTTAGTTTTCATAATCATGTGTAGCTAAACTCTTTAATATAGGATTATTAAGAAATTTTGCATGGATTAATGATTATTCTTCACTTTTAACTTTGTAATCAATGGTTAATATTTGTTCATTCAACTCCATGCTTCATGCTCTCTAATTGATTAGCCAACATTTAGGGTGATTTAATACCTTGCTTGAACTTGAAAAAGGGAAAGAAAGGTTAGATCAAGAGTTAAGTGGTGTAAGTACTTGAAACTTGCTAGGGAAGGTGGATAGTTTACTTAATGAGATAGGAATATACTCATTAGCCTCACATGGTCTAATTAGGTATTATGCTAGCCATTTGATCCTTATTGATTTTATAAGGAATTATGAAATTAATTGGATAATCCTATATGAGATTTGGAAGAATACTTATAGAAATAAATAAACCCTAAACCAACATATATTATCATTGAGAGCAAAGATTCTGAGTGTTGAGCAATTCATTATGAAATACAAGAGGAACTAATAATCTTAGATGCCACTAATCACCCAAAACATCCAAATACTAATCTTGAGCTCTATATAGCTTTTGATCATAAACATTTCTTTTTAACACTAACTATTAAAAATTGAGTCGCTTGATTTAAGCTAGAGTGTGAATTTCAGTACTCGACATTGTTTTGACAACAAATCCTCAAGGGAACGATCTTTCTTATCAAAGAAAGCAACAAGTTTTGGCACCATTGCCAGAGATTTGTGTGCCAAAATATTTTCTTGTCAATATTGATACTAGCACACCTAGTTTGAACTTATGCACTGTGCATATTTTTACTTTATCTATTTTCAATTCCTTTTCTATTCTATTTTGTAGTGGCTACCTTTTGTAAGTGTGCTACCTCATATGCAAGAAATTAAAAGTCTAGAACTAGTTTTGTTTCAAGAAGAATCCAAAGAAGCATCTAACTAAACCCAGCGAGACGATAGTGAAACTTTTGACTCAACCACAAACATGGCGCATGAGGATGAAAATTGTGTTTACACAGTAAATGATTTTGCCATTTTGAATATGCAAGGATACCATTCCAGTATAAGAAGACCAGCCATTCAAGTAAACAATTTTGAAATGAAGCAAATGGTACTGCAAATACTTCAAATGGCTGGGCAATTTGGTGGCTTCTCTCTCGAAGACCTGAACACTCACCTCTCTAACTTCTTAGAGGTGTGTGATTCTTTTAAGTAGAATGGATATCAGATGATGCAATTCGGCTGAGGCTCTTTCCACTCTCATTAAGGGATAAGGCTAAGGTATGGTTCAACTCATTACCGGATGGGTCCATAGCTACTTGGGATGATCTAGTCACAGGATTTAGAGTCAGATTTTGTCCACCAGCTAGATCAGCAGAGTTGAGAAATGACATCACCTCTTTCATGCAACAAGACAATGAGCCATTATATGAAGCCTGGGAAAGATTCAAGGAATTGTTGAAAAAGTGTCCTAATCATGGATTTCCTAAATGGGTACAGGTGTAGACTTTCTACAATAGACTGTTACGCAAAACAAAAGTCATCCTTGATTCAGCTTCCAATAAGAGTATCACAGGCAACTTGAATGTTGATGTGGCATATAATTTGCTAGAGAATATGGCAGCTAACTCCTTCTAATGGTTTACATCTAAACCTCATAAGAAAAGGTAGCTGGGGTACATGAAATTGATGCCCTAACCAAACTCTTAACTCAAATGGCTATAATAAACAAGAGGTTTGATAGTCTTGAAACACATTTCAGTGCACCAATGGGGGTTAATGCTATTCATGCTCCGATCATCACTTATGAGCACTATAGAGAAGAACATTATAGTGATCAATGCCCTTCTTTAGTAGAAGTAGTCAACTACATGGGCAACTATGGAAAAAACCAAAACAATCCATATTCCAAAAACTACAACCCAGGATGGAGAACTCATCCAAATTTCTCATAGAGTCAGGGACAAAATCAGGGCCAGTCATCCTCTTATGGTATGAGACCTTCTTATCCCCCTAGATTTTTTGCTCAAGGAAAACTACTGATGTAAAAAAAGAAGCCAAACATGGAGGAAATGCTCATGCAGTATATGGCTAAGCAAGATGCCATCTTAGCTCGATAGGAGGCACTAATGACAAAATATGAGACAACAACCAGAATATAGAAGTACAAATCAGCCAATTGGCCTTTTCTATAAATTCAAGACAACTCGGGGTACTACCAAGTGACACTGTTCCTAACCCTAAAAGAGAAGGCAAAGAGAATGTAAGGTTATTGCATTAAGAAGTGGCAAAGAGTTGCCATAAGTGTTACCATCAAAGCAAGCTAATAAGTCTAGTCAAGATCAAGGCAAGGTGGAAGAGAAGGTTGAGAAGGAGAAACTTGTGGAAGAGAAAAGTAAAGTGGTGGAGAAGAGGAAAGACAATGCTAAGAAGAATAGTCAAGAGAAGGGTCAAGAGAGAATCATTCCCCCACTACCATTTCCTTAACGCTTCAAGAAGAAAAATCTAAACAAGCAATATCAGAAATTTTTAGAAATCTTCAAGCAGCTCTACATTAATATTCCATTTGTAGAAGCTTTAGAACAAATGCCAAGTTATGCTAAGTTTATGAAGGACATGCTATCTAATAAGAGGCGGTTTGGAGAATTTGAGCCGGTGGCTCTAACTCAAAAATGCAGTGCTATTCTGTAGAAGAAATTATCACCTAAGATGAAAGACCTAGGAAGTTTTACCATTCCCTGTAACATTGGGAAACATTTCACTAGAAATAATTTGTGTGACCTTGGGGTAAGTGTGAACCTAATGCCACTATCAACTTTCAAGAAACTTGGATTAGGAGAGGCAAGGCCAATAACTGTCACTTTGTAATTAGCTGATCAATCCTTAGCTTACCCCAATGGGGTTATTGATGTCTTGGTGAATGTTGACAAGCTAATTTTTCTAGCAGATTTTATAGTCTTAGATTATGAAGAAGATAAGGATATTCCTATCATTTTGGGTAGACTTTTTTTGGCCATAGGAAGAACTTTGATTGATGTATAAAAAGGAGAGCTAACTATAAGAGTGAATGGCTAGAAGGTGACATTCAACATATACAAGGCAATGAAGAACCCGAATGAACCAGAAGAATGTTGTTTTATTTGTTTAATCACCCATGCAGTACATGACGAGTTCATTGAATCAACCCTTAAGGATCCTTTAGAAGCATCATTAGTTGGAATGGTTAGGAAGGAGCATAATGGAGTGAGAGAATGTATCAAGCTATTGGAAGCTACTCAAAAGCATTCCAATGCTTCTCAACAATTTGAACCACTCAGTGCATCAATTAAAGTCAAATCTATGTTGAAACCATCAGTGGAGGAACCTCCATCTCTAGAATTGAAGCCATTACCACCTTACTTGATATATGCATACCTAGGAAAAGAATGCACATTACCTGTAATCATCTCTGCTGCTCTCTCTGAGCAACAAGAAATGGAGCTTCTCCGGGTCCTTAAAGGTTTTAAGTGAGTCATTGGATAGTCAATAGCAGACATAAAAAAGATAAGTCCCTCCATTTGCATGCACAAGATACTATTGGAGGACAACCACAAGAAGTCTGTTGAACATTAGAGAAGGCTCAACCCAATAATAAAAGAGGTGGTCAAGAAAGAAATTTTGAAATGGCTTGATGCTGGGATTATCTATCCAATTTTAGATAGCTCATGAGTGAGCCCAATCCAATGTGTCCCTAAGAAATGAGGTATGACTGTAGTGGCTAACACCCATAATGAGCTAATTCCCACTAGAACAGTGACAGGGTGGCGGGTATACATGGACTATCAGAAACTAAACACTGCCACTAAGAAGGATCATTTTCCATTGGCCTTCATTGACCAAATGTTAGATAGATTAGCTGGAAAGGCTTACTTTTACTTCTTGAATGGGTATTCGAGATATAATTAGATTGCTATTGCCCCGGAAGACCAGGAGAAGACAACTTTCCCATGTCCTTATGGCATGTTTGCTTTCAGAAGGATGTCATTTGGACTATGCAATGCACCAGCAACATTTCAAAGATGCATGATGTCTATTTTCTCTAATATGATTGAGCAAACCATAGAGATATTTATATATGATTGTTTAGTCTTCGAGGACTCATTTGAAGAATGTCTTGCTAACTTAGAGCAAGTTCTGAAGAGGTACAAGGAAACTCATTTAGTCTTGAATTGGGAAAAGTGTCATTTCATGGTGCAAGAAGGTATAGTCCTTGGTCATCGGGTCTCAAGTAAAGGCTTTGAGGTGGATAAAGTTAAAATCTCCCTAATTGAGCAACTTCCACCTCTGACCAGTGTAAAAGGAGTTCGGAATTTCTTAGGTCATGCGAGCTTTTACAGAATATTCATTAAGGACTTTTCCAAAATTGCCAAGCCCCTCTATCAACTACTTGAGAAAGATACTCAATTCAGTTTTGACCATCAATGTCGTATAACTTTTGAAGAGTTGAAGAAGAAATTAGTATTTGCCCCTATTATTGTGACACCGAACTGGACCAAGCCATTTGAAGTAATGTGTGATGTCAGTGACTATGCTGTGGGGGCTGTATTAGGCAAAGAAAAGGGAAACTCTTTCATCCGATATACTATACCTGTAAAACTCTATCTGATACTCAACTAAATTATACCACCATCGAAAAAGAGTTGTTAGCAGTATTATATGTATTTGAGAAGTTCAGATCTTATTTGGTAGGCACCAAGGTTACGACTTTCACAGACCATTCAGCCATTAAGTATTTAATTGAGAAGAAGGACTCTAAACCAAAGCTTATTCGGTGGGTTTTGCTTTTACAAAAAATTAATCTGGAGATTGTTGATAAAAAAGGTAATGAAAATCATGTAGTAGATCATTTGTCTAGATTGAGTACTGAAGCTCAAGATGACAAAGAGAACAGATTAATGAGACCTTTTCGAATAAGAGTTTATTTTTTATAGAGCAAAACAAAGTGCCATGGTATGCAGATGATGTGAACTATCTAGTATGCCATGTGTTGCCCCCAAATTTAAGCTTACACCAGAAGAAGAGGTTCCTGCATGATGTCAAGTTGTATGTTTGGGACAAACCATTTTTATTTAGAATGCGTGCGGATCAGATATTGTGGAGGTGCATCCCAGATGAGGAGCAAGAATCTATCTTGCTAAGATGTCATGCCGTTGAATATGGAGGACACTTCAATGGGCAAAGAACTACAACCAAAATCCTCCAATCGGGCATTTATTGGCCCTCGTTGTTCAAAGATGCTCATGCTTTTATAGGGAGATGTGACAAATGTCAAAGGACTGGTAATATATCTAGACGGCATGAGATGCCTCTGAATAATATTTTAGAAATGAAAGCATTTAATGTTTGGGGGGATAGACTTCATGGGGCCTTTTACCTCTTCTCAAAATAATCAATACATACTTGTTGTTGTGGACTATGTGACAAAGTGGGTTGAGGTAGTGGCCTGTCATGTTAATGATGTTAGGGTGGTCATGAGATTTCTAAAAAAGAATATTTTTACCAGATTTAGAGCCCCTAGAGCAATCATTAGTGATAAAGGAACTCATTTTAACAATCGCCAGCTCAAAGCATTCCTAAAAAAAATAGAGTGTAACACAAGATGGCATTGGCATATCATCCTCAAACCAATGGCCAATATGAGGTTTCCAATAGAGAGATAAAGAGGATTCTGGAAAAAATAGTAGGTCCATTAAGAAAGGATTGGGCTAAGAAGTTAGATGATGCCTTGTGGGCCTATCATACAGTATATAAAACTCTGATTGGTATGTCTCCCTACAAGCTTGTCTTTGGTAAAGCCTGTCACCTACCAGTCGAACTCAAGCATAATGCCTTTTGGGCTATGAAGAAATTGAATTTTGACTTGAGAAGACCTGGTGGGAAAAGACTGTTGCAACTTAACGAGCTTGATGAATTTAGACTTCATGCTTATGAAAGTGCAAAGCTCTACAAAGAAAGGACAAAGCAATGGCATGATAGGAAACTTTTACAGAGGAAGTTTGAACTTGGTCAATTGGTATTATTATATAACTCAAGGCTTAAGCTCTTTCTTTGTAAGCTCAAGTCACGGTGGTCAAGACCCTTTGAAGTAGTTGATGTCTCTCTGTTTAGTGCTGTGGAGATCATGGACAAAGAGTTAAATATAAAATTTAAAGTCAATGGTCAGCGACTCAAACACTATTAAGGAGGAGAGGTGGATCGTTAAAAGTCCACCATCACACTGAAGGATTGCACTTGAAGCTACTAAAAGTCGGGCTGAGAATTATAAACTTAGCGCTTCTTGGAAGGCAACCCAAGTTTCATCATTCTCAGTATTTAATTTGTTATTAAGGTTGTATGTTAATCCCATATTGGTAACTATTGGTCATTTGCTGTGGTTTTAGGGGAATCTGTGGGAGGATTGTCCAGTTGGCATAATAGGGGGAGCAGTTTCAAATAACTCACTCATCATTCAATTCAAAAACAAAAACAAGAAGAAAAAGAGAGAGTATTCTTAACTTGATTTTGATGAATTATTGTCCTATTTATACTTTAAATTTCAAAAAAAAAGTGGAAGGATTCAATTAGGAACTAAATGCTAGACTGTTGGGTTAAATGAAAGCATGTTTGTATTGCTAAACAATTTTGCACCATAGATCAAATGTTTCATGCCACGACTCAGGACATGTCTTAAGCATCCAGTAGTTAAATTCGCTATAGTGAAAAAAGATTCACCGCAGTTCCCATGAGAGGCAGTAGCATGATTTGATTGAGGTAGTGGGCAATGTCACTGTGGCTCAAAAAGTATAGCCGCAATGCCTTTAAAACGCAATAGCGAGATTCGCCACAGCCAATAAACTTGAACCGCTGTGTGAATAGTATATAGGTGCTTTCCAAAGTGCATCATGCTGTGGCACACTAATCCAAGCCGCAACATGAGTTGTGTCATTCAAAAAAAAAATTCTACACCTTAATTCTTTGTACCCTACCTGACCCATCTCCTCCGCCACGCCATCCTCCCATTTCCTCCACGGCATTTCCCTCAACCTCCAATCCTCCTTTCTAAGTCTGAGCCCTACTTATCTGCCATATCTCTACCTACCTCATCCCCTCTTTCTATTCTCCCCATTAACTGCACTCTTTTCTCTTCCCCATGACTCTCTTCTCCATCACCTTGCACAGCCCTAAAATACTTCTTCTTCTTCAATCTGTCATGGCTTCTCCCTTGAATTGAGGATCAATTTCCTCTCATTTGTGTCGCGAGGAGATACACCTCTGCAGTGCTCCCTCCCATTTTCTCCATCAATTAACCGCTATAGGTATGTAGTTCAGACTACTAATTTCCTTTACGAATGGGAAGGTATAATCTACTTCATTGCTTGAATGGCAAGTACGTCTTGATTTTGTTCTTTGCATTGTGCTGGTTGACTGAGAAAAATTGGTTAGGGAGTGCTTTGTGTAGTCAAATTTTTGTTGCAATTGTCAAGAAAATTATTGCACACCAGCTGTTTGATAAAATGCCCAAATGAAATTGTAGTGTGTGTGGCTCTTTTCTGTATGCTTTTGTCCATCTATTTCCTCTATGTTTGTACATAGCTGATGGATGATGTCTCAGGGATGTTTAGTATTCTCCAAATTTCAAAATTGCCATTATGCACATTAACTGTATGTTTTAATGCTTGAAACCTTGATTCGTTCCTATTTCTGTACAACATGAATTCTCCTTATGTCTCCTCTAGTTAATATTGTTTGAACAAGAGTTTTATTCTATTTGGGATTGTGATGCTGGTTAATTCACATGTTTATTAGCTCATTGAGTTTGTGGTTTTTGCATGCTAGTTGGATTACTTTGCATGTCATAGAGGTCATCTATAGGTTCACCTTGTGCTACATTTAAAGAGGGCTCTTAATTGATTAGCAGTGACTGGACTTGCATAAGATTGAAGTCTTGATTCATAACTATTGCTCAGTTGCCCATGCTAATTTTCTTTAATTTCTTCTTGTAGGCTTCTTTCTAATGGCTCCAAAGAAGAAAGCACAGGGTGAATCATCATCGTCATCTTTTGCTTTATTTAATTGCTTTCTCTTCATTTCCTTAGCAGCTCAGAAGCACTACATTGAAGTTACTTTCACAAGGCTCTGATTCCTCGGAGGAAATTAGCAATGCACCTTCTGAAAGTCAGGAAGTAGCGGATCAAATCTCCGCCAAAAGATGAGGAACATTCTGTTTTGAGCCAGCAGCTGCAATGGTACCCATCGTCAGCGAATTCTATGCCAATGCCCCGTTTTGTCATGAACACTTGTAGAGTCTAAGGACGCATAGTCACTATTAAGCAAGTGATTTGAGATAGATATCACCTTTCTTTAGTGCTTGACTATAAGTTTTGCATGTACTAGATGAGTGGGGAGACCTTCGACGTAGATGATGTTGCTACAGAATTGACTTTTCTAGGGTGGAACATTTGGAAGATGTCACAAGGGGTACCCAAGGGCATTCTGAAGAGTAATTTGAACCTAGTGGCCTGCTATTGGGCTCACTTTGTATGCACTAACTTGCTCCCAAGCGGGCATCTGAGTGATGTAACCATTGATCAGGCGATCCTAATTTATCTGATCATGATTGGGAGACTGATAGATGTCAGTTAAATTAGTTTTGAGAACATTAAGAAGATTTCTTAGTCTATAGTTTTCGGCCTGGTGCATCCTTATTTGATCACAGAGTTGTGCACCGCTGCAGGGGTTCAGTTTGAACCACATGAGGAGCTCTTCCCTCGAGGAAACCCTTTTCTATTTTGATGATTGGTGATCTAGATGCTGAAGGGAATGAGCCAGTAGAAGAGCCAATTGATGAGCCAATGGAGCAGCCTGTTAAGAAGCTAATGGAGTTCCCAGTTGAACCAGATCAGCCACCCCGTTCGCCAGTTCAGGATCGGCCACCATTTCCAACACAGGCACATTCCTTGGATGCTCTATTCACGATGATTCAAGATCTTTTCCTCCATGCTCAGGTTATGGACTGCTGGTAGTACCAATGTTGGAGACATTTGGCCAACCATCTCCAGTGGGACCCATATGAACTTCCACCTCCTCCTAATTTTGTACTCAATCTCGTTGGATCACCACCTCAGGAGCCACCTCCAGAGCCATCTCAGCAGCCACCACAGGACCCTGACATCTAATGCTTCCCTTCTCATTATGTCAATTGCATCTATTTAGTTGTTTGCATTATGAACTCTAAATATTTTATTTTGTTATCAGTAGGGATTGACTTAATGTTTTCTTTGTTATTTTGTTGTTTATGTTATTGTCTTTATATTTCATTTCCTATTTCTTTTTTTTAGTCTCTATTAAGTCAACACGAAAAACAAAAAATAAAAATAAAACAAAAAATATTTAAAGTAGCTTAGGTGAGATCCTTATGTACATAACTATCCCCCTTAATTCTCTTAGACTTTCTATGTCCCTCAACATTTGGGCAATGTTGATTTTAAGTTTGGGGGTAGGATATTTTGGACAAGCATAATTGATGGGAATAACATGAAATTTTGTACTTAAACTTTTGCTTGATAAGAAAATTTTTGAAATTCGTATCGAATTAGTTTGTTTGTTGGCCTACTGGTTTTGTTTTCACCTGCTTCCAATGATAATGTTCTATGTCAAGAGATATTTGGTAGGAATTTTATGCTAACTATGTTTTGATCTGAGTTCAAATGCATAAATCAGGATTTCTTTCATTTTTGAAAACCATAATATGCACCATTTGGCTAATCCACAAATCAATTGCTAGTTTTAGGAGAAAATTCTCTGTAATCTAATTTGTATGGCTAGTCTCAAATCTAAGGTTTTAGAACTTGTCTTCTACCTTCTTAAGGTGAATTAATAGGTATGGCATAACCCTTAGAGGTGATTCAAGTATTCCTTAATTGAGATTATGCCTTTCAAGCCTGACCTTGTTGTAATTATTTTAATGCTTGAACCTTATTTGTGCCATTTGAAAAAAAAAAAAAGAAACTGTAGGAGATTCCATTTATTCTGTTGTCCCAAAGTGACCAACAAGAGTACCTAACTTGATTTGCATTATAAAAATCTATAATCTTGCCCTTTTCTTGAGAAAAAGATAATAGTGTGTTCATGAGGAAACAAGCAGTATGGTTGATTCAACTACATTCAAAAAAAGAGAAATTTTGAGATGGGGATCCCATTGAAATCATTGTTGAAGGTGCATTGAGAGAGCCTCTAGTTTATGTATACTATCATATAGATTTTCTCAAGATCTTTTGCACTGACTTTGCCTATCCTTTGTAGCCACAGCCCTAGCCCCATTACAAGCTTAAAAGTCTTTTTGATCTAGTGATTTTATGGTACCTAATTTAGTGGAAAGAGGGGAAAAGAGGGAAAAAAGTGAGCTTATGAAGTTCTTGTCGTTGAGGCTAATTATACTTGTTAGAGTGTGGAAAATTAATTTTGATACTTGTTTAAGATGAGTGTTTGGCCAAATTCACACACACACTTCGAAATGGTTGAAAGTCTTAGCTTTATTGTTTGAACTTTGCTTCTAGCATATATTGCTTGTTCTTCCTATTAAATGTTGTGACGACCCTAACTTCTAATCATTGTAATTAAGGTTAAATACATGATTAATAATCTGAAATCAGGGTTATAAGACAATACAACTAATTACATTCAGAAAATACAGGGAAATTTGAACTTTAATATTATTAGAGTCATCAACCATATAATTACAAGCACTTACGTACATTAAGGAAACAAACATTCATTTATAAGCCTTTGATTCTATTACCTATTAATTCCAACTCACAAGAATCTTTTACTAATGTTACTAAGTCATCCCTTGAGATTACCATCTAAAAAACCAAGATTTTCTAGTTAATATAAGGGTTTTAGGACGTTCACCGCCGCTAAATTCCCCTTAGCCACGGCCAATTCCTCTCAGTTTCCCACTTTACCTCGTTACTGATATTGCCACGGTGAGTTTGACCTTCGCCACGGCTAACCTACATGGCGTCGTGGCAAGGAAGCCTCCTGGAACCTACCTCACTCTCCTTTCACTATTGGCCGCAGCCAATACCTCCTTTCGCCGCAGCTAATTCCTCTTTGGAACACCCAACAAATTCTTGCAAAAGTTCGCTATGAAGAATTACCCTCTGGAAGAATCCCAATTTTTCCTCTCACATTTCACTATGGCGAATTACTCTCTGGACTCCCCCTGGGCAATTTCGCCTCTATTGGCTATGGCGAAATGCTGTCTAATCCTACATCTTCTAAAACCTTGTCTCATACTCTCCACTCTCCCTCAAATATCACCCTAGGGCCATTCTACCTTAATTTATGCAACTCCAATGGTATTTATGTACCTTAATTACCCAGCTAATTTACCATTACCAATTCAAAACTTAGGTATAAATCCCTACTCATCCAACTACCATATGCCAGCAACTCATAAGTTAAAAATCAAAGAATTTCATAAGCTTCTAGCAATTATCATTCAAATATACATTCCATTAAAGATCTCATGCATCATTGATTCAAATCAACAATCTCATATATCTCATAATGACATTCCCAATAGTGAACCATATCATGAATTCAACAAGTTCATACATCCAAATGCTGTAAGTTCATACATTCAAAACCAAGCTATATTGAGACTTAACTCTTTAATAAATACATTCCAATTAATCAAAATATAAACGCCTACACTTGGCAATATGATTACATGATGATGTTATATAAAAGATTAACAAAATTGTATCTACTCTACTCAGATTAGCCCAAGTGTAGCTTCCTCCACACATGGCTAGAGTTCATGGATTTTCATCCACTTGCTTCCCCTTATCTTTACCCAAAGGGCCTTCACCTAAAAGTATAATCCCATGAAATGGGGTGAGATGCAAATCTCAGTAACCAAGGGATTCCATCATATATTCCAGTTTAATTAACATATATGCATGATTTCACATAAGCATCAGAGAACATACCAGTCACAGTAAATGAAACAATTAGGCTATCATTATTGCTATCTCATACTAGCAATCATATTTCCACATGTTAAAGGCCAATAACATTGGGGGAGGCCCGTCCATGGCACCTACTCCTCATTGAATACAACCAAGGTTCAATGCATCTGGGGTTTGATTATAACCCGGTGCCCGATCGAAGCACATGCACTGGTGGCAGCCGTACCACAGCTCCATCATAGACTCACAAGGTCCAATCACAATACAATAGATAGCTAACCAATTTATTCAGTATTTCAAATCATTCATGTATAGCAAATATGAAATTAAAATAGATATATGCATGGAATTAATATAGTCTCGGTTACCTCACTTGTAGCCAATCCTTTAAGAGCCAATTGAATGTTACTTCATCCCAATCACTACTAAACCAAATTCGGATTTGGTTGCTCCTACCCTAGAAACCTCAAAATAACACATCAAATTCTGAGTAAATTCGCACAGCAACAATACCCATATTATAAATCAGCTATAAGGGTCTCAAACTAGCAAAGAAAGCATCAAAATGGAGAGTTTATACTTACCTAATATCAGCCCTAGCCTTAACCTACGAGTTTTCATCATGAAAATCCCAAACAACCATATTTCAGATTTTAGGTATAGTGAAAATACTCTAAATGAAAAACTAATCAGGCCAAAATGTAGAGAAAGAGAAGGGAATTAAGTTATATAACTATTACCTTGGCTAAATCTTGCTTTAGAAGTAGGAAATGATGGATTTCTTGCCCCAAACCCTAGCCTCCCTTCAAACCTCCGAATTTCTCCTTTGTGTTTTAGTAAAATGGAGAAGGGGCTGAAGTGTTTAGGGTTTTAGTTGGGTTAAGTTAGGTCAAATATGGGTCATAGGCTGCTCCAAATATCCAACTCCAAATGGGCTTCAAATTTTAGCTTTATTGGTCCAACTTTAAGGTGTTGGGTTGCAGAATTTCATTGGGTTAGACCTAGTTTTAAGAACTCCATTGTTTTGGGTCTGCATAAGGTTTATTGGGCCATTTATAAGAGCCTATAAAAGGTGGGTCTTGGGCCTCTATCACATTGAATTGGATTGGGTTTGCACCTAACTTATTGGGCCTCCATTAGCCTCTTATCATGATTTCTTACATTAATTTGGGCCTAGATGAAGCTTCTATCCCAATTAATTCTCAACTCATATTATTATCTCTCAAAATTTCCATTCACTTAGCTCACCCAATTATTCTATATTATTTATTCTTAATTAACCCAAATCCATGATTAGCACTTTAATTAATTTTGGGGTGTTACAAATGCACTCTCTGAGGTAGCAAGTAAGGACCATAGTAGTCATTAATGTTCCCCAGGCCAATGGTCGCTCTAATAGTGTTTTTGGTTCATTTTACTCGAGTACAACTAAAAGTTCAAGTTTGGGGGTGTGATAATTCCTAACTATTCATGTTATTGTACATATTTTCTCTCAATAAAGATAATGTTAGCCTCCAATTATAAGGTAAATAATACTTTTATAGATAAAACAAACATACTTAGGATGAATAGATCTATACTCAATTCTTACTTGGAAAATGATAATTTCTATCTTAACTTCGAGTATATTGATAACTAATCACACTTTGTTCTTGTTATAAGATGCTTGTTTCAGAGAAGATTGGGCAATCTCAGGTGAAAGAGGCTCCAAAGTTGGTTTTTGCAGTATTTTTAAAGTCCCACCGCGACTAAGAGTTTATCACGCTGCGACTGAAAAGGAAGAAATCAAATATCAACATGCTAAGCAACTTGCACCATGGCAAATCCTATTATCACCACGGTGAACTTACAACCAGAACATGACAACGCCACGATAAGATCATGTTGAGCTGCGGCGCCAGTTGAGTGAAGCCAAATCCACGGCAAGAGCGTGTTGAGCCGCGACACAAAGTCACACAGAAGCTAAACTCACCATGGTGGAAATGCTATGGAATGAGGCGAGGAGCGTGCAAGCCATGCAGAAGCTTTCTAGAAGCCAATCTTGCCGTGGCGCATATTCACCTAGAACTTACAAAACTAATTAGCTAAATGTAGCATTTTCTTTCATATTAGGAACTCTTGTATGGATTAATGACTGCTCTTTACTTTAACTTTGCAATCAATGGTTAATATCTGTTCATTCAACTCCATGCTTCATGCTCTCTAATTGATTAGCCAACATTTAGGGTGATTTGATTCCTTGCTTGAACTTGGGAAAGGAAAAGAGAGGTTAGATCAAGAGTTGAGTGGTGTGAGTACTTGAAACTTGCTAGAGAAGGTGGATGGTTTAGTTAATGAGATAGAAATATACTCATTAGCCTCACATGGTCCAATTAGGTATTATGTTAGCCATTTGATCCTTATTGATTTTATAAGGAATTATGAAATTGATTGGATAACCCTATATAAGATTTGGAAGAATACTTATAGTAATAAATGAACCCTAAGCCAACATATATTATCATTAAAAGCAAAGATTTTGAGTGTTAAGCAATTCATTATGAAATACAAGAGGAACTAATAATCCTAGATGCCACTAATCACCTAAAACATCCAAATACTAATCTTGAGCTCTGTATAGCTTTTGATCCATAAACATTTCTTTTTAACACTAACTATTAAAAATTGATTCACTTTATTTAAGCTAGGGTGTGAATTTTAGTACTCGACATTATTTTAACAACAAATCCTCGAGGGAACGATCTTTCTTATTACTATATTGCCTTCGTGATACATATACTTGCGTGTATGCTTCAAAGAAAGCAACAAGTACAATAATTTCTAGGCCTAAATGAGTTTTTGGATGAACTCCTAAGATCCCTAGAAAGCTCCTCATATGCATCTTCCATCAAGAAAATAAAGCAAACCCACTTGATACTTACATGAAGCATGGTTTTGGCCTAGGCTAGAGAGAGTACCAAAGGAAAGTTTTAATTTGTTCCAAACTTATTTTTGAGTCATATATGATGCATGAGGATGAGAGGAAGCCTTGAAAAAATTTTAGAAGCCATAGAAAGTGAGATGGTATCTTAGGTTTTATATTATGGCTTAAAGAAGCAACACCTAGCTAAGCTCCTTGATTTGATTGTGTGATGACTCCAAGAGGCCTAAAAGGAGTCAAAAATCATAAATGAATGAAGAAAATGGAGCAAAGATCATGTTTCCCTATGGTTGCTTCATTAAGTGCATTATGGAACCATAAAAGAGTCATATGAATCACCTAACTTTTCTAATAAATGTGTGGCTTTAGAATTTAGTTCAAGAATATAATTGGCTTCCATATGTGCCTAGGCCAAGAGAAACAAGTCCCACCTTCTTTTGTGTGTATGGCCGAGGAAGAGAAGTCCAATCCAAAAGGAAAAGTTTGTATTTGTAACAAAGGTAGCTCTCTCTCATTTCTCTCATACATAGATGAATGTTGTCTTGTCTTTGAATATGTGTATGTATGTGCTAAGCCATGAAAATGTGTTCTAGCATGATTTTATATGCCATGGTACCATGATGTTGTTTTATGCATTCAAATGATTTCTTGTTACTTTGCTTTAGTTTGCTTAAGTGTGGTGAAGCCAAAAACCCCATAGCAATAGTGAGGATGAGCCAATAACCCTTAAGAATAGATGAGGCAAAGCTAAAAGTCTTCCAAGAGCAAGGCCTAGTTCAAAGCCCTAAAGAAAAAGGGTGAGGCAAGTCGAAGATCCTTGAAGAGAATGGGTGAGGCCAAACCACTTGCTTGGCAAGCCTATGTATGTTTAATGTGACTTTTTGAATGCTAAGAATGCTTCTTAAATGATCACATACCTTATGATAGTCATGCATGCATTTTTAGACTTGGTTTTACATTCTTTATGTGTGATTGAAAGGGAGAAGAGCTATTGGGATTCCTAAAATCTCATTCCTTCCTCCCCACATGTCTAACATGCCTAGGTGGATCAAGTGTGTCAAAGAATGGAAGCCATCAAGCCTAGAAGAAGAAGATTGACAACCAAGTGTGTGAAAATGCCAATTTGGGTCCATGAGTGGCACATGATGTAATCCTTTATTGTATATGTTATATGACCTTATGATCACATGTAAATGTATGATGTATGTATGAGATTTAATGTCATATGTATGAAATATCATGAATTGAGTATGGAATGGCAAGAACTAGCATGTACATTCTTGTGCATAACTTAGGGTGGACGAGTGAGATTAAGAAATCTAGGTGTATGTACCTTTGAGACAAGTTTAGTAGACCATTTTTGTGCCTTCCCACGTGCTCAAGTGGCCACGGTTGCCTTAGAAGCTAAAATGAACCATTTGGACCCTTTATGAGACACAAAAATGACTATTTTGCAACCCAACGTCAAAATCTGACCAAATCAATGAATTTGCCCATGAAATTTGGCATGCATATAGATATTATTCAGATATTTTTGGGAAGTCAAAGACCAGATTATTTGGAGCTCTCTGGAATTAATTATGATTTTTTAAAATTGTCATTTTTCTGTTAAACTGATGTAGACACTGTTCATATGATCAGTAACTTCGAATGTATCATTAGAGGGCCAAATGATGTCCAATGCTTATGAAATTTTATAGAAATAAACTAGACATAATAATATTTCCATGGCAACCAAGATCACCCCAGTTGGACATCTGAGTAGGGAGATATGAATTTTTAAAATTGAAGGACAGTACTAATAGCAACAGACAACCTTTGATACTGTTCCATCAATTTCCGGTATCTAGCAACCTCTGTTGTGGTCTGAATATATTTTTAACATAAAATAGACATCTGTAGCTTTCCATAATAGTAAAGTATGGATGATTTCAATTTTTCTAGAATTATTTAAGATTTTTCAAAACTTATGTTAGAATTTTGGAATTCTACCCGAGGCTGCATCATTGAATTTTATGTTAATACTCCACTTGCACGAGTTCTAGGCCACTTCTTGAGTTTGTTACAAGTTATATTTGTGTATTTAAATATGAGAATGAGATTAATGAGTCCATATGGCCTATGGAACACTGAATGAAAATTTTATCCGTGATGTAGCGCTATTAAATTGATAATTTTTAATGGTTTTCCTTCTTCCTCTTGTGTTATTCATGGAAGAAAGCCTAAAATTTATATGAGATGAGTTCTATAAATATGGTGTTACAATTATCAACAATGCATAAATATAGAACAAATATGTATACAAGGTTATTCAAATCATAGCCAAATAAGAACTAGATTTCATTCCAGCATTTTAACAAACAGTTGGTGGGCATACTCCATTTCCACAATTGATAACCTTGAATAATACAAAGTAACCTCCATCCAATTATGTAGAATCATTTAATACAAAGTAGTAAACACATCTTAAACAAATCCCAAATTAATTAAAATGAGCAATCATACCTTTGATTTCAAAGGGAAAAGCCAAGATAACCACACCAATTAAAATGACAATTTCTCAATATGAAGCAACTAAGTAATGAAAGATGAATGCATGTCGCGATTGAAGGAAGGAAAAGATGAGACTAGGCAAAGAGAGAAGGATATGATGGATGTTGAGGCTAATCCATGGGTAGGGTGTTTGACAAGAAAGGCAAGGTGGAAGAAAGTTTAGCAAAAGGTGGGAAGGGGTTGTGGGATGCATGGAAATACGGCAGAGGATGGTTCAGAATCTTGAGAAGGAATAAAAGTTGTGGGAGTTTTTTTTAAGGGTAGGATAGTTTTTTTCAAGTAGTTTTTGAAGGTAAAGGGAGAAAGCCATGACAGACAAAGGAGTGACTAAAGCAGAATAAGGGTTTTCAGGTTTTTTATTTAAATTCTTTTTATATAAAACCTACATCACATCGCAACCTAGATCATTGAGTCGTGGCGAGAAAAGGCCTGGGACAAATATAAACCCTCATGGGACTATGGCTTAAATATTCAGGCTACAACACAACTTAACATTACTTACCCATGCACCACAGCTTGGAAACCTGAGCTACAACGTTTTTCACTATTGCTTCTGGACACGCCGTTGTGCGAAGTCTTAAGTTGTGGCACACTTGATTACTAGAACCCTTTCACACTACAACTTATTTTTGTTAGTCACGGTGCTTTTTGCTACTAGAATTTGATGCATCGCAATGTAACACCTTGAGTCGCCGTGTGAATTACCCCTAATGGCCTTAACATATTTTTTATAAACCCAATGATTCAGCACTCCTTTCCATGCTTTAAGTGCACCAATTTGCAATTTAAAACACAAGGAGAGTGATAACTCAGCATAATAAAGTTAGAAATACTCCCTCTTTTGCTTTTTGTTTTTTTTTTTGCCGAATTAACTGTAGAATGATTTGTCCAGAGCTCCTCAAATGGTTTTGCATGGTTGGCAATCCTCCTATTGATTCCCTTAAAACAAAGATATGCAACCATAAGTTACCAAAGTGAAATTGGCACACTTGTTAATATCAAGATTAAAATCAACAAGAAACTTGGGTTGCCTCCCAAGAAGTGCTAAGTTTATAGTTTTCAGCTTGACCTTTAGTAGCTTCACTTGCAATCTCCTAGTGTGATGGTAGACTTTTGACAATCCATCTCTCTTCCCTGATAGTGTTTTAGTCATTGTCATTGACCTTAAACTTCTAATTTGACTTTTACTCTATAATCTCCATAGCACCAAATGAAGAGGCATCCACTACCATAAAAGGTCCTGACCACCATGACTTTAGCTTTCCTAGAAATAGCTTAAGCCTTGAGTTATAAAGGAACACTAATTAACCAGGAGAAAACTTTCTAGAATCTTCCTATCATGCCATTACTTTGTCCTCTCTTTATAGAGCTTGGAACTTTCATAAGTGTGAAGTTTGAATTCATTAAGCTCATTAAGTTGCAATAGCCTCTTCTTACCAGCATTTCTCAAGTCAAAGTTTAATTTTTTTTCATACCCCAAAAGGCATTATGTTCAAGTTCAACTGGTAGGTGACAAGCTTTTCTGAAAACAAGCTTATATGGAAACATCCTAATTGGAGTTTTGTATGTTGCACAATAGGCCCATAAAGTATCATCCAGCTTCTCAGCCTAATCTTTTTTTGAGGGACCTACCATCTTTTCCAAAATTCTTTTGATTTCTCTGTTAAAGACCTCACATTAGCCATTGGTTTAGGGATGATAAGCCAATGCCATATTATATTGTACTTTATACTTTTTTAGAAATGTTTTGAGCTATTGATTGTTCAAATGTGTCCTTTCATCACTAATGATGGCTCAAGGTGCATTGAATTTGGTGAAAATATTTTTCTTTAAAAATCTTACCACCACCCTTGCATCATTAGTATGACAAGCTACTACCTCAAGCCATTTTGTCATATAGTCAACAACCACAAGAATGTATTGGTTGCTTTGAGAGAATGTAGAAGGCCTTATAAAATCTATCCCCTAAACATTGAATGCCTCCACCTCTAAAATATTGTTCAAGGGCATCTCATGTCATTTTGATATGTTACTAGATCTCTGGCACTTATCGTATCTCCCACAAAAGCATAAGCATCCTTGAACAAAGAAGGCCAATAAAAATTAGATTGGAGGATTTTAGCTGCAGTTTGTTGCCCATTGAAGTGTCCTCTATATTTTGTTGCATGACATCTTTGTAGAATAGATTCTTATTCTTCATCTGGGACACATCTTCGTAATATCTTATCAGCAACATTCTGAATAAGAATGGTTCATTCTACACATAAAGCTTGACATCATGTAAGAACCTTTTCTTTTGATAGGAGTTCAAATCTAGACGTAATACATGGCACACAAGATAGTTCATATAATCTATGTACCATGGCACTCTGTTGTACTCCACATAAAATAAGCTTTCATTTGGAAAATTCTCATTAATCCGCTTCTCTTCACCATTCTAAGTTTTAATACTCAGTTGAGACAAATGATTTGCCACGTGCTTTTCACTACCCTTTTTATCAACAATTTCTAAATCAAATTCTTGTAAGAGAAGAACCTACCGAATAAGTCTTAGTTTGGAGTCCTTCTTCTAAATCAAATATTTGATGGCTGAATGATCTATGAAAATAGCAACCTTGGTGCCCATCAAATAAGCTTTAAATTTGTCAAATGCATATACTACTACCAACAACTCCTTTTTAGTGGTAGTGTAATTTAGTTGAGCATCAAATAGAGTTTTATCAGCATAGTATATTGGATAGAAAATTCTTCCTTTTCTCTATCCTAATACCATCCCCATAGCATAGTCACTAGCATCACACATTACTTCAAAAGGAATGGTCCAGTCAGAGGCCACAATGATAGGAGTAGACACCAATTTCTTCTTCAACTCTTCAAAATCTACATAGCATTGATGATCAAAATTACATGGAGTGTCTTTCTCAAGCAACTAATAGAGGGGCTTAGTAATTTTTGAAAAATCCTTAATAAATCTTCTATAAAAGCCTGCATAACCCAAGAAGCTCTGAACTCCTTTTACTCTTGTTGAGGGTTGAAGTTGCTTAATTATGGAGATTTTTGCTTTCTCTACTTCAAGACCTTTATTTGAGATCCGATGGCCAAGGACTATGCCTTTTTGCACCATGAAATGACACTTTTCCCAATTAAGAACTAAATGGGTCTCTTTACACCTCTTCAAAACTTGCTCTAGATTAGCGAGACATTCTTTAAATGAATCTTCAAAAATTGAGAAATCATCCATAAATATCTCCATAGTCTACTCATTCATATTAGAAAAAATAGATATCATACATCTCTGAAATGTAGCCAATTCATTGCATAATCCAAAAGACATCTTTTTAAAAGCAAATGTGCCATAAGGACATGTGAAAATTTTTTTCTCTTGGTCTTTTGGGGCAATAGCAATTTGGTTGTATCCTGAATATCCATCTAAGAAACAAAAGTATGCCTTCCCAGCTAATCTATCAAATATTTGGTCAATGAAAGTTAAAGGAAAATGATCTTTTCTTGTGGCATTATTTAGTTTTCGATAATTCATGCATACCTGCCACCCAGTCACTATCCTAGTAGAAATTAACTTATTCTGGGTGTTAGCCACTGCAATCATACCTCATTTCTTAGGAACACATTAGACTGAACTCACCCATGAGCTATTTGAGATTGGATAGATAATCCCTGTATCAAGCTATTTTAGAATTTCCCTCTTAATCACCTCTTTTATTATAAGGTTAAGCCTTCTTTGATACTCAATAGACTTCTTATGATTCTCATACATGAGTATCTTGTGCATACATATAGAAAGACATATTCCTTTTATATCTGCTATTGACTACTCTATAGCTCTCTTTCTTGTTGTTCAGTGAAAGTTGCATAAATTATTACTAGTAAAGTGCATTTTTTTCCCAGGTAAGCATACTTCAAGTGATGTGGTAATGGCTTCAAATCTAGAGATAGAGGTTCCTCCACTGATGGTTTCAACATAGATTTGACTGGGATGATACATCAAGTGGTTCAAATTGTTGAGAAGCCTTAAAATGCTTTTGAGTAACTTCTAACAACTTGATACATTCTCTAACTCCATTCTGTCCCTTTCTAGCCATGCCAACTAATGATGCTTCTAAAGGATCTTTAAGGGTTGATTCAACAAACTTTTCATGTACTGCATTGGCAATTAAATGAACAAAAAAAAAACATTATTCCAATTCATTCGGGCTCTTCATTGCTTTATACATGTTAGAGGTCACTTCTTGATCATTCACCCTCATGGTCAGCTCTCCTTTTTACACATCAATCAATGTTCTTCTTGTGGTAAAAAAGGATCTACCTAAAATGATAGGGATATCCTTATCTTCTTCATAATCCAGGACTACAAAGTTTATTAGGAAGATTAGCTTATCAACTTTCACTAAAACATCTTCAATGACTCCATTTGGATAAGCCAAAGATCTGTTAGTTAGTTACAAAGTAACGGTTGTTGGTTGTGCCTCCTCTAACCTAAGTTTCTTAAAAATTGATAATGACATTAGGTTTACAATTGCCCTAAGATCACACAAAGCACTTCCAATAAAGTGTTTCCCAATATTGCGAGGAATGGTAAAACTTTCTAAATCTTTCATTTTAGGTGGCAACTTCTTCTGCAAAATGGAACTGCACTCTTGGGTTAAAGCCACCTTCTCAAATTCCCTAAACCACTTCTTACTTGATAACTTGGCATTTGTTCCAAGGTTTCAGCAAATGGAATGTTAATGTGGAGCTGCTTAAAGATCTCTAGAAACTTTTCGATATTGTTTATCCAAATTTTGTTTCATGAATTGTTGAGGGAATGGTAGTGGAGGAGTAATTTTATCTTGACTCTTCTCTTGATTATTCTTGTCAACATTGTTTTTCTTCTTCTCAACAATATGACTCTTTTCTTTAACAAGCTTCTCCTTCTCAAGCTTTTCTTCCTACTTGCCTTGATCTTGTCTAAACTTATTATCTTGCCTTGAAGGTGACACTTCAGGTATCTCTTTGCCACTTCTTAGTGTAATGGTTTTGCATTCCTCTTTACCATCTCTTTTGGGGTTATGAATAGTATCACTTAGAAGAACCCCTTGTTACCTTGAATTTATATAAGAGGCCAATTGGCCAATTTGCATTTCTATGTTTCAAATGGTTGATTCATGCTTTGTCATTGTTGCCTTTTGTCTAGCCATAATAGCATCTTGCTTAGCCATATATTGCATAAGCATTTCCTCTATACTTGGTTTCTTTTCTTACATTGGTAGTCTAACTTGAGCAAAAAATCTAGGAGGATTAAAGGGTCTCATTCTAAAAGAAGAGGCTTAGGCTTAATTTTGACCTTAACTCCATGAAAAATTTAGATGATTCTTCTAGCCTAGATTGCAAGTGTTTGAGCATGGGTTATTTATATTTTTTTCCATAATTGCCTATATAATTGACTACTTCCACCAATGAAGGACATTGATCACTAAAGTGTTCCTTTCCATAATGCTCACAAGTAATGACTGAAGTTTGAATAGCATTAACACCTATTGGTGCAGTGAAACACATTTCAAGACTATGAAACCTCTTGTTTATTATAGCCATTTGAGCTGAAAGTATAGTTAAAGCATCAATTTCATGGACCCCGGCCATCTATTTCTTTTGAGGTCTAGATTTAGACCATTAAAGGGAATTGGCTGCCATATTTTCTAGTAAATTGTATACAGCATCAACATTTAGATTACCTGTAATGCCTTTTTTTTCTAGTAGCAGTTTATTGTAGAAAGTCTTCACTTGTACCTATTTAAGAAATCTATGGTTAGGGCACTTTTTCAATAATTCCTTGAAAGAAGTGATATCATTTCTCAACTCTACCAATTTGGTTAATGGAAAAAACCTTGCTCTGAATTTTGTGACAAGATCATCCCAAGTGGAGATAAATCCATCTGGCAATGAGTTTAGCCACACCTTGGCTTTATCCCATAGTGAAAGTGGGAAAAGCCTTAATCAAATTATATCATTAGATACACCATTCTGTTTAAAAGAGTCACTCACCTCTAAAAAGTTTGAGAGGTGAGTATTAGGGTCTTCCATAGATGAGCCACCAAATTTCCTAACCATTTAAAGCATCTAGAGTACCACTTACTTCATTTCAAAATTGTTGGCTTGAATAGCAGGTCTTCTTATGCTTGAATGGTATCCTTGCATATTCAAAGTGGCAAAATCATTCACTGTGGCAAAATCATTCACTGTTCAGACATGATTTTCATTCTCATACGCCATATTTCTAGTTAGTTCAGAGGTCTGAAGGTCATCCCTTAACGTTTGATTAGAAGCTTCTTCAGATTCTTCTTGAAACAACACAACTTCTAAATTTTCAATTTCTTGCATAAAAGGTCTTGCACAAAAAGGGGGTAGCCACTGCAAAATAGAACAGAAAAGGAAATGAGAGTAACTTAAGTAAAACTATGCACAAAGCTTAAGTTCAAACTAGGTATACTAGTATTAATATTGACAAGGGAATATTTTGGCACACAAATCCCTAGTAACTGTGCCAAAAACATGATACCTACTTGAAGCATACACGCAAGTATATGTATTGCTAAAGTAATACAATGATGAAAAAAGATCATTCCCTCAAGGATTTGTTATCAAAACTTGTCAAGTACCAAAATTCACACCTTAAGTTAAATTAAGCAAATCAATTTTAAATAATTGTATTAACAAGATGTGAATAAAGATTATCTATGATGCAAAGTTCAAAATTGTTATTTGAATTTTTGAGTGAATAATAGCATCTACGATTATTAATCCCTCTTACATTTCATAGCAATTTAGTTCAGCACTCATTAACATTGCTCTTAATGGCGATACATGTTAGTCTAGGGTTTACTTATTCTTATAAGTATTTGTCCAAATCTTATATAAGATTATCCAATTAACTTTATAATTCCTTATGAAATCAACCAAAATCAATTTAATAGCCCACCACCCAACTGGACTATGTAAGGTTAATGAGTATATTCCTATCTTATTAACTAAGTCATCCACTTTTCCTAATAAGTTTCAAGCACTCACACAACTCAACTCGTAATCTAATTTCACTTTCCCTTTTCCAAATTTAAGCAAAAGTATCAAATCAATTTAATTGTTGGCCAAGAAATCAGAAAGCATAAACATGGAGTTAAATAAACATGTATTCATCATTAATCACAAAACCAGAGTGAGAAACAACCACTAATCCATGCATATTCATGAAAACTAGTAGTAAAGTTAAACCAAAGGTCAAAAACATCTGAATAAATGCAAGGAAAAGAAGAAGGAAAGAAGAAACTAAGGATGGAAGTTTGTCTATGCTTCAATCTTTAATCTCTAGCATTCCTTTGCTTCAAGATGTTTTTCTTAGCTCTCCTTAGGCTCTACACACTTAGAACAAACCCTAGACAACCAAAATGACAGCTTGCCTCGTTGTAATGGCTATATGAAGTAAGAAACCCTCAAAATTTTGGCAAAGAAAATGTTATGTTTTGCTAAAACGAATTGCACTATAGCGAAGTGGAATACTAGAACCATTTGTGTCGTGGCTTGCCTTTTTACATTATGGCAATTTTGCCTACTACTTGCTTTTGAAACACGTTGTGCCATGGCATATTTAGCCACTGTATGCTTTAAGAATGCATCGCACCGCAGCACAACCTATCACCACCATGGCACACTTAGCCTCTGCTTGCCATCGTGCTACAACTCAATATGGTCTCACCATGACTTCAACCTTGTCTTGATCTACATCGCAACACAACATGTTCTCACTGCGGTACTTTTAGCTTTTGTCTTCCAATTCATCCTAGCTTGCTTAAGACGTGCTGTGGTGAAATATGTCTTGGATGCTTGCATTCATTTTCTTCCCTTCTAGCTATAACTTAATGAATTCTAGCTGTGACACACTTCTGAAAACAACAACTACAAGTGTTTTGGGGCCTTTTTGACTTGAAAAACTTCAATCCTATTTTAAATATGCTCCATACAGCAAGAGTAAGGTTTAATTAGTTCTTAATATACTCAAAATTAAAATAAAGCTTAACATTTAAGGGGTAAAAGTTGAGTGTAGAGCTGTTTATCCTAAGTGTGCTTTTTTTACCTATAAAAAGTACTATTTTACTATGTAATTAGAGGCTAAATTCATATTTACTAAAAGAAAATATACACAATGACATGAATAACAGAGACTTATCATAAGGTTACAATTATAAAGAAAAAAACAAGTTTGGAAATCTTAAAATGCAAAGCAACAAGAGTTGAGAAGATTCACTAAAAGATGATTAAAAAGAAAAAGAAAAAAGAGGAATAGATGGCACTCAAAACCATTGCTAAAGAAAATGCAGCGTCGTAGTGACAAATTTAAGCACTACGGCGCATGGAGAAATAGAAGCTCAATGAATCACATCATAAAATTTTGCATCGTAGTGCTTTTCACCACTACAGTATAAAAATTTAGTTGCCACAGTGCAGTTTAAAAAAAATGTAAAATGCACAATTTTTAGCTATATTTTTTAGGGTTTTAAAGGGTTTTTAGTACTTCTTCGAAGAAAGGCCACCATTCTGAAGGTTTTGGGGAAGAGAAAGAAGGGCTTGGAGCTTCAATTACCATGAAAGAAGCTTGGGTTTAAGGAAGATTCTCCAGTTAAATTAGTTTTTCTCTTCTTCCTTTACTTTTCCTTGTATTTCTTTGCCCATTTGGTTTATGCTATGCTCTTAATATTGTTATTTCTTGTAGTTATGAGCTAAATTTGTTAATTTGGAATTGTGATAAACTTTAGCTAGAAATATGTTGTAATTACTCTATTTATTTGTAATTAATCATATTGTAACAACCTTGTCTTCTAATCATGGTAATTATGACTAAATACACAATTAATGCTTAATGATCAAGGTTTAGAGTCATTAAAATTTAATACATCGTGAAAATTATAGGGAAATTTAGACCTCGATAATATTAGGTTCATTAACTACACAACCAAAAATGTGAGGATGCATAAAAGAAATTGTACTATCATGAGAGATTTGTGATTCATCCATCGATCAATTTCAACACACAAAAATCTCCCACAAGTGTTCCTATATCATTTTCTAACATTACCATTGAAGAAACTGGGATTTCTAGGCTAAAGGTAAAAGTTTAGGAACCTTCAACGAGACTTAAAATTCTCTCGCCGTGGCTAAGTTAGGTACTGGAGCTCGAAAACTAAGTTTTTCACTTTGCGCTGCTGCCCTGACTTCCTGTGCCACACCTAAGTTACTCTTAGAAATCTTATTGGGCAACTCACACAAATTTCACCACAGCGATAGCCACAGTGAGTTGGACCATCGCCGAGGCAAATTTACGTGGTGCCGCGGAGGAAATGCCTCCTGGAGCTACTGTTCGAAGTCCAATGATTTTTGCCTCGGCGGAATACACTTGCACTATGACGAGGCTCGCTACTGGACTCTCCTTACCTAGTTTCCTCGACTTGTATCGCAGTAGGACATGTTGCGCAGTTGCGAGGTTTCTCTATGCCACCCTCCTGGGTGATTTTTTTCACTTTGAGCTGCAGCGTTCCTCGCCACTGTCACTCTCCAAGTCGCGGTGAGGCCTTCCTAGCCACGGCATGACTCTCTTTTATAACTATATCTCCCAAATTTCATCCCATACACTCCAATTCTCTTCTTAGGAATACCCTAGGAGCACTCCCCCTCATTTTATATGACTCTAATGGTACTTATCTACCTTATTCACCTAGCTATTCTACCATTACCAATTCAAAACTTAAGTATTAATTCCTACTCGTCTAGCTACCAGATGTCAGCAAATTCATGGATTAATGACAGCAAGAATTTCATAAGATACCAACATTTATTATTCAAATATATATATATGTTCCATAAGAGATTTCCTGCATCACTAGCTCAGGTCTACATCCAATGTGTCATATAATTACAGTGCCCAAATGGTAAATCATGTCATAAGCTCAACAAAGTGCATAGCAGATATCATAAATTCATACATCCATTACCAAACTAAAGTAAGGCCTACTCCTCAATAGATACATGCTATATTATCAAAATATAAGCGCCTACACTTGGCAACATGATTACATGATGATGCTATACAAAAAAGAATACAAAGTTTAACATCTATTCTAGTTAAACCAGTCTAAGTGTAGCCTTCTCCCCACATGGTTGGAGCTCATGGATTTTCATCCACTTGCTTCCCTTTATCCTTACCCAAAGAGCCTTCACTTGAAAGTATGATCCCATGAAATGGGGTGAGATGCAAATCTCAATAACCAAAGAAATTTCCATTCATATAATCCAATTTAATTAACATATAAGCATGAATCAAAATCAACATCAGAATCATATCAGTCATATCAGCAAAGGAAATTGTTAGGCTACTATGATTATCATTCCATACTAGCAATCATATTTCCACATGTTAAAGGCCAATAACACTGGAAGAAGCCCATCCACAGCACCCACTCCCCAATGAGCATAACCAGAGCTCAGTGCATCTGGGGTCTGATCATAACCCGATGCCCGATCGAAGCACATGCACGGGTGGCAGCCACGCCACAGCTTCACCATGGACTCACAAGGTCCAAACACAATACAATAGATAGCCAACCAATTTATTTAGCATTTCAAATCACTCATGTATAGCAAATATGAAATTAAAGCAGATATATGCATGAAATTAATATAGTCCCAGTTACCTCACTTGTAGCCAATCCTCTAAGAGCCAATTGAATGCTACTTCAGCCTATGGACATAAAGTCAAGCCATTACTATCCCTAATCACAATCTGTATTAGCAAACCCATCACTTAAAGAGTTAAGCTATATAGGACTACTCAGAAACACTTACTTAATTACCACTAAAACTAAATTCGAATTTGGTAGAGCCTACCCCAGAAATCTCAAAATAACACCACAAATTCTAAGAAAATTCGTATAAAAACAATACCCATATTATAAATTAGCTATAAGGGTCTCAAACTAGTAGAGAAAGCATTAAAATAAAGAGTTTATACTTACCTAATAGCACCGTCTACCCCAACTTACAAAATTTCACTAAGAAAATCCCAAACAACCACATTTTAGATTTTAGGTATGGTGAAAATACTCTAAATGAAAAACTAATTAGGCCAAAACGAAGAGAAAGAGAAGGGGATTAAATTATACAACTATTACCTTGGCTGAATCTTGCTCTAGAGGTGAGAAATGGTGGAAATATGTCCAAAATCCTAGCCTCTCCTTTGGACCTCCGAATTTCCCTTTTATTTCTTGTGTTTCTGCAGAATGGGGGTGGCTAAGTTGGTTTTTAGGGTTTTAAGTTGGGTCTAATATGGGTCATGGGCTGACCCAAAAGTCAAATACCAAGTGGGTTTCAAATGTAAGACTTGTTGGGCCAACTTTCATATGTTGGGTTGCAGAATTTTAATTGGGTTTGGCCAAGTTTAAAGAACTCAATTGATTTGGGTCTACACAAGGGTTATTGGGCCATTTATAAGAGCTTATGAAAGTTAGGTCTTGGGTCTCTAATTCATTAAATTGAATTGGGCTATCACTAGGTGTTCTCTTTTAGGCCAAGTCTCATAATAAATGGTTATGTCTGCACCTAAAATTATTGGGCCTCCATTAGCTCTTAACCTTAGCCTACTTAATTTAATTTGGGCCTAGATAGGGTTTCTAACTCAATTAAATCCCAAACTCATATTAATATTTTATCTCTCTAAAATTTTCATTCACTTAACTTACCCAATCATTTTATATTAATTATTTTTAATTAACCCAAATTCATGGTTAACACCTTAATTAATTTTTTTGGGGTGTTACACATATGATTTAATTACTAAATCTGTATGCTTCATACTTCTAAGTGTGTGAAAATCATTAGATAATTTGGGTAACCTAAATGAACTTGGAAAAGGGATTTTAGGACTTGACCATGGGTTGAGTAGTACAGGTTCATGAAATTTACAACGTTAAGTAGATTGATTCACTTGTAGGATAGGGATATATCTACTGGCCTCACATAGCCATATTAGGACCTATTCTTGATTAAGCCCCTAAATTAATTTTATAAGGAATTATGGATTAATTAGGGGGATGCTTATATGTAATTCAGAAGATGTTTATAGGTAAGTTCTTAGGCTATTAATTACATTAAGGGAAGATGAAGGGAGATAATTAGTTCATATGAAATGTTAGAAGAAGTCATAATTCCAAATCATTTTACTCTCCAATTTCATCTAGAATTATGTATCTCATTTATTTTTTTATTATTTTTATGTCTTTAGTTTAGTTCAACTTCATATCATTTTTTATTGTTGGCTTGATTTAGATTAAGGTGTATAATTTTAGTACTTAACAATTATCTTAGCCATAAATTCTCATGGGAAAGTTACTTTATTCATCACTTTATTACTGTTGCAATACATATACTTACAAGTATGCTTTCGAAAAAAAAAGCAACAAGTTTTTTAGCACCATTGCTAGGGATTTGTTCACTAAGTCTTTATTAATATTAAAACTAAGCTCACTTAATTTGAATTCAAGCTTTGTTCATTGTGCTTTTGTTGTTTTTGTTTTAAGTCTTTTAGTTTGTGTTTTGTTTTTGTGTTGGAATTATTGATATTTGTGTTTAGTATTTATTTTTATTGTTTTTATTTTTAATTATGGATTACCCTTGGCTAACAAATAGAACAACTAATGAGTATGAATTTCACATCATGACCAAATTGATAGCTCAAATAACAGAACTTGATAGGAGGTTTGATAACTTTGATTTGAACACTAGTTATACTGCTCATATTAGTGATTTTCAATGTTTGTATATAACTTGTGATAATTGTAAGGAAGGTCACTATAGAGAGCAATACCCATGTTCTATAGAAAATGCACAGATGGAGGATGATTTCAATAGAAATCCAAATAATTTTTGTAATAACACATATATTCCTAGTTGGATTCATGAACAAAATTATTTTTGGAATCAATGTCAAGTTTCATCATCATATGCAATATACCATTTCCAACCTTCCAATTGCTAATTACAAGATGAAATTTCTATTTAAGAGCATAATCCTAACTTGGAAGAAATGATTAGGTATTATATGAACAAGCAAGATGCCCATATGGCCAAGCAAGATGACACTATTAGAAACTTGAAAATTCAAATCGACAAACAAGTTAATGTCATCTATAATGGTTCATAAGAGAGTATTCTAAGTGATATGGTAATTACTCCTCAAATAGAAGATGAAGAAAATTATAATGGAATTAATTTGAGGAGTGAAGAAGAGTTGCTAGAGGGTTATGTGCAATTTGAGGAGAATTATGAGAAAAGAGCTGAAGAAGGGAAGAATATTGTGATGCTAGAAGACCAAGACGTAGCCTTCCAAGTGGCCATGGTAGAGTATCCTCTTTATGAATTAGAAAAATGTTACAATGAGATAAAAGTAGAAAATGTGAGTCCAAACAATTTCTTGATGAGTCCTTCTCTAAAATCCTTGGTTCTTACTGAAGAGAGCCAAGAAGGTTTTATAGGGTGTCTGAAGTATTTAAGATCTCTCAAAACTATCCAAGAAAAATTAAATTCTAAGCTTCCTATTATGTTAGCCAAATTATGCTTTCCTATGAAACCATTGGGTGAAAAATCGCATGTTATCAATTGGAAAGAACACCCATTCCTACTAAAGCCTACTTACCTAAGAAAGAAAGGGAGCAAGGCAATTATAGTTTTTAACATCTATGATTAGGTTTTGATGTAAAGTCAGGTTAAAGACTATAAAACAAGCGCTTTTTGAGAGACAATGCATGCATAACTAAATAAATAGTATATATATAAGAGTAAAATAAATAAATAAATTTATTTTTGTGATTTTTAACCCTTGACTTTCTTTTTTACAGAGCCCGCTAGCATTGAATCCTTAAGATTGTTGCTTATTGAAGTTAGGGAAAAAGAGTTGAGTAGCTAAAGCATGCAATTTAGGGAGTGATTTCAAATCAATTTTGTATTCCTTTTATTGGGTTCATAATTGTGTTTGGTGTGCTTACATGTCAAATATTATTCCCTTTGTATACTCTTCTCTCTTAATTTTTTTTCCCATTTGCTATTGTGAATGAGTATGATTATTGTGACATGATTTGAAAAATTTATTGGGAGCAATCATCTTTAAATTTTGTTACAAATTTCATTTGGCATATTTTTTTGGATGTCTTGTCTTAGGCATAAAAATTTTAGAGCCAATTGAATTCATTTTCTATATAAATTTTACATGTTTCTAGTCAATGCTCTATTTTGCCATACATGTTTGTGACTTGGCTTTACAAATTTACTGGAAACACATCTAATTGAATTTTTACATGAAATTTGTATCAAAATCTTCCTTCACTAGTCTATTTTCTAGCAAAATTTGGTTCATATGATTTGGAGTTCAAATGGGTTATTTATTTGCATTTGAATACACATTACTTTGTTTTGAAAAGTTACTATAATTTATTGTATGCTATGTCACTTGCTGAATTTTATAGGACTAATTGTGTGGCTATCAACATGTAAATGTAGCTTGATCACATTTATTAGTGTGTTAAGATGTTCCTGAAAATTTTTTCATGACGTTAATTGGACCCTTGCTGGGTGGATTCCACCAAAATGTCATTAATACTCTTTTTTGACAAAAATCTGCACTTGCTTTGTTTAATAATATTTTGGTGCTATGGTAGTTGAGTTACACAATGTTAATTTTGGTTATATTGTCAGGTTAAGATTGAGAGAATCATTCTATAATGTAGTGGTTTGTTGTTATTGCCCTTTTGTTTGGAAGATCTTGAAGTGGACAAAGAGCAAAACATACTAAGGAAGTTTTCTTGATCCTTTACTACTCTTATATTATGTCATGTTTTGAATATTGAGAACAATGTTCATTTTAATTTAGGGGATAGGGAATCCAAATTGGAAATGTGAATTTTGTTGCTTTTAATTATGTATACTTTTATGCAAAAATTTTCTTGAAAACTCCCTATTTTTTCAAAATTTTTGAGCTTAAGTCTCACCTACCTATCTTATTTATTTTTTAGTTGATGTCAGATGCAATTAAGGAACTTAATTTCTTGATAGTGTATAAATGATAGGAAATGTCTACTAATGTAATTTGTGGATGAGATTGATTGTTAATGGCGATATTTTTCTTACTTATTGACGCTTTTTTTGTGCACTTACACCATGCTTAGAATAATTATTAGTTTTAAGTAATATTTATAGGTTAGACTATGATTGATTTTAAATCTAAAACTTTAGAACTTGCTTTATAGTCTCTTAAGGCAAAATTTTAGACTTTATATGATCTATTAAAATGATTTAGACATTCATTGGTTATGTTTGATGCTTTAAGCCTTTTTTTTCCAAAATATATCACTAGTACCTCATTGAGCTTTAAGTGAAATATGTATATAATTGCATGACATTTATTCTTTTTAACCACATAATGACCTTTAGTCCAAAAAGCAATGTTCTTACCCTTTTTCAAGAGGATAATTAACATTTGATATTATGTGAAACAGAAGCTTTAGAGATGAAATAAGGTATAACGTGGGTTTAATGTGAATAATTGTTATTTTCTCATGAGAGACATACAAATTAGAAGTGTAGGAACAATGATTGTATGGTTCTTTGTTTATGGAAAGACATGAAAAATATGATGATTAGAAAGATGAACTAAAAAGGAAGGAAAAAAAAGGTGGTCAAAGAATTAACCTAAAGAAAAATTTGATGGATCAAAATGAGCTAAGTTTGGGGCTGCAAAAGTGAAAAGAAAATAAAATGAGGTAGAATATTAAAAAAAGAGAGGAAAATAAGAGAAAGAGGGAGAATTTTATCTTCTATTATTGTGCTTAATGGTTATTCTCTTGAATCTTGTTCATAAATTGCCTATATACTATTTTTCTTGTAATAGCTATGACTATGAGCCCCATTACAATCTTAAAAGACTTATTGATTAATGAGTTATGTAATGACCTATATCAGTAGAGAGAGGATAGAAGAGCAAGCGTATGAAGCTTTTAAGGGAGAGGTTTATTGTGTAGTTTGATTTACATAAATTATTCTAAGGCTTACAATTAGACTTTAGCATGGTTCTTCTCACACACACACACACATCATAGGTGTGGAAAATTTGTCATTAACTCTTGAATTCTGAAGATTGTATGTATGACTTTCTTTTCTTGTTAATTATACTTCTTAATGCATTTGTTGAAGGCATCCATCTATCATTACTAGAGATAAAAGTTTGAGTAGGTAAAAATTTTGTTGTTTAATATGGCTCTACTTGGGGACAAGTAAAGAGGTAAGTTTGGGAATGTGATAAGTCCTAAATTGTCATAATTTTTTAAATATTTTAAGAGACTTATCATATGAATATTGAACTTATTTTATTTTTTTGTATATATAAAATTAATAAATTTCAACTAAGTTAATATTTAGTAAGTTTTGGTTTTATTTCTTTGGTTGAGTTAATTTATTGTATTAGTTAAATATAAATAGTATTTTATATTTTTATTTAGATTTTTAGGTTATTAAATTGTTTAACTTTTGTTAGCAGATTATAAATATTACTTAGATGAATTTTATGTTTTTATAGGGTTACAATTATAAAGAAAAAAAACAAGTTTGGAAGTCTTGAAATGCAAAGCAACTGGAGTTGAGAAGATTTGCTAAAAGATGATTAGTGTATTAAAGTTATTAAGCTATATGTCCCATGCTCATTGCAACCAAATTCTTACTTGGTGGATTTCATATAGGAAATTCAGGGATGTCCTGAAGCAACAACTAAAAAAGCATACACAATGAAGTGTAAAGGTGGACAAGAGGGTTTATTGAGAGTTTGTTAAATGGTTTTTACATCATGCAAGTGCATATCCACCTTTATCTAAAGTTCAATGCAATTATATAACAATAAAATCACTTTCTTTAATTTTATAAATAAACTTTAATTCTATAGACAAGCAAGGGCAAGTCAGACCTAGGTAATTAACATTGCAGAAGGTTTAGGTCCTTCCACTAGGTTAAAAGGTTATTGTGGACCAAAATGACTAAAACCAACCCATTAGAGAGAGAGGTGCTTCATAAGATTTCCTGCTAGCTACCTAAGTTGAAGGATAGTTCCAGTTGAGTGCATCAATGACAATTTCAAGAATACTATATAGGTAGCAAATTGTGTAACACCATACTTTTAAGACTCAATTCATGCAATTCTCATGCCTTATTTCATGTTTGTTTTATAGGAGGCAATATAATGGGATTCATTTCATGGGTAAATTACGTTTTTCTTATGGTAAGAATTTTTCTTTTGGAGTGTCATGGGCCATATGGACTCATGTATCACATTCTTATATTTAAATACATAAATTTCCATCACCAAAATTTGCCTAGAGGTCATATAAAACAAAGGAGAGCATGAAATCTCATGGAGTAATTTCGGATAGAATTTTGGCTTTTCTGTCACAAATTTTGAAAACTCATAACTAATTCTAAAAAAATCAAAATTATGTATTCTTTGCCATTCTAGGAAGCTATATATGTCTACTTTATGTTAAAAATATTTCCAGACCATAACATCTAACACAGAAGACGTTTGACATTCAAAATTGTCCAGAGGTCTGGCTATTCACTAGTGCTATCACAGAATTCTGTAGCAAACTTCAAAAATATCCAACTAATTTCACAAAACTCCAATACATGTAAATAATACCAATCTGGAAAGTTTTGGATGTTAGCTAGAGGAGAAAAATAACTCTAGACCAGTTCAAGTATGCCAGACCTTGAAACTCAATCAAACAATACCTGAGGTCAGTTGGAGTGCCTGGTATTGGACAGAATCTTTAAAAATTCATATCTCCCTCTCTAGATATTCAAATGGGGTGCTTCTAATTGGAACAAGTCACTGGGAATGTCTAGTTTCTATATATAAAAGTTTGTGGCAATTGGACATCATTTGATCCTTGTGTGACAAAAATTATTTTTGGACCAAGTGAATAGTGTATCAAACAAAAATCAAAATTTTTGCCAAATTTGAAAATTCATCAAATATTCTCTAGACCTCTGAAAATTCTATTCTTTAGCTTTCCAAAAATCTCTTAATTAGCTCTAATTTCATGCCAAATATATGATCAAGAAGAGCTCATTTGGAGAAAAAGCAATATAGGGTTCCATTATGGTTAATTTTAGCTCCATATAAGATACCAAAGTGCCCAATTAACTCTCCTTGATGTTTGGTACCTCTTGGGCAAATCTAAAAGCATGATTATGACTTGTATGAGTTGCCCAAATGGTCCTAAATCTCATGCATCTCATTTTGGTCATTCCACTTTCATTTATGCAAGTATTCCCATTATGCTAGTTTACCATTACATGTCTAAATTGTACATTCTCATGGATATGACCTTAGTTCTCATTTATACATAACATATCAACATAATTACACATGATCATATGGTTACATCACAAGTTCATCGAGGGATTACATCATATGCCATGTGTATGGCTAAAAAGGAAGTAAAACTAAGCATATTCATATACTTTGATGTCAATCTTCTTCTTCTAGGCTTGGTGGCCTCCATTACCTTGCTCAATTGTTTCACCTAGCATGTTAAGACATTAGAGAGGAGGGGATGAGATTCAAAGAATCCCAATAGCTCATCTCCCTTTCAATCACACATAACGTATGCAAATAAGCCTTAAAAATGCATGCATGGACATATTAACATGTGTGAGCATTCAAGAAACATTCTTGGCATTTGAACAAGTCATACATAGCATATATAGGCTTGCCAAGTAAGTGAATTAGCCTCACCCATTCACTTATGGATTTTGGACTTACCTCACCCATTTCTTTAAGAGGTTCTTGGACTCAACCTTACTCTTGGGAGTCAACCTCACTTTTGGAAGACTCTTTACTTTGTCTCAACCAATCTTAAGGGTTCTTGGCTCATCCTCACCATGGCTAGAGAGTTCTTGTCTTCACCACACTCAAGCAAACCCAAGCAAGCATCATAGACATTATTTAGAAACATAATGCATTACCATGGTACCATGGCATATGAAATCATGTTAAAATACTTTTCATGGCTTAAAATACACATACACACATTCAAAGACAAGCCAAGCATACAATCATGTATGAGAGAAGGAGGAGTGAGCTACCTTGCTTGCATCTACACACTTTTTCCTTAAGTCTTGAATCCTCTCCCTTGACCTCACACACCCAAGGAGGTGGAGATCATTTCTCTTGGCCCAGACACATCATATGAAGCCAATTATACTCTTGAATCACATTCTAAGGTCACACATTCATTAGAAAAGCTAGGTGACTCATAAGGCTCTTTTATGGTTCCATAATGCACTTAATGAAGCAACCTTAAGAAAACATTATCTTGGCTCCATCCTCTTTATTTATTTATGATTTTTGACTCCTTTTAAGCCTCTTAGAGTCATCACACAATCAAATTTAAGGAGCCTAGCTAGGTGTTGCTTCTTTAAGTCATAATATAAAACCTATGATACCATCTCACTATCTATGGTTTCTAAAATTTGTTCAAGGCTTCCTCTTATACTCTCCCATCATACATGATGCAAAACTAAGTTTTGAAGGAATTAAAACACTCCCTAGGTGCATGAACCCTCTTTGGCCGAGGCTATGCTTCCATATGGCACCAATGGAGTTGTTTTAATTTCTTTGATGGGAGAAGCATATGGGAGGCTCTCTTTGTATCTTAGGAACTCATATATACTCTTAGACAACTTAAATTACTATTAGGAAACTTCATCTTAGCCTAAGTGCAACCAAATCTCTAAATTCCATAACTTGTATTCTAAAGCTCCCTTTTCAATTCTAGTTATATATTCTTAATCCTCACACTCCATAAGCTTTGGTTCCATCAAGAATATATAAAGAAAAACTCTCCTCCTCACTTTCTCTCTCTAGACCTAAGCTTAAATGGCTTGGAAACACAAGATTTTGCAAGTGTTTTAAGTGAAGTCTTACCTTAAAACGAGGCTCTCTTCGTGTAGATTATTTTTCACCAATTGATTTCTTGAAAAGAGTTCCTTTTTGGCTTAGGTTAGACCTGAATCTTCAAGTTTTCATGAAAAGAAAACCACCATTAGAGAGCTCTTAGTGAAAGGAACAACTTTCCTAATTGGTGCGGGATGAAACGGGGCCGTTTACTTACTTAAACAAAAGTTTAAACTTCTCTCTCCCCCCTCTTAATGTCACGCCATTACTGCCCATTTTTCTACAAATGGAAGTTTGGAGAAGGTGATGAGGTGTAATCTTTCTTAAGAAGCCTCATTTATAATTTTTTTAAAATGACCATTTTGCCCCTACATGCCTATTTGCTCCGTTTAGGCTCATTTTAACTCCTTTGTGAGAATTGTCTTTTCCATCATAAAATTTAGATTCCTAATTAAATAAAATGCCTTTAGAATCACTCAAATCGGAGTTAAAACCTTCCTGAACAAATTAGTCAAAGTTTGGGTCAACTGACATTGAAAAATGTCCACCGGAAGGATTTTAACTGTCTTGGGGCTTCCTATGGTTTTTAGAGCCTCTGAGAACCTTGGAGAACTCAAAACTTTTATTTAAAAAGCCTTTCTATGAGAATCCCAAAATTTTCTCAAAATGATAACAATGCCCTTATGTTTCGTCAATCTTTCGTTACATTTCATTTCTTCATTCTAGCTCTATTTTTCTTTCTGTCTGAGCCTGAGATTCTCATTTTTAAAAGTCTAGAATACTTCTCAAATTTTTTGGGACCTTAACTAAGTTATTTCGGGGGACTTCCTTTTGTATCCAGTGAATTTTGTTCGTTTACGGAGAAACCATGTGTTTACGAAGAAACCATACGTTATGTTTCTCATGTTTTCTCTCATTTTCAAAAAACTAGATGTTACAGATTGATTATTGAATGATTTTATAGTCTGTTCACATTAATTTATATTAACTAACAATTGTACTTTATATTGTAGACACATTTTGTCATCAATGATAATGTATATAAGAATTACTGTCTTTAGTCCATTGGAGGTAAGTGGTAGAAAGCATGGAGAGAACTCTACAACAATATACAAGATGGTACAAAAAGGAAAAAGGAGCTACTCATTGCTATGCCATAGGATATTCCAAGGCAACAATAAGTGTCACATTCTAAACTTTCTATAACTATTAACATGATCAAAGTTGGTGAGGAACTAACTTGCTTAATAAATACTAGAGAGGAGGGTAGATACTAGGAAACCTATAAGAGATAATAGCACATTCATTTGTTTAATAGGAGAGAAGATAGGGATACTTTAAGACAAGCTTGTAACCACTTATGGTAGCATCTCCCTACGTCCACCAACATAGGGATGTGAGTATGTGTACTCGGCCAAGTAGCAACCCCATTAGCCTTGTATATTGTAAGCTTAAAACTACCAAAATCTTGGAATGAGAGTCTTTGAATTACTAACATATACATGGCTGAATGAATGTGATAGGGAAGAAATCCTAATGAACCAAGTACACACACACCTCATGCTTCGTTATGCAAACCATGTCTATATGTATATTTAATTGATAAGTGGCTAGTGCTCTAAGTTTGCAATCTTCGTGGGAGTTAAATATTGCATTTAATATGTAGCTTAGATGGGAATGATGAGCATACATGCTGCCACCTAGCAAGCAACCACGGAGAACCAATGAAATTCCTAAATAAATAAACCCCATGCACCTAGCCATTATGTTTCCACTGTAGCATATATATATATATATATATGGCATTTGGTGTTACCTTTAGCCGTGGGAATTAGTAAGGAAAATGGCATGTAAAGGAATAGCTTATATGATCTAAGATGGAGACAGTTATCCTACTCGGTGGAAAAGCAAGTGGAGGAGAATAATTAAGAATAAAAACCCCTACACCTTATGCTTACACTATATATATGTGTGTACGTGTCCATAAATTATACTCTAATCTTGCTCACAATCTATATTGCCGTGCGGATCAAGTACCTAACATAACATGTATATTAGATGGGAGTGATATATATATATATATATATATATGGAATGTTGCCACCTAGCTTGCACCAAACAAGAATGGAAAAGAAGAAAACTCAAGCACAAATAAGACACCTCATGCTTGCACTGTTCACACACACACACACACACACACATATATATATATTCAAATGGTGTTAGTTGTGGCTCAAACCTTCCAGCTGTGGGAAATTATATAATGTAATTAAAGATGTAACTTGGGAAGGATATGGAGAGGATGACACTTGCAATGCCACTAACCGATGAAAAGATAAAAATTGATAACCTATATCCACTTTCATTTAATTGTCTCGGTTTAGGGAGCATGTGGTGGCATTGCAAATACCTTCTTCACCTTAGCTTCACTTTTGGTCGAGAGAAATAGTGGTAAGAAGGGAGAAGAAAACTCGGATAGCCATAGAAGAGGAGAGATGAAAAGATAAACCAAGATACAAGGGCTCCATAAAAGGTAAGTTCTAAGTTACTTCCTTGTTCTAGACTGAAACATTTTGCCTTTTGTAGAATTAGTTAGAAAAGGATTTTAGAGCCAAAACTTTTCTAACAGGTCGTCCATTCCTTCTACTTGAAATCTGGAGATTTTCAGAATTTTTGGAACAAGGTAGATCAAAGAAACAATATACTAACTCAACCTAGTTCCTGGATGAGACAGCTTGGGGCTGATTTCATATCAAATCTTGTTAAATGGGTAAATGAAGGAACTAGTGCATGAAATTTGGTGGGAAGGTAGCTAAGACATATAAACTTACGTCTACAAAGTCTTAGAATTTTATGAACTCATTTGGTAGGATAACAAAGCCAGAAACAGCAAGGGCAGTGTACAGCGAGTTCAACTGAGGTAGTGGCCAAAACAGTAGGAGTTTGGGGGCTATCCTTGGGAATTCTTGAAAACTGTTTCTGTGGCTTGTAATTAACATAATAAGGGGTCATTCTACCAATATTTATGATTTTTTGAGGTCATTTAATGGAGGAAAGAAATTTCACAAAAACAGCTCCAAAAATATAGTTAAATTGAGACTATGGTAACTTTCGTTTCTTACTATTGTAGTGTGACTTTGTATGGTAAATTAGAGAATCAAGCTTGAAAATAAGAACTAAGGACTTAACTTCAAAGTACTGGAGCACACATGAATAACTTAGATAGTAACTAATTAATGAGAAGGAAAAGAAAATGAAGATGAGATTGTTTACAATTAGGAATTCCAATCATCAACTAACGAAAGGGGTTTAGGAATTTCATACAGGGGAGAGGGGGATTTGTAGTTTAATTTCAATATAAATATTAACCATAACTCATTCTTAATTAAGGTAATGCATGATTGAAATTTAGGAAGGCAATTGGGACAGCGAGAGCTAAGGAATAATGTGACAGAACGACGGTGACGAAATAGGTAGTTAACATGGCATTCTGTCTGTTTACATACATAATTGCACTAAATGATTTTTGAATTTTGTGTGTTGTGTATGGCTGCATATATACTCACTAATGTGACTCTCTTGAGTACTAGATCACTATTATTGGCCAATGACCGAAGTATAATAGCCTAACGAACAAATGTACCCTGCTACCTTGGGATTTACATGCTCCTACACCGAATTGTGCATCGAAGTATTTTTATTCAATGTTCTCTATATGTGTAAATCATGAATCCATTGTTATATACTGGAATTATATCTCATTATAAAGCTAACTATTTTTCAGGTAATACCCATACTACAGACGGAGTCCAATCAATAGAGGATAACTGAATCAATTTGAAGACTATATGACTGTAGTTTGTTGTAATTCCCCTGAATAATGTTAAATGCTAAAAGTCTGACTTTGGTTGAATACTCAGCATTGTTTACTAACCCCTCATTGGTTTTGTATAAGTATTACATATGAGGAATTTACCGTAAGTTAGCAATGATGTTTATTAGGGCTACTGAACTCCATGTACAAGTAATCTCTTATAGTTGTGTTTGCATGGAACTGATTATCATAATTTTGAAAGAAATTCTAGAATAATAGTAGATAACCATGTTTAAGCTTATACAAGGGTTTTTTGAGTGGATTGAAATGACAAAACATACGCGATATGTAATGTTGTATGGTTGTGCCTTACGAGCAAGGTGAAGTTTTAGTAATTCCCTTTCCCCACAATGAAGTAAAAACCTATAGGCTAATCAGAATAATAACATTATCAACTTATGGTTTTCTTGTGAGAATGATAAAGGTTATCTAAGTATGACAATAAGCATCGTACATCCAGTACTATGAAGACTTGAGGACTAAGGTAATAACACTTTCTTACAATATTTTTAGTATTCTTGATAGATGTCATTAATGTATTTCAATCGATCACTAGGAGACTACAACCAAGAATAAAGCAAACAAACAAAAGCAAATGATCCCCTACACTGATAGATTGAAGACCAATGCTAAAATAAAGGCTAAAATGGTAAGTTTCTTTTCATAAATAGTACAATTAAACTTTCAATGTATTTGAGATGTTATAGTATTTGTCTTAAACTTTACAGAAGGCTAAGCGTAGGGGGCCCAATCACTTGAAAAGATGTATGGATGGCCACACATAAAAAGAAAAATGGATTTTCCAATAAATGATGAAGTTAGAGCAATCATCATTAGTATATGAGTTGTTTAGGAATAAAGTGCTAACTTCTTATTTAATTGAGCATATGCATGGTTGAAATAATGTATTATTTTCTATTTTGCTTGGACTTGTAGGATAAGATATCAATGCATCAAGCCTAGGGATCTTCTTCTTAGGAGATTTCAAGTTAAGATGCATTGGCTTTAGCTTTGGGTAGCCAAGAGCAGCTTTGTCGACTTTAAAGGTTGGGATTAGGTGAATGCCTGTCTTAGGTATTCTCTATAAATGGACTCAACCTTCTAGACCTTTTCCTTAGAGTTGTAGAATGAGGTGTAGGAACTTAGAATGAAACTTAAAGCAGAACAAGAACACAGGTAGGAATTTCAACTTGATTTGAGTTATTATAATTAAATATTTTTTTAATTTCACTAGCAAGTTGTGGATTAAATCCATTTGATCTTTAGATTTATATGTTTGAAACACTACTAATACAATAGGAAAAAAGTTAGATATAAAAAAAGTTTAAAAGAAGTCACTCTGGTTGCGATTCAAATCGCTTCTTTTGCCTCCCACTATTTAACCATGGTTGTAAGAACCCTAGCTAAGCTACAGCTCAATCCCAATTCTTAAAAGTATAACTAAACATGGCTTTGCTGAAGTTCTTACAACAGTGGCTAGCCCATGGCTTCACAGCAGTTCTTACAACTACAATTAAGCCATTAACTTAGTTGCAATAGTCCTTGCAATTTGGTAAAATTGTGGCAAAACCTTTCATGACAAATGGTTGTGTGTGTAAATCGTATAGTTTAGGCACATTACACATAAAAACCACGGCAAAGCCAATTTTTTTGTAGCGTGTCCTTGAATGCCCCTTTTCTTGTAGTGAGCTATTATTATCTGTGCTATTAATGTACTACAAACAGAGATTAAATCCTCTGCTTGAGTTTTATCGGCTGTTGGTAAAGTTAACATAAAAATGGATGTGTTTTAATTTTTTTATTTTTATTTTAAATTAAACTCATTTATCCATTCTTCTTCTTTCAACTTTTTCTAACTGCAGGGGCAGCCAACAGCAAAGGATCCTGATCCCTACAGACATGAGACTTCATTTAATCATCAAGTCTTGCTGGATCAAAAGCATGACTTATAAGATAGTGCAAGTTTCAATCTTTTTGCATTATCATATAATAGATATATATATATAAACCTTCATACCATTAACTTATAGCTATGGATTTACTATATTCTTCTGATTAAATCACTCTAAATATTTAGGTGTAACAATGAATAAAAAGTTGGATTAGTAAGCCACGAATTTCACTTGAGTGTGTCAATAGAGTAGGTCTTTTAATTTTGCATTCTCCTAACCTAATGTGAAAGGAATTGTAAAATGCTCACGTATTTTTCTTGTGGTTTTAAAAAATGTTTTACAAGAGATCTTATTTTTTATCGCTTGAAATGCTTCAGGTTTCCATCATTAGGTTTCAAATCTAACAGCGATTATGACCATCGCTAAAAATTAAGTCTTGGCACTGGTTGTTCCAACGATTGTAACAACCATCATTAGAAGGTGTCTCCATGCATCTCTTAATGATTATTGTTGCCACTGTTGTCAGAGTATCTAGCATCAGTCATAACCAACTGCTAGAGAGCTTTTGACTGACACTAGATACCTTCTTTTATTTGTAGTGCCTTCTCCACGACGACTATTTTGTTGAGACTTTCTATATGAAATTTACATAAGAAAAAAGTTTTAAAAAATGATAAAGAGAAAGGTAAAAGAGAATGAGAAATATTTTTAAATTTACAAAAGCAATAGAAACATAAAAACAATTGATTCCTTAATAAATAAAAAAATAAAACTATATTGAGCGAAATTAAAAATATCTTGAAAGAATTCGGAGGTTAATTTAGTTAATTGTAAATCTCTACTATTAATTCACTCAAATGATTATCAAATGAGATACGTAATTTCTTTTTCTTTTTCTTTTCCATTGTTGGATTCCCCTCAATCCAAACGTAACCTAATTAACTTGGTGGTACATTTGCAGGAAATAATTTATAGTTCGAGACAAAAGATGCAATTATATATTGTGGCACGAATTTTTTTTTTCAGAACATATAATTACTAAAAAAAATTATTGAATTAAACTTAAATTAATCATATATTTTTCTGTTGATTTCAAAATTGACTGAAAATTTTAAAAGAGATTGGCTGATGAGGACTAATAATATCTCTTCTTATTCCATAATCACTTTTCGATTCTTCTAGGTATCACTTTTAGATTAATATCCTAAATATCCTTGGCTGATAATAATATAAGATAATTCCTTATTAGTTGCAATTCCTCATTTTATCATTGCTAATAAGACCAAAAACAAATTAATTAATACCACTATCAATAAAAAAAATACTCTTTTACTATTGAATAACTTTTTATAATATGAAAATTCTTACCGAATTCAGCGTTGGCTTAATAGTTCTTATAATAGATATTATTATGCTAAAATTTGACATTAATTGATCTAAATTTTTTTTAACCTCCACCAATTAATCTAAAAATTAACATGCAATGTTTATTTCAAATATAAAAAAATTTTCAACTATTTGATGGCATACTTATAGCTATTTCATTTATATAAAATTAGACAACTGATTGTGCAAGTTTGCATGAACTTCAAGGAAAACATGAATTTTTATATGAATTGTTATTTAAGGAATATTTCATATCAGAGTTTATATATATATATATATATATATATAATATTTAATACGTAGAAGCAAGTTTCTTCATAGTATTATATCTCATACTCAAGAAAGTTTAATTTTTCCCTTCAATTGGAAAATTGGTATAAGAGCCAATTAAGCAGCAAGTTACGTAAAGAATATAATCGCAAAAATAATTTTCATGCACGTTGGCATTAATCACGTGAGTTTAATGTTTCATATCTACAAATATAATTAACATTAAAAAGACGGTAACAGTTAAACCTTTGAGGACTTAAGAGTAACAAAGCATTGGCCAAGTTTTCTATATATAGCTCCATGCCTTAAGCTGAAGAAATCCACAGAGAAAGAAATGGACTTGGCTAAGTACGGTGTAATATTAGTCCTTTTGGGTTTCCTGCTCCTTCGCAATGCTCAAGGCGCTGTCCATCACTATGAATTCGTTCTTAGTTCTCCAATATGACAAAATCTGTATTCTAGCAATATTCTTCCAGACTAGGAAGATATTTTTACTGGAATCTTACCTTTAGAGAACCAATAGAATGCTCTTTTTCTTTTTCAACATATATATTCTGCTTACTTACCGTCTATTGATTTGCTCAACTATTGATTTGTTATGGAAGCGCAAATATCTTCTTTTTTTTCTTTTTACTTCACACGTAGGATTACAGCTCAAACTTGATATGCTGCTCCTTAAAATATATATATATATATATATATATATATGAATGATGTGTAACTGGCATAAAAATTTGTGAAGTTTTTTAAATTATTCATTATAAGTTCCTCTAATTAATATAATTATGATATATAAAAATAATTAGTTTAAAATAATCTACATAGTAATTTTTTATTAATAAACCTCATAAACTTTACCTAAATACATTGTCTTTAAAAGTTTACCATCTTACTTTTCATATGACGCAGACAGTTTTTCTTTGGAGGCAAGTGAAAATAAAAACTTGCACATTTCATATGCTTAATGAATGCATGTGTTTTATTAGTTTTGCTTTTCCATGAGCTTTGTCTGGTAGCTAGCTAGCTTTGACACAGCATAACTACTAGTGGGACAACCTCTAATGTTGGACAGTAAATCAATATTATATAATTCTCATATAACTTTCTGCTATCCTGAAGATAAATTTCGAAGTTAAAAAAAAAAATTAGCTAGCCAGCTATAGCTAACTGTCTATGCTAATTATTTTATACTTTTGGGTGCATTCCGGTTGAGGGAAAAGAACTTCACAAAGCTGTAGAGCACAAAGAGCATATTGACAGTCAATGGTAGCTTTCCAGAGACAACTATTACCGCTCACAAAGAAGATACAATTTTTGTCACTGTCCACAATAATGGAACTTATGGTGTAACTATTCACTGGTAATAATATATAAAATAGAAAATTAGTTTTTTATAACTTTCCAAAAGATCGATGCATCTTCTATCAATTTAATTTTTTAAAGATTATTATCATCATTTGATTTTGATATGGTAGTCTTATAAGTTTAATATTTTCATAAATTCAAAATGATTTAGTTCATGTTGTCAAGACTCATATTATTAGAATTAAAGTTTTAAATTACGGTTGCAATTACGGCTATGGCTACATTGCGGTTGCGGACGTTGTGGACTGTTACATTGCGGATTAATGCGAGCATGGAACGCATTTGCAATATTGCAGCCACATCATATAATGCGGTTCACAATTTAAAACCTTGATTAGAATAACTTCATTAATCTAATACAGATTCTTAACCACAGAAGAAAAATAAAACTTAATTCGTATAAGAGAGTTTCATACAGACAAAATTCTTATAATTCTTCATCTTACCATTATCACAATTGTATGTTGACAGCTTTAGACCACCCTTTGTCCTCTTAACTTATCAAGAGAAAAACTTGTAAATCTCACTCATTCTAAGCTCTATATAATAGGTTTTGAGTGGACTAAGCGTTCTCTTTCTCTATAAACATTACCAAAAACACCAACCGATTCTAATATTTTTAAAGCCCATCAATATGTAAGAAGCACTACTGGAATTGCAGGCATGGAGTGAGGCAACCAAAGGACCTGTGGTCAGATGGACCAGAGAACATAACGTAGTGCTCTATTCCACCAGGAACAAGCTTCACTCGAAGAGTCAATTTGTCCTCAGAAGAAGGAACACTTTGGTGGCATGCTCATAGTGATTGGAGTTGTGCCACTGTTCATGGTGACCTCGTCATCAAACCTCCCCATGGAGCTTCTTATCCTTTCACAGAGCCCTATAGCCAAGAAACACTCATTATTTGCGTGTTAGAAGTCTACAAGTCATCTTTTAATAATCTTTTTAATTACATCACAGGATCATCGTGTATTTTGCATGCAAGGGAATGGTACAAAGGAGATGTCATGCAGATCATAAAGGACACCTTAGCAACTGGTAGAGAACCAAATTCTTCTGATGCTTACACCATTAACGATGAACCAGGAGACTTATAAGCAAGGTTTTAAATTGCAATTTACATCATGTGATGCAGTCACAATATTGCAATTGCACCAAAGACCGCATCTGCATTAATCCACTGCATCGCCAGCAATCCTTCTTATATTATCCGTAACGCCCACAACTGCAACTATAATCACAACTGCAATCACAATTTAAAACCATGCTTATATAACAGTTCTAATGGTAATAATTTAGTGCATTTATCAAGCGCCTTGATTGAAACTATGAATTATGACTATATGGATCCTTTAGTATCACAATTAGGTGCTATTGGTACTTGAATTACCTTCGCTACCACTAAATTAAAACTCGATAAAAGCTTGAAGAGACAAAATATTATAATAATACAATAGATAATTTTGTTAGCCAGCTTTTGCTACAATTGAACGACTAGGTTTTTGTTATTTTGCAGTCAGTGGTCAATATAATCAAGGAAATATTTATTACTCGGTGCTACTCATTTACATTTTGATAAATAAACTGTAGGGAGAAAAGGTAATACACAAAGGACAAAACAATGAAAAGCTAAACTTACTTTATTGCTTGAACTCATAGTCTTTATATAGACTTTACACTTCAACAATATATCCAAAAAGAAGACCCACTAAGTTACTAGCAGAGATTTAAAAATTAAATAATAAAATAACAAACTGGCCCATTAGTAACTAACTTGACCGATACTTCAGGAAAACAACAAACTCAGTAAAAGATATGGACTATGTGGCTATACTAATTTTGAATCAATTTCAACACACCCCCTTAATTCAAAATTGCAAACACCTAATTGCTTCCTAAAATAAACATGTTTGGACTTAAATAGCAACTTGGTAAATAAATCAGCAACTTGATCATTTGTATTGCAATACTCAAGCTTGATTTCTCCATTTGCTACAAGCTGGCAAATAAAATGATGACGAATGTTTATATGCTTTGTCCTGCTATGGAAGGCATGATTTTTTGTCATTGCAATTGTAACTTTGTTGTCACACAAGATCTCTATTGCAGCAGATTGTCCTTGACCCAAATTAGCAAGTATTCTTCTTGCTCACACTGCTTGACATCCTGCAGCCGTTGCAGCCACATATTCAACCTCTAAAGATGATAATGCTATAGTTTCTTGCTTCCTTAAGCTCCATGAGACAGCTCCTGACCCCAAGCTAAAAACATAGCCTGAAGTGCTTACTCTATCTCTAGAGAACCTGCCCAATCACTGTCAATGTAGCCAGATAATTTAACCTTTGATAAGTTGGAGTGTAGTTTGAAATTTGATACTGCAAAGTACCAAATCCCAGAGTCAAGTGTTCTAGTAATATATCTCAAGACTCTCTTAGCAGTTCCAAGGTGATGCTTTGTAGGATCATGCATAAACCTGGATAAAACACTAACAGAGAATGCAATGTCAGGGCATGTATGTGTCAAATAATTCAATCCACCAATCAACTTTCGAAAATAGGTTGGATTAGCCTTTTCAGTGCCATTTTCAAACTGCAATTTTTCACTTGCATTCATTGGTGTGGAGACCTTGTTGCAATTCATCATATTGAACCTTTTGAGCAGATTCTTTGCATAACTCTGTTAAGAAATAAATATGCCATCTGCACCTTGTTTCACCTCAAGCCCAAGAAAATAATGCATCTCTATCATCTTAAACTTCTTTTTCATCAAAGACTTAAAATTTTCCAATAAAGATTCATTTGTACCAAAATAAAATCATGTCATCAAGATAAAGGCATACGACAAGAAAACCATTTTTTCCTTCTTTTTTTAAATACAAAGTGGGCTCATTTTCACTTTTTTCAAACCCATTTTCAACAAAATAGCCATCAATCTTGCTACACCATGCCCATGGAGCTTGCTTAAGTCCATAAAGAGCTTTTCTCAACTTAAAGACTTTGTTTTCATGGCCTTTTATAACAAAACCTTCAGGTTGAGAAATATAAACTTCCTCCATCAATTCTCCATTCAAAAAGGCAGATTTTACATCCAATTGGAAAATAGGAAGAGATAAATAAGTAGCAAAAGCAAGCAAAATTCTTATAGTTTCAAGACGAGCCACTGGTGAGAAAGTTTCCTTAAAATCAATGCCTCTTTGTTGAACATAACCTTTTACTACAAGTTGTGCCTTATACTTTTGTACACTTCTATCAATATTATACTTAGTTCTAAATACCCACTTGAGCCCAATTGCTTTCTTTCCTTCAGGAAACTTTACTAGTTCCCATGTATGATTTTTTTGAATTGCAACCATCTCTTCATTCATGGCAATGCATCATTCTTCCTTCTCCATTGCTTCTTCATAACATACTGGATCTGAAACACATAAAGCAAAAGCACTAGATGTATAAATTTCCTTCAAGGATATAAATTTCCTTGGAGGAGTTTCAGATGAAGAGGAACTTGTGCTTTTAGGAAAGGAAGAACTACTACTTGGAGATGAAAAAGCTTCTTGATGTGGAGGTGGCGATGGTGGTAAATATTCAAAATTGTCAACTGGGATGGGAGCTTTCATTATTTACCTAAATATCCTCCCAATTCCATGCTGCATCTTCATTGAACTCCACATTTCTACTAACAACAATTTTTCCATTTATAAGATTATATATCCTATATGCTTTAGATTGAGGACAATAGCCAATAAAAATGCACTTTTCATATTTTTCATCAAGTTTCTAGTGAGATTGAGAATTAACTAAAGCATAGGCTATATAACCAAAAACTCTTAAATGACTAACCCGTGGCCTCACGCCTTTCCATGCCTCATAAGGTGTTTTATTCATAACAGCCTTTGTAAGAGAAAGATTCAAAATGCATATTGTTGTTGTAACTACTTCAGCCCAAAAAGAATTTGAAAGACTCTTGGCTTTTAGTAAACTTCTAGCCATCTCCACCACTATTCGATTTTTTCTTTCAACAACACCATTCTGCTCTGGTGTGTATAGTGCAGTTATTTGCCTGTGAATACCAAATTCTTCACAAAATTCATTAAAATCATTAGAGACAAACTCACCCCCTCTGTCAATTCTAAGACACTTGATACTTCTGCCACTCTCATTTTCCACCAAGGCCTTAAACTTCCTAAAATGGGCTAAAGTTTTAGATTTAGATTTCAAGAAGTAAACCCAATTCATGTGGCTATAATCATCAACAAATAGCAAGAAATATATATTTCCACCAAGAGATTTTATACTCATAGGCCCACATAAATCAGCATGCACTAAATCAAGACAATAATTTGCTCTTATAAATTTACCAATAGGGAAAGACTTTTTACTTTGCTTACCCAAGACACATCCTTCACAAAATTCAAAAGATTCAATTGTAGGAAATCCAATAACCATATCCTTTTAACTCAATAACTTTAAACCATTCTCATTCAAATGCCCATAATGGATATGCCATCATTTAGACCCATTAGCTTTACTAACAACAAAAACAGAATTATTACACTTAGAAACATCAAGTGGAAACATGTTGTTAGGGGTCTTTTGAATACAAACTACAATTCGACCAAACTTCTTATCATAGATGATGCATGCATTATCATTAAACACAATTCTATGACGAGTATCCATCATTTGGCCAATACTCAATAGATTATATGTCAAATAGGAACAAACTACACATTAGACAAAAGCTTAGTGTTACCATAGTTTGTGTTAATTGCAATTGTACCCCTACCTTCAACATGATACAACCCATCATTACCCATTCTCACATCTGACTTTTGTGTTTCATCAAGCTCTTTGAAGAATGATTTTTCACTTGTCATGTGGTTAGAACAACCACTATCCATAAACCAAACACTATCAGTAGCATGTTTATATTCAGATTAAGCCATAAACAACATAGTCTCCTCTTCTTCCACAACTTTTGCATGCTTGTCGTCATACCTACCATTTTGCTTTTGCTTAATCTAGCAATCAGCCTCTTTAGACCCAATTTGCCATAATGATAGCACTTAATGGGCCTTTAACCATTTTGAAACTGCCCTTGCACATCAGTTTTGGACTATCTTTGATCACCAAAATGTCCTCCATGACCGCTACCACGACCACGGTGACCATTACGAAAAACACCTCTACTTGAGGGTTCACTTTTCACCTAAAATGCTTTTTTTTCACTTGTGGTAAAAGATTTATTCATCTTGTCTTCATGAGCTTGCAAAGATCCCATTAAATCATCAAAAGAATAAAGAGATAAATCTTTAGACTCTTCTATGGCAGCAACCACATAATCAAATTTGAGAGTCAAACTACGTAGTATTCTAGAAGCAATAGTCTCATCAAAAAAAATTTCACCATATGCCCTTATTTGAGAAACAATAGCAGAAGCTCTAGATAGGTTAGTTTGAATAGATTCAGAAGAACCCATTTGAAGAGTTTCAAAAGACTTACGAAGAGATTGAAGCTTCACTGTAATTACCTTCGATGAGCTCTGAAACTCTATCTTAAGAATCTGCCAAGCACCCTTTGAAGTAGCTACAGATGAAATATGGGAAAAAATTTCATCACTAATAGCTTGTTAAAGAAAGAATAAAGTCTTGGCATCTCTCTTTTTGTTCTCACGTAGCCGCTGCTCCTCATCTGGGTTTGTGTATTCATATTCCACCAAATCCCATAGCTCTTGGGATATAAACAGTGCCCTCATTTTAATACTCCAAAATTCATGGGTATCCTCTTTAAACAAAGGAATCAAGGGTAGAGAAGTGGTTGCTATTCCATTTGCTGCCATTGATGCCGTATGCATGGCTGAAAAATCTGCTGTGAAAGGTTTCTACTATTGCATTGCGTGATTGTGCTGCGGTGCACTGCGTGGTCATTTAGCTTTTAAAACACAAGGGAACTAATGCAAGTTTCTCTCTTTGGCCCTAAAAAGAAAAAGAAAAGGCTCTGACACCAAAATATGTAGGGAGAAAAGGTAATACACAAAGGACAAAATAATGAAAAGCTGAACTTACTTTATTGGTTAAACTCATAGTCTTTATATAGACTTTACACTTCAACAATATATCTGAAAAGAAGACCTACTAAGTTACTAGCAGAGATTTAAAACTTAAATAATAAAATAACAAACTGACCCATTAGCAACTAACTTGATCAACACTTCAGGAAAACAACAAACTTAATAAAAGATATGGACTACATGGTTATACTAATTTTAAATTAGTTTCAACATAAACAATTCTTGTCAAAAAGTTTAAGATCCACTCTAATATTGATTTAAAGTTAAATTACATGATTTTTACAAAACAAATTAGATCATGTGAGTACTCGATTACCAAATGATTTCTGAAAGTGATATATATATAGCGTAGCTTTTGATGTGAAACCACCAAAAATAAAAGTCTCCAAGAAAGTGTTGAAATATTATAGCAAACTTATATTCTCTCAATCTAAAATAGAGTTGTTGCGGAAGTAATAAACAAAACATGCATGACATCACTTGAAACCTCGAGCAAAGGTTTCTCAACTGAATTGGTCCATTTTGACACACCATTTTTCAGTCGAGTGAGAAAAGACCTACCTCCTTCGCATAATCAATGCCGCCACGAACGAAGATCACTATTTTGGGATCACTAACCACACACTCACCCACCCTTGTAGGCTAGGGACTGACGTTGCCTACGTCAAACCTTTTTCCACCCCTTACCTTGTGATTACCTTAGGCCAAACCATGGACGTTCTTGACAACGTGTATACAAGAAAAGAAGACGTTTAGTTTTTCTTGAGTCAGCTAAAATAACAAAGTTTCCATTAGTTCGTTTTTCTTAGTTAGTTAGCGAGCTCATGTATATAATAGCTACAGAGTCCTGCTTAAGTTGATGAAGTTGAGCATAAAATTCTTTCTTTGTTCTGCTTCCTCTTTCTTTCTCCTCTGAACCGTGTCATGGTATCAGAGCCTCACTTCTACCATGACGACTACTTCTCCTTTTGATGCTGATAACATTAGAGCCTCTCAGTCTCAGTCTGCTTCTTCCAATCCATGTCAAGATCTGGCGAGTCCTTGTTACTTGCATCCAAGTGAAAATCCAACATTGGTTCTTGTTACTCCGGTTCTCAATGGTCCAAACTACTATACTTGGTCACGGTCCATGCGCATGGCACTTCTCTCTAAGAATAAGCTTCAATTCGTCGATGGAACTATCTTGGCTCCATCACAATCAAATCCATTACACTCTGCTTGGTTACAATGCAATATTATGGTATGCACTTGGATGACCCGATCTTTATCTCCTACTATAGCATAGAGTATACTCTGGTTAGACAAAGCATATGAAATATGGAATGATCTGTGAGACAAATTTTCTCAGGGAGATATTTTTAGAGTCTCTGATCTTCAAGAAGAAATCTTTGGCCTTAAGCAGGGTGATCTTTCAGTCAGTGAATATTTTACCAAATTAAAGATTCTATGGGATGAGTTTGTTACTTTACGACCTATAAACAAATGTGCCTGCAACTTTATTTGTCTATGCAGTGTTTATCGTGAGCAAGATTATGTCATAAGGTTCTTAAAAGGTCTTAATGATTGTTTTGCCAGTGTAAAATCCTAAATCATGTTGCTTGATCCATTATCGTCCGTGAACAAAGTCTTTTCTCTCATCGTTCAACAAGAAAGAGAGATGCATACTGGTCTTGAATCTGTTGTGCTACTTAATAAGGCACCTGGTCATCCCTATAGCTCAAATGGTAACTCATCCAGAAATTTAGGATCAAATAATGCAAAGTTCTGGACATACTGCAATAGACCACATCACATAGTTGACACCTGTTATAGGAAGCATGGCTTTCCACTGGGTTTCAAATTCAGAAATCAATCATCTCATGGAGCCTTAGCTTATAATCTATAGTCTCAATCTAAGGATCCATCGCTCAAAACTAACTCAAGTGGTATTCTACCAAATTCAGCTACCACTACTATTGCACCTTCCATTCTCTCCCAACTCACACCTGAGCAATACCAAAAGCTTCTTACATTGGTGGATTCTCATCCATCCTCTTCCACCTCACCTACTCCTATACCTTCCGTTAATCACATTCAAACTTTAAAGCCAACCGTTCAATCCTCAGGTAATGTTCCTATACTTGTATCCTTTTCTAAACTAACTTCTTGGATCATCGATACAGGAGCCACTGATCATGTTTGTCACACTTTAACTGTCTTTTCTTCCTATAAGCAGATATCTCCTACTCCAATCAAACCTCCTAATAATAGCAATGTCACTGCTACAATTTCAGGCACCATTGAACTCTCAGATTCATTAGTTCTCCATGATGTCTTTTACATTCCTGAGTTTGCATTTAATATTCTTTCTGTTACCAAATTAACACACTCTCTTCATTGTTGTCTAATTTTTCTTTTTTCTTCTTATTATATTCAGACCCTTTCACCTTGGAAGATGATTGGTACAACTAGAGTATTTGAAGGATTATATTTTCTCAATACTGCAGATTTCTCGCACACAGTGGCCACTTCCACTTCCTTTCCCGCAGCAGCTATTCCTACACCAATTTCTGTTACTACTCCACCTTCTCAATTTAATCTTTGGCATCATAGATTAGGCCACCTGTCTTTTCATACTTTACAAATTTTACACCAACAATTTCCCTTTATCCAATGTAATATCAAACATAGTCCTTGTGATGTATGCCATATGGCAAAACAAAGACGGTTGTCGTTTCCTGTAAGATCATCCTCATCCAATAAAATTTTCTCCCTTATTCATTTAGACATTTGGGGACCTCTTTCTATATCATCTATTCGTGGCTTTCGATACTTTTTAACCATAGTGGATGATTACAGTAGGCATACTTGGGCCTTTCTCATGAAAACCAAATCTGAAGTTCAAACACATCTTCAAAATTTTATTGCCTACGTTGAAACTCAACATAATCATCAAGTTCAATGTGTTCGTTTAGATGATGGTCTTGAATTTCAAATGCCTTCTTTTTATTGATCAAAGGGCATACTCCATCAAACTACATGTGTTGACACACCCCAACAGAATGGTTTAGTGGAGAGAAAGCATTAGCACATTTTAAACGTAGCTCGAGCTCTTTTATTTCAGGCTAAGCTACCCAACTTTACTAGTGTTATGCTCTTTCACATGTTGTTTTTCTCATCAACCAATTACCCTCCCCCATTATTAACAATACCACTCCTTTTGCTTTACTATATGGTAAACCACCTTCGTATTCAGACATTCGTGTTTTTGGATCCTTATGTTACGCCATAACTTCCTCCACCAATCGGTTTAAGTTTGATCCTAGAGCTCGAAAGTGTCTCTGTCTTGGCTTTCCTGATAATATCAAAGGCTACATCCTCCTTGATCTGCACAACAGACAAATTTTCATCTCTCGTGATGTTATTTTCTATGAGTCCTGTTTCCCATACTTGTCTACTACCAATGACACTTCCCTTTCTTTCTCTCTTCTTGCTTCTAATCCTTCTCTTGATGCTTTTGATTCCTTTGTTCCTTCTACTCCATCTCCTTCTCTTTCCAGTGCTTCCAAACCCCCAGTTTCCTCATTTCCTTCACTTTCTTCATCTGACATCCCTAGTCCTACTTCAACCCCACCTGTTTGAGTCTCTACTCGGCCACACAATCCACCTAAATATCTGCAAGATTATTATTGTTCCTCCTTCTACACTCCAACTGCATCCTCATCATCTTTTAAAGGTAATTGTCATCCACTTTCTTCTGCTCTTTCTTTTCACTCTCTTTCTCAATCTTATAAAACTTTCAGTCTAACCATTTCTTCTGAAGCTAATCCTCACACTTATAAACAAGCTATACAACTCCAAGTCTGGAGAGATGCCATAGCTGCTGAAATTTGAGCTCTAGAATAGAATAATACTTGGATCTTCACCCACTTACTCGAAGGGAAACATCCAATAGGCTGTAAATGGGTTTACAAGACAAAATATAGGTCTGATGGTTCTATTGAGAGACATAAGGCTCGGTTGGTTGCCAAAGACTTCACTCAAACTGAGGGCATTGATTATATGGACACTTTTTCACTGGTAGCTAAGATGACCACAGTGAGACTTCTTCTTGCCTTGGCCGCTACTTCTAATTGGCATTTACAACAACTGGATGTTAATAATACTTTTCTTCATGGAGACCTCAATGAAGAGGTATATATGGTTCTTCCTCCCGGATTTCACTCTTCTGATCTGTCCTTGGTTTGTAAATTGCAAAAATCTCTTTATGGTCTTCGCCAAGCTAGCAGGAAATAGTTTCATAAGCTGTCTACAGCTTTCCTTTCCTTTGGATACCATCAGTCTAAAGCAGATTACTCCCTCTTTACCAAAGTCTACAACAGTAGCTTCACTGCTTTACTAGTTTACGTGGATGATATCCTCTTAGCAGGCAACGATTTATCTGAACTTCAGCGAGTTAAAACTCATCTTGATACCACCTTCCGAATTAAGGATCTTGGTTCAGTCAAATTTTTTCTTGGCTTTGAGGTTGCTCGCAGCAAGGCTGGTATCTCTCTTTGTCAATGGAAGTTTGCTTTGGAACTCTTAACAAACACTAGTTACGTAGATTACAAACCCGTCAAGACACCAATGGACAAACATGCCAAGTTAAGCAAAGATGTTGGCACTCCTTTAGCTGATGCTTCTGCTTATAGACAACTTGTGGGGCGCCTTCTTTATCTCACGACCACCAGACCAGATATTTCTTTTGCCACTCAACAGTTAAGTCAGTTCATGTTTCATCCTACTGATCTCCATCTCCAGGCTGCTCACTGTGTCCTTCAGTACATTAAGTCTGCTCCAGCCCGAGGCTTGTTTTTCCCATCTAATTTGACTTTGCAACTCAAAGCTTTTAACGACAGTGACTGGGCCACCTGCCCTGATTTTAGAAGGTCTGTCACAGGATATTACATCTATTTAGATCAAGCCCTCATCTCTTAGAAGTCTAAAAAGCAAAGCACTGTGTCTCGCTCTTCCTCTGAAGTTGAGTATCGTGCTTTGGCTACCACCACTTGTGAACTTCAGTGGCTATTGTACTTGCGCGCTGACCTTCACATTGCTCATTCCACCCCTGCTCTCTTATTTTGTGATAATCAGTCCGCCCTCAAAATTGCTACCAATCTAATCTTTCATGAGCGAACAAAGCACATTGAGATTGATTGCCATCTTGTTTGGGACAAGGTTCAAGATGGCATCATCCACCTTCTCCCTCTACGATCTCAAGACCAACTGGCTGACATCTTCACGAAACCCCTTGCTCTTGCTCCTTTCACCAATCTCATGTCCAAGATAGGCATGCTCGACATACATGCTCCAGCTTGCGGGGGGTGACAATGTGTATACAAGAAAAGAAAATGTGTAGTTTTTCTTGAGTCAGTTAAAATAACCAAGTTTCCGTTAGTTCATTTTTCTTAGTTAGTTAGCGAGCTCATGTATATAATAGCTACAGAGTCTTGCTTAAGTTAATGAAGTTGAGCATACAATTCTTTCTTCGTTCTGCTTCCTCTTTCTTTCTCCTCTAAACCATGTCAGTTCTTGTCAAAGCCAACCAGAAACCAGGTCACTACTACGTCGTTGCTTTGCCCTTCCATGACGGCGATACTTCCTACAATAATACCATTGCCACTACCATTATGCACTATGCAGTACACTGGAGACAACTCTATTTCTCCATATCCTTCATTGGTTTTTCCAAATTTTCCTGAATATAATGACTCTTTTGCTCCTTTTAACTTCACGAAGAGGTTGAGGGGTTTAGGGAGTACAAGTCACCGATTGAGGTTCCCACGAAAGTCAATAAAAGGATTTATATGACAGTTGTCGTGAATCACCTACCATGCACTGCTAGTACTTGCGCTAACACTACCAAGCTCGTGGCTAGTTTGAACAACGTGTCATTTCAGACTCCGAGCATTGATATATTGGAAGCTTATTATTGGTACGTACTACCCTGTTCACATTCTCACAATTTTTTTCGTTGGTTATGTACTTGTTCAAGGTTGGGCCTGTGTCTAAATTCATCTTGACTCAACCTTTTTATTATATTAAAGATCGAGTGATCCTCTAAGCTTATGGATGAAGGTCAAGCTTGTAGAGATTTATTTGTTTATAAATATAGTATTGCTCAAATAGGTGAAACGAACTTCCTTAATTAAGTGAATTTGATGACTTTTATAAGTAAAAAAATATTATTCAAAAAATCTATTTATAGTTTCATAAAGTAAGGGAGTAGTGACTTTTTGACATGTCTGATATATTTAAAAAATTATGACATAAAAGAGGAAAAATAAGACATAATAAATAAGTATAGATGACGAAAGTAAACAATGCATATGATACAAAATTTAAATATGTACTATTAAATCAAGGGATCATTGGACGGGCCTAGGACCAAGTTCACTGTCACTGGGCCTCGGAGTTTTATAGTCTAATGCTTAGCTATATATTTAAATTCATTAGCCCAAATAATAGTAAGCTAGACCATGTATACCCATGGCTTGGCTTCTTGCAAGAGCATTTTGGCTATACTCATTTTATGCCAATATAAGATTTGTGCAAACTACTTACTCTCACATCTATCTTACCACTTACACTACTAAACAACACATAATGGCTTATAAAGAAATAATAGATTTTCTTTTGGCCAATAATTAATAGCTATATTGTCATATCATTTTCCCCATCATCTAGCATAAAATGACTTATTCCCAAACATAAATGAGAACTTAATTTTGTAGGAACAAGACAGGAGTATTCACTAAAGACTTTCTAAATAAGCCTCCTCATTATATCAACTTCACAAATCCTAACAATGCGGTATTTACAACCATAGGAACCAGGGTGATAATGCATAACTACAATGACTCTGTTGAGATAGTGATAATTCCCAACTATTCATGTTATTGTGCATATTTTTCTCAGTAAATATGACTTAGCCTCCACTTCTAGGGTAAATAATGCATATATAGAAAGAAATGAATATACATAGGATGAACAGTTCTAAACTCAACATTTACTTGAAAAACCATCATTTTTATCTTTGATTTTTGAGTATTGTGATAGCTAATCATACTTGGTTTTTGTTAGGATTCATGTGTTGAAGAGTTTGGAGCAAATTCAGGAGAGAAAGGCTGCTAAGTGTTGAATTCATCCATCTCGCCGCGGCTGGACTTACTGCGCCGAGGCGGAAAGCTCAGAAATTTGAAGGAAGTATGCTGAGAGTATGTGCGCTGCGGCGGATCAGTTTAGGCAGCGGCGAGGCCTCAGACAGAATCAAAACTCGCCACGACGCTCAGTCAGGCAGAGCCAAAATTCGCCGCGGCGCAAGTCAGATTAGCTGAATGTAGCGTTTTGTTTCTTAAAATTCTGAGGGTTGGGAGCTTCTTATGGAAAAAAGAAGTCGAGGCAGCCGTCATTCTGGGTTGGTTTTGAGTTATTCCAGAGGTGCAAGGGCTGAGGGAAGAGCTAGAGAGTCATCTTGGAGCATAGAAAGGCTGGAGATTGAAGATTGGAGCTAAACCTTTGTGTTTCTGAGTTTCCTCTTCATTTCCTTTGTTTTGTTCATAGTTTCTAATGCATTTGATTTGTGCTTCAAGCTTGACTTTGGATTTTATGATCATGTATAGCTAAACCCTAATTAATCTAGGATTATTTGGAACTCTTGTATGGATTAGTAGTAGCTCTTCATTCTAATTCTGCAATCAATAATTTATACTTGTTCACTCAGCTTTGTACTTCATGCTTTCTGATTGATTGGCCAACATTTAGATTGATATAATGCCTTACTTGAACTTGGGAAAGGAAAAGGGAGGTTAGATCAAAGGTTGAGTGGTGTGAGTGCTTGAAATTCATTGAGGAGAGTGGATAGCTGAGTTATTGAGATAGGAATATACTTAATAACCTCACATGGTCCAGTAGGTACTGCACACATAGGTTGATCTTAGTTAATCTTATAAGGGATTATAAAATTGGCTAAGTACCCTATACACTATTTGGAAAAATATATATAGGAATAATAGAATCCTAGACCAACAAGTATCACTATGGAGAGCAGAAGGAAATGAATGTTGAACTCACTACTATGAAGTGCAAGAGGACCAATAATCCTAGATGTTAATATTTACCCGGAAATCCAAATCCTAACCTAGATTTTTACACAGTTTTAGAATCATAAGCAATTTCTGTTAACATCAGCATTTAAGAATTGAATTGCTTAATTTAAATTGGGGTGTGAATTTCAGTACTTGACGTTATTTTGACAACAAATCCTCGAGGGAACGATCACTTCTTATCACTATATTGCCTTCACGATACGTATACTTGCGTGTACGCTTCTGGGAAAGCAACAAGTTTTTGGCGCCGTTGCCGGGGATTTGTTCACTATGTTTTTGCTAATATTAATACCAAGCTCACTTAATCTAAACTTAAGCTTTGTTCATTGTGTTTTGTTGTTTTTGTTTTAAGTCTTTTGGTTTGTGTTTTTATTTTTGTGTTAAAGTTGTTGATATTTGTGTTTAGCTTTTGTTTCTATTATTTTTGTTTTTAATTATGGATTACCCTTGGATAACAAATAAGGCAACTAGTGAGCATAAGTTTGATATCATGACCAAATTGACAGCTCAAATGGCAGAGCTTGATAGGAGGTTTGATAACTTTGATTTGAATACTAGTTATATTGCTCACGTTAGTGATTCTCAATGCTTGTTCATGACTTGTGATAATTGTAGAGGTCACTATGGAGAGCAATGCTCATGTTGGATAGAAAATGCACAGATGGAGGATGATTTCAATAGGAATCCAAATGTTTTTTGTGATAACACATATATTCCTAGTTGGAATCATGAACAAAATTATTTTTGGAATCAATGTCAAGTTTCTTCATCACATGCAATCGACCCTTCTCAACCTTCCAATTTCCAATCACAAGATGAAATTCATGGTCAAGAGCATAATCCTAACTTGGAAGAAATGATTAGGTACTATATGGATAAGCAAGATGCCCGTATGGCTAGGCAAGATGCCTACCTAGCCAAGCAAGATGATACAATTAGAAATTTGGAAATTCAAATAAGCAAACTAGCGAATGTCATCTCTAATGGTTCACAAGAGAGTATTCTAAGTGATTTGGTAACTACTCCTCAAATAGAAGATGAAGAAAATTATAATGGAATTAATTTGAGGAGTCAAGAAGAGTTGCCAAAGGGTTATGTGCAATTTGAGGGGAATTGTGAGCAAAGAGTAGAAGAAGGGAATAATATTGTGATACAAGATGACCAAGAGGTAACCTTCCAAATGGCCATGGTAGAGGATCCTCTTGATGAATTAGAAAAATGTTACAATGAGAAAGAAGTAGAAAATGTGATTCAAGGCAATCTCTTGACGAGTCCTCCACTAGAGTCATTGGTTCTTACTGAAAAGAGCCAAGAAGATTTTATAGGGTGTCTGAAGTATTTGAAAGCCCCCAAAACAGTCTAAGAAAAATTAAATTCTAAACTTCCTATTATGTCAGTCAAAACATGTGTTCTAATGAAGCTATTAGCTGAGGAATCACATGTACTAAAATGGAAAGAACACCCATTGTTGTTGAAGCCTACTTATCCAAGGAAGAAAGGGAGCAAGGCAATTATAGTTTTTGACACCTATGATTAGTTTTTGATGTAAAGTCAGGCTGAAGACTATAAAACAAGCGCTTCTTGGGAGGCAACCCAAGCATAACTAAATAAAAATATAAAATTAAAATAAATAAATAAATAAATTCATTTACATAGTTTTTCTAACCCCTGACTTTCTTTCTTTCAGAGCTCACTAGCATTGGATCCTTAAAATGATTGTTGGTTGAAGTAAGGAAAAAGAGTTGAGTAGCTGGAGCATGCAATTCAGAGAGTGATTTCAAATCAATTTTGTATTTCTTTTATTGGGTTTATAATGGTGTTTGGTGTGTTTACATGTTGAATATTACTCCCTTTGTATGCTTTCATTCTTAATTTCTTTTCCTTGTGCTATTGTGAATGAGTATGATTATTGTGGCATGACTTGAAAAATTTATTAGGAGCAATTAGCTTTAAATCTTGTCATGAATTTCTTTTGGTATGTTTGTTTTGATGTCTTGTCTTAGGCATTAAAATTTTATAACTAATTGAATTCATTTGCTACATCATTTTCACATGTTTCTAGTCAATGCTCTGTTTTGCTGTATATGTTTGTGACTTGACTTTATAAATTTATTGGGAACACATCTGATTGAATTTTTGCATGAAATTTGTATCAAAATTTTCCTTTACTAGTGTAGTTTCTAGGAAAATTTGGTTCATATGATTTGGAGTTCAGATGAGTTATTAATTTGTATTTGAATACACACTACTCTATTTTGACAAGCTGTTGGAATTTGCTATATGCTATGTCACTTGCTGAATTTTATGGGACTAAATGTGTGGTTATCAACATGCAAATTTAGCTTGATCACATTTTTTTAGTGTGTTAAAATGTTCTCAATTTTTTTTTGTGAGGCTAATTGAACGTTTGCTGGGTGGATTCCACCAGAATGTCATTACAACTCTTTGTTGGCAAAAATTTGCACTTGCCTTGTTTAATAATATTTTGGTGCCATGCTTCTTAAGTTGTACAATGTTAATTTTGGTTATATTGTCAGGTTAAGATTGAAAGAATCATTCCATAATGAGGTGCTTTATTGTCATTGCCCTTTTGTTTGGAAGATGTTAAAGTGGACAAAGAGTAAAACATATCAAGGGAGTTTTCTTAATCCCTTACTCCTTTTATGTTGTGTTATGTTTTGAACATTGCGGACAATGTTCATTTTAAGTTTGGGGGTAGGGAGTCCAAATTGGGAATGCAAATTCTATTGTTTTTAATTGTTTGTTTTTATGTAAAATTTCATTGAGAAACTCCCTATTTTAAAAAAAATTTTGAGCTTAACTCTTGCCTATCAATCTTGTATTTATTTTCTAGTTGATGTCAGATGCCATTGAGGAACTTCATTTCTTGATAATGTATAAATGATAGGAAATGTTTGTTAATGCAATTTGTAGATGATATTGATTGTTAATGGCAATGTTTTCTTCACTTATTGAGACTTTTCTTGTGCACATCACCATGCTTAGGATAATTGTTAGTTTTAAGTAATGTATGTGGATTAGACTATGTGATTGATCTTAAACCTAAGACTTTAGAACTTGCTTTATAGTCTCTTGAGGCGAAATTTTAGGCCTTGTATGATCTATTAAAGTGATTTAGGCATTCATTGGTTATGTTTGAGACTTGAAGCTTAATTTTTTTCAAAGTATATCACTAGTACCTTATTGAGCCTTAAGTGAAATATGCATATAATTGCATGAAATTTCTTCTTTTTAACCACATTAATGACCTTTAGCCCGAAAAACAATGATCTTACCCCTTTCAAGAGGATAATTGACATTTGATATTATATGAAAAAGAAGTTTTAAGGGTGAAATAAGGTATAATGTGGATTTGATGTGAACAATTGTTGTTTTCTCATGAGAGACATGCAAATTAGAAGTGTAGAAACAATGATTGTATAGTTCTTTGTTTCTGGAGAGACATGAAAAATATGATGATTAGAGAAAAGAACTAAAGAAGAAGAAAAAAAAAAGGTGGTAAAAAAAATTGATAGATCATGAGCTAAATTTGGGGGTGCAAAAGCAAAAAAAAAAGAAAAAAGAAAAAAAATGAGGTGGAAAAAAAAAAGAGGAAAAGAAAATAAGAGAAAGAGGGAGAATTTTATCTTCTATTATTGTGCTTAATGGTTATTCTCTTGGATTTTGCTCATAAATTTTCCATATACCATTTTTCTTGTAATAGCTATAACCATAAGCCCCATTGCAATCTTAAAAGACCTATTGATTAATGAGTTATGCTATGGCCTACATTAGTGGAGAGAGAATAGAAGAGCAAGCATATGAAGCTTTTAAGGGAGAGATTTATTATGTAGTTTGATTTACATAAATTATTCTAAAGCTTACAATTGGACTTTAGCATGGTTCTTCACACACACACATCATGGGTTTGGAAATTTTGTCATTAACTCTTGAATTTTAAGACTTGTATGCATTACTTTCTTTTCTTGTTAATTATACTTTTTAATACATTTGTTGAAGGCATCCATCTATCATTACTAGAAATGAAAACTTGAGTAGGTAGGAATTTTATTGTTTAATGTGGCTTTACTTGGGGACAAGTAAAGAGGTAAGTTTGGGGGTGTGATAAGTCCTAAATTGTCATGATTTTCTCAATATTTTAAGGGATTTATCATATGAATATTGAACTTATTTTATGTTTTTTTATTTATAAAATTAATAAATGTTAGTTAAGTTAGTATTTAGTAAATTTTGGTTTTATTTCTTCACTTTTGATTTTTTTTAGTTAAGTTGTATTTTGTGTTTTTATTTATATTTTTATGTTGCTAAATTATTTAATCTTTGTTGGTAGATTATAAATATTAATTAGATAAATTTTATATTTTTGTAGGGTTACAATTATAAAGAAACAAGTTTAGAAGTTTTGAAATGCAAAGAACAAGTATTGAGATTTATTGGAAAATGATAAAAAAGAAATAGAAAAAGAAAAAGGAAGAAACAAAGAAGAAAAGACAAAAGAGCAAACGATGGCGCTCAAAACCGCTGCTGAAGAAAATTCATTGCCGCGGCAACAAAATTAAGTGCTGCGGCGCGTGGAGAAACAGAAGTTAATTTGGCCGCGGCGTAAAATTTCGCACCGCGGCGCTTTTCATCGCTGCTGAAAGATATTCATTTGAGCCGTGGCGAATTTGAGCGCCGCCGCAGCGCAGTTCGTAAAAAATGTAGAACGCACCGTTTTTGGTTGCGTTTTTTAGGGTTTTAAAGGGCTTCCAAGACTTCTTCGAAGGAGGCCGCCATTCTGAAGGTTTTGGAGAGGAGAATGAAGGGTTTGGAGCTTCAAATGCCATGGAAGAAGCTTGGGTTTATGGAAGATTCACCGATTAAATTCGTTTTTCTCTTTTTCCCTTGCTTTTCCTTGTATTTCTTTACCCATTTGATTTATGCTCTGTTCTTAATGTTGCTATTTCCCATAGTCATGAGCTAAACTTGTTGATTTGGGATTGTGATGAACTCTAGTTTGTAATATGTTATATTTACTCTCTTTATTTGCAATTAATGGTATGAATTAATTACTTAATCCTTATGCTTCATGCTTCTAAGTGTGTGGAAACCATTAGATGATTTGGGTAACCTAAATGAACTTGGAAAATGGATTTTAGGACTTGACCATGGATTGTGTAGTGTGGGTTCATGAAATTTGCAATGTTGAGTGGATTGATTCGCTTGTAGGATAGGAATATACCTACTAGCCTCACATAGCCATATTAGGACATATTCTTGATTAAACCTCTAATTTAGTTGCATAAGGAATTATGGATTGGTTAGAGGAATGCCTATATGTAATTCGGAAGATGCTTATAGGTAAATTAGAGTCCTAGGCTATTAATGACATCAAGAGCAAAATAAAGAGAGGTAATTAGTTCATATGAAATGCTAGAGGAAGTCATAATCCTAAATCATTTTACTTTCCAATTTCATCTAGAATGGTGTCTCTCATTTTTTTTATGTCTTTAATTCAGTTTAATTTCATATCACCTTTTATTATTGGCTTGATTTAGATTAAGGTGCACAATTTTAGTACTTAGCAATTATCTTAGTCACAAATCCTCGTGGGAACGATACTCTATTCATCACTTTATTACTGTTGCGATACGTATACTTGCGTGTACGCTTCAAAATAAGCAACAAGTTTTTGCAAAAACTTGTTGCTTTCCCAAAAGCGTACACGCAAGTATACGTATCGTGAAGGCAATATAGTGATAAGAAGTGATCGTTCCCTCGAGGATTTGTTGTCAAAATAACGTCAAGTACTGAAATTCACACCCCAATTTAAATTAAGCAATTCAATTCTTAAATGCTGATGTTAACAGAAATTGCTTATGATTCTAAAACTGTGTAAAAATCTAGGTTAGGATTTGGATTTCCGGGTAAATATTAACATCTAGGATTATTGGTCCTCTTGCACTTCATAGTAGTGAGTTCAACATTCATTTCCTTCTGCTCTCCATAGTGATACTTGTTGGTCTAGGATTCTATTATTCCTATATATATTTTTCCAAATAGTGTATAGGGTACTTAGCCAATTTTATAATCCCTTATAAGATTAACTAAGATCAACCTATGTGTGCAGTACCTACTGGACCATGTGAGGTTATTAAGTATATTCCTATCTCAATAACTCAGCTATCCACTCTCCTCAACGAATTTCAAGCACTCACACCACTCAACCTTTGATCTAACCTCCCTTTTCCTTTCCCAAGTTCAAGTAAGGCATTATATCAATCTAAATGTTGGCCAATCAATCAGAAAGCATGAAGTACAAAGCTGAGTGAACAAGTATAAATTATTGATTGCAGAATTAGAATGAAGAGCTACTACTAATCCATACAAGAGTTCCAAATAATCCTAGATTAATTAGGGTTTAGCTATACATGATCATAAAATCCAAAGTCAAGCTTGAAGCACAAATCAAATGCATTAGAAACTATGAACAAAACAAAGGAAATGAAGAGGAAACTCAGAAACACAAAGGTTTAGCTCCAATCTTCAATCTCCAGCCTTTCTATGCTCCAAGATGACTCTCTAGCTCTTCCCTCAGCCCTTGCACCTCTGGAATAACTCAAAACCAACCCAGAATGACGGCTGCCTCGACTTTTTTTTCCATAAGAAGCTCCCAACCCTCAGAATTTTAAGAAACAAAACGCTACGTTCAGCTAATCCGACTTGCGCCGCGGCGAATTTTGGCTCTGCCTGACTGAGCGTCGCGGCGAGTTTTGATTCTGTCTGAGGCCTCGCCGCTGCCTAAACTGATCCGCCGCAGCGCACATACTCTCAGCATACTTCCTTCGAATTTCTGAGCTTTCCGCCTCGGCGCAGTAAGTCCAGCTGCGGCGAGATGGATGAATTCAACACTTAGCAGCCTTTCTCTCCTGAATTTGCTCCAAACTCTTCAACACATGAATCCTAACAAAAACCAAGTATGATTAGCTATCACAATACTCAAAAATCAAAGATAAAAATGATGGTTTTTCAAGTAAATGTTGAGTTTAGAACTGTTCATCCTATGTATATTCATTTCTTTCTATATATGCATTATTTACCCTAGAAGTGGAGGCTAAGTCATATTTACTGAGAAAAATATGCACAATAACATGAATAGTTGGGAATTATCACACCCCCAAACTTGAACTTTTACTCGTCCTCGAGTAAAACAATCCAAAAACACTATTAGCTTGACTATTGGCTGCAGGAACCTTTGTGACTGCTAGGCCCCTCACTTGGTGCAATACAAAAGTGCATTCAATAGGAAGAACACACCATATATGCTAGAAGTAGAGTTCAAATGATAAAAGTAATGTATTCAACCATTTCGAAGTGTGTGCATGAATTTGGCCAAACATTCATCTCAAGCAAGCATCAGAATTATTTTTCTGCATTCGAACTTGTATAACTACCCTACCAACAGAGACTTCATAAGCTCACCTTTTTCCTTCTCTCCACTAAATTAGGTACCACAAAACCACTAGATCAAAAGGACTTTTAAGCTTGTAATGGGGCTAGGGCTGTGGCTACCAAAGATAGGCAAGGTAAGTACAAACAATCTTGAGAAAATCTACGCAATAGTCTATGAATACTAGAGGTCCTTTCAAACCACCTTCAACAATGATTTAGAGGGATCCCCCTCTTCCAATAATAACAAATTTTTTTTTTATATATATGAACAAGCATTTGCTTGTTTATTTGTTTGCTTCTTTTTTTTTTTTTTAAACAAGTATAAATTATTGCAAACCACACTGCATGATTCTTCAACCTCATGAATGCACTATTACCTTTTTCTCAAGATAAGGGCAGGATTATAATCTTTTATTAGGCCAATCAGATTAGGTACTCCAGTTAATAACTCCAGGACACAAAATGAAATACTATCTACGATTTCTCTTTCTCTTGCAAGAGGCTCAAAGAAGGTTCAAGCGTTTATGTGATTACCATAGGGTCAGGCTAGAAGGCATAATCTCAACCAAGGAATGCCTGAATCATCTCTAAAGGTTATGCCATACCTCTTGATTTGCCTCGAGAAGGTAGGAGATAAGTTCTAAAGTTCTGAATTTAAGACTAGCCATACAAATTAGATTACCGAAAATTTTCTCCTGAAACTAGCCATTGATTTATGAATTGGCCAATGGTGCATAATAAGGTTTTCAAAATGGCAGAATTTCTAATTTAGGCATTTGAACTAAGATCAAAACATAAATAGCATAGAATTCCTATCAAATGTCTCTTGACACACAAACTATCATTGGAAGCAGGCAAAAACAAAACTAGCAGGCCAACAGACAGAATAGCTTGACATGAATTTCAAAAAATTTCTTGCTTGACCAGAAAAGGTTCAAGAACAAAACTTCATGCTATTTTCTATCAATTATGTCAGTTAAATCCTCCCCCCCAAACTTAAAATCAACATGGTCCCCAATGTTGAAGAACAAGGAAGACCGAAGGGGAGGAAGGCAGAAAATCGGTGCAAAAGCATAATCCCATTTTGAACTATGTTTCTTGTTTTTTTTTTTTAAAGGAATATGAGACGAAATAAAATGAGAAAGGATATAAAGAAAAACACCAACAACATAATAAACAATCAGAAAAACATGAATCAATCCTACTGACAATAGTAAGAAACAGCAAAATGCACAAGGTCATAAAACTGAAAGTAATGCAAGAAACATAAAACAAGAGGGAGCATAGTGAAGTGTCAGATGTCGGGGTCCTGTGGTGGCAGAGGAGAGGGCTCTGGAGGTGGCGCATGGGGTGGGGACCCAGCAGGACTGAGCACAAAGCTAGGAGGAGGAGGAAGCTCAGATGGGTCCCACTGCATACGACTGGCCAAGTGCCTCCAACACTGGTACTGCCAGCGGTCCATGGCCTGCGCTCGAAAGGACAGATCCTGCATCATCGTATAGAGCGTCTCCAAGGAAGGGGCCAGCGCCGAAGCTGGCAGCATATCCTCAGCTGGCATATAAGATGGCTGATCAAGCTCAACTGGAATGTCCACCGGCTCGTCAAGAGGCTGCTCCATGGGCTCGTCCATAGGCTCCTCTATGGGCTCGGGTTCTCCAGCCTCTAAGTCCCCAATCATAAGGATGGAAAAAGGTTTCCTCGGGGGAAGGAGCTCCTCAATCGGCTCAAATGGCACCCCAGCATCGGTGCACAACTCCGTGATCAGGTGAGGATGTGCAAGGCCGAAAACTGTAGACTGGGCGATCTTCTTAATACTCTCAAAAACAATAAACCCGACATCGATCGCCCGCCCAACCATGATAAGATAAATCAGAATGGCCCAGTCAATGGTGAGATCACTCAGATGACCACTGGGGAGCAAATTGGTACAGACGAAGTGGGCCCAGTAGCGAGCCACCCTATTCAAATTGGCCCGCAGAATGCCTTTGGGTACCCCTCTTGACATTTTCCAAAAGTTCCGGCCGGGGAGAGTCAAAGCCTCAACCACATCATCCAAATCAGGCGTCTCTCCAGCCATCCGGTATAAGCAGAACTCACAGTCATCCACAAGAGGCAAGCGATATTTATCCCGAATCACTTGTTCATTGATGACAACTGTGCGCCCTCGGATTCTATATGAATGCTCACGGCAAAAGGGGGCGTTAGCGTAGAACTCCCGGACAATGGGCACCACCGCAGCTACTGGCTCAGAACAAAGTGAGCTCCATTGTCGAGCTGAAATCTGACCCCCTACTTCCAGGCTCTCGGTACGAAAAGTACTGAATTGCCTGCCTGGAATCAAAGCCCTGTGAAAGACAACTTCGTTGTATCGCTCTTGAGCGGCTAAGGACACAAAGCGAGAGCGATCAAAAGAAGGGGCAGATGAAGAGGAAGCTTCACCCCGGGCTTTCTTTTTGGGCGCCATGTACCTGTCACCAGAAGTGATAACCAATTAATACAAGTAGCGAAGTACCAAAGATGCAAGTATAGCCCTAATGCTTGCCATTGGAGGCTGTGCTATAGAATTAGAGTCAAGCGCACAGAACAAGTCCAACCAACAGAGAAAACGAGAGAAAAACTAATAAACATAGAATGGAACAAATCATGATCAGTCTAGTCTCCAATACCAGCAGCCAAACCAGGGAAGGAAAGGATGGTCATACATGCTAAAACACAAGAGAGACATGGGGCAACCAATTAGGCACAAAAACAGGAGCAAACCAACAAGGAGAACTCTCTCAGGCATTTGATCGAACAGGTGACGTGCATGGGTAGCTTTCCCATTTTTGCAAAACATAAATTAGCACTAAGCCTCATCTAGCGCACATGCACAATGAAGGATGACAAACAAAAGGCAAACGCATGCAGCACAGAAGCAAATGCAATGGAGAGGTCATTCAGGCAATTTGTCGAACAGGTGGCGTGCAGGGCATACATTGAAATGAAAATGGAAACATGCAGATCGACAATGCATCCATTTGAACAATGCAAAGCAATACAGCGACCTCAACAAGCAATTAACCATAGAGAGATAAATATCGCTTACCGGGAGCTGGAGTACGAAGCTAATGAGAGGGGGAGGGGAGAAAGCAAGTGACGCCTCGGCGAGATGGAATGAGCAAGCTGATGGGATAAGGAGGGGATGGGATTCGGAGCAACAATTGAGGGCAGGAGGGAGAGAGATTGAGGCGAAAATGAAGTGCAGAGAGTGGGAGGGGGTCTGGCGGGGGAGGGCTGCCGAGCAAATGAGAATACCGGGTAGGCTGAAATGATTCAAAATCCTTTTTATTTTCTTCGATTTTCGACTCACGCCGTGGCGAAGATAAAGGAGCCGCGGCGAAGTTTGACACTGACACCCTAAAAACTGACCAGCCCGATTCGCGCCGTGGCCTGATGAAGCACGCCGTGGCGACTTTTGCTACTGGGCCAATGGACGCCGCAGCCTGATGAATCACGCCGTGGTGAATTTTGCTACTGTCTCCCTTGCACGAATTTGCCAATATGATTCACGCCGCGGCGAGTTGAATGCCCGCCGAGGCGAGTTTTGACACTGACTTCCTACAAGCCGCGGCAAAGATTATCGAGCCGCGGCGAGTTTGGCCACTGCTTTCACACACGCCGCGGCGAAGATAAGGGAGCCGCGGTGAAGTTTGCCACTGCCTGGAAGACTGCCGCGGCGAAGTTATTTGAGCCGCGGTGCACAATTCTACTGATGCACTATTTCAAAAATTATGTCCATTCCCACTGATTTAATACTATTCTCTCAAATTTGACCCCTCAAGATTGAAATTTAAAACATAGACTAGGGCATAAGCTAATTTATAAAGTTAGAAATACTCCCTATCCTTCTCTTTTGCAATCTTGACCTTACTACTGCATGAAGTTGTTGGAATTTGTTTCACAGCTTTGCATGATCAACCCTCGTCCCTAGATTCTCCTGAAACCAAAAAAACATACAACCATAAATTACCTACACAACATTCTGACACTCTTTATTCTTAAAAACACAAACTAAGAAAAGAACTTGGATTGCCTCCCAAGAAGCGCTAAGTTTATAGTCTTTAGCCCGACTTTCAGCGACTTCACATGCAATCCTTCAGGGTGATACTGGACTTTTGACGGTCCACCTCTCCTCCTTGATAATGTTTGAGCCTCTGGCCATTAACTTTGAATTTTCTGTTTGACTCATTCTCCATGATTTCTACTGCACCGAACGGAGTGACCTCAACTACTTCAAAAGGCCCTGACCACCGCGACTTGAGCTTGCCCGGAAAGAGTTTGAGCCTTGAATTATATAGCAATACCAGTTGGCCAGGCTCAAACTTCCTCGGTAAAATTCTCCTGTCATGCCATTGTTTGGTCTTCTCCTTGTAGAGCTTGGAACTATCATAAGCATGAAGCCGGAATTCATCCAACTCATTCAGCTGCAGCAATCTTTTCCCACCAGCTTTTCTTAAGTCAAAATTTAATTTTTTTACAGCCTAAAAAGCGTTATGCTCAAGTTCTACTGGTAAGTGACAGGCTTTACCGAAGACAAGCTTGTAAGGAGACATGCCAATTGGAGTTTTGAATGCTGTGCAATAGGCCCACAAGGTATCATCTAATTTTTCTGCCCAATCCTTTCTTGAAGGGCCTACCGTTTTCTCCAAAATCCTCTTTATCTCTCGATTAGATACTTCACACTGTCCATTAGTCTGAGGATGATATGCCAAAGCCATCTTGTGTTGCACTCCATATTTCCTTAGGAATGCTTTGAGCTGGTAATTGTTGAAATGGGTACCCTCATCACTGATGATTGCTCTTGGGGCTCCAAATCTGGTAAAGATGTTCTTCTTTAAGAATCTCACTACTGCCTTCGCATCATTGGCATGACAGGCCACCGCCTCAATCCACTTTGTCACATAATCCACAGCAATAAGAATGTAGTGGTTGTTTTGAGAAGAAGGGAAAGGCCCCATAAAATCTATTCCCCAAACATCAAAGGCTTCCACTTCTAAAATATTGTTTAGAGGCATCTCATATCGCTTAGACAGGTTACCAGCTCTTTGGCATTTGTCACATCTCCCTACAAAAGTGTGTGCATCCTTGAACACTGAGGGCCAATAAAAGCCCGATTGAAGAATTTTAGCTGCAGTTCGTTGCCCATTGAAATGTCCTCCATACTCCGCAGCATGACATCTTAGTAAGATGGACTCTTGCTCCTCATCCGGGACACACCTTCGCAGTATTTGATCTGCACACAAAAACAAGAAGGGCTCATCCCAGACATACAATCTCACATCATGCAGAAACCTCTTCCTTTGGTGCGAATTTAACTCTGGAGGCAACACATGACACACCAGATAATTTACATAATCCGCGTACCATGGTAATTTGCTTTGCTCCACAAAGAATAGGTTCTCATCCGGGAAAGTGTCACTGATCTGTTTCTCTTGACCTCCCTGAGTATCACTACTCAGTCTAGACAAATGATCGGCCACATGGTTCTCACTACCCTTTTTGTCCACTATCTCCAGATCAAATTCTTGCAGAAGCAGAACCCATCGGATAAGTCTTGGTTTGGAGTCCTTCTTCTCGATCAAATATTTGATAGCTGCATGGTCTGTGAAAACTGTAACCTTGGTACCCACCGAGTAAGATCTGAACTTCTCAAAGGCATATACTACTGCTAACAACTCCTTTTCGGTGGTAGTATAATTCAATTGAGCTTCCGATAGAGTCTTACTGGCATAGTAGATTGGGTGGAAGATCCTCCCTCTCCTTTGCCCCAACACAGCACCCACGGCATAGTCGCTAGCATCACACATCACTTCAAATGGTTCAGCACAGTTAGGTGCTACAATAATAGGAGCGGATACCAAATTCTTCTTCAACTCCTCAAATGCCATATGACAATGATCGTCAAACTTGAATGGAGCATCTTTCTCAAGTAGCTGACAGAGGGGTTTGGCTATTTTAGAGAAGTCTTTAATGAACCTCCTATAAAAGCCTGCGTGGCCCAAAAAACTCCGAACTCCTTTTACATTAGCCGGAGGTGGAAGTTGCTCAATTAGAGAGATTTTGGCCTTATCCACCTCAAGGCCTTTACTGGAAACGCGATGACCAAGCACCACCCCCTCTTGCACCATAAAATGGCATTTTTCCCAGTTTAGAACCAGATGAGTTTCCTCACATCTCTTTAAAACTTGCTCTAAATTAGCAAGGCATTCTTCAAATGAGTCCCCAAAAATCGAGAAATCATCCATAAAAATCTCCATGGTCTGCTCAATCATATCAGAGAAAATGGACATCATGCATCTCTGGAATGTGGCGAGTGCATTGCATAATCCAAATGGCATCCTTCTGAAAGCGAAGGTGCCATAAGGACATGTGAAGGTAGTCTTTTCCTGGTCCTCAGGTGCAATGGCAATCTGATTATATCCCGAGTACCCATCCAGGAAGCAAAAGTAGGCCTTCCCAGCTAATCTATCCAGCATTTGGTCAATGAAGGGTAATGGGAAATGATCTTTCCTGGTGGCAGTATTAAGTTTCCTATAATCCATACAAACCCGCCACCCCGTCACTATCCTTGTAGGAATCAACTCGTTGTGGGTGTTAGCCACTACAGTCATGCCTCCTTTCTTGGGGACGCATTGGACTGGGCTCACCCAAGAGCTGTCTGAAATTGGGTAGATGATCCCTGCGTCCAGCCATTTCAAGATTTCTTTCTTCACTACCTCCTTCATTATTGGGTTAAGCCTTCTCTGGTGTTCAATAGCCTTCTTGTGGTTGTCCTCCAACAGGATTTTATGCATACAAATGGAGGGGCTTATCCCTTTGATGTCTGCTAATGACCATCCAATGGCTTTCTTGAAACTGCCCAGTACTCGAAGAAGCTCCCTTTCTTGATGATCAGATAATGTGGCAGAAATTATTACTGGCAGTGAACCGTCCTTCCCTAGGTAAGCATATTTCAAATGAGGAGGTAAAGGCTTCAACTCTAAAGATGGAGGCTCCTCTACAGATGGCTTCAGCACAGACTTGACTCCAACAGATGCATCCAGTGGTTCAAACTGTTTAGAAGCTTTGAAATGCTTTTGAGCAGCTTCTAACAGTTTAATGCATTCTCTCACTCCATTGTGCTCCTTCCTTGCTAAGCCAACTAATGTTGCTTCTAGAGGATCCTTGAGAGTTGATTCAATGAACTCATCATGGACTGCTTGGGTGATTAGACGCACAAAGCAACATTCCTCTGATTCCTTCGGGCTCTTCATAGCCTCATACATGTTGAATGTCACCTCTTGGTCATTAACCCTCATGGTAAGTTCTCCTTTCTGAACATCAATTAATGTTCTGCCAGTGGCCAAAAAGGGTCTACCCAAGATGATCGGAATATCTTTATCTTCTTCATAGTCCAAGACTATGAAGTCTGCTGGAAAAATTAACTTATCCACCTTCACTAGCACATCTTCTATAACTCCATTTGGATAGGCTAAAGATCGGTCAGCTAGTTGCAAGGTAACTGTTGTAGGCCTTGCCTCGCCCAATCCAAGCTTCTTGAATGTTGACAGTGGCATTAAGTTAACACTTGCCCCCAAGTCACACAAGGCATTTCCAGCAAAATGTTTCCCAATGTTCCAAGGAATGGTAAAACTCCCTGGATCCTTCATCTTAGGTGGTAATTTCTTTTGCAAGATGGCACTGCATTCTTGAGTTAGGGCCACCGTCTCAAATTCTCCAAACCGCCGTTTATTAGACAGCACATCTTTCATGAACTTGGCATAACTGGGCATTTGCTCCAAAGCCTCTGCAAATGGAATATTAATGTGGAGCTGTTTGAAGATTTCAAGGAATTTCTGATATTGCATGTCCAGATTCTTCTTCCTGAAACGTTGAGGAAAGGGCAGTGGGGGAATGATTCTCTCTTGCTCTACCTTTTTACTCTTCTCTGCACTGTCTTTCCTCTTCTCATTTGCTTCATCCTTCTCTTCCTCCTTGTTCCTCACTTTCAAAGGTTCCTCCTTATCACCCCTCTGTTCATCTTTGCCTTGGTCTGGACTTGTCTTATTGGCTTGCTTTGATGGCAAAACTTCAGACAACTCCTTACCACTTCTTAATGCTATAGCTTTACATTCCTCTTTGCCTTCTCTTCTGGGGTTAGGTACAGTGTCACTAGGTAGCACCCCAATCTGTCTTGAGTTTACAGAAGAGGCCAATTGACCGATTTGTACTTTTATATTTCGAATTGCGGTCTCATGTCTTGTCATTGTGGCATCTTGTCTGGCTAAGATGGCATCTTGCTTAGCCATATATTGCATGAGCATTTCTTCCATGTTTGGTTTCTTTTCTGGCATTGGTGGTCTTCCTTGAGTAGGAAATCCCGGGGGGTGAGAAAGTCTCATACCCGAAGAGGATGACTGGGGCTGATTTTGTCCCTGGCTCCAGGAAAAATTTGGATGATTCCTCCATCCCGGGTTATAAGTGTTGGAATAAGGGTTGTTTTGGGCCTTCCCGAAGTTGCCCATGTAGTTGACGACTTCTACCAAGGAGGGGCATTGTTCACTGCAGTGTTCTTCTCCACAATGATCACAAGTGATGGCTGGAGCGTGAATAGAGTTGACCCCCACTGGTGCACTGAAACGTGTTTCAAGACTATCAAACCTCTTATTCATTGCAGCCACCTGAGCCGAGAGTGCAGATAGAGCATCTATTTCATGTATCCCAGCTACCTTTTTCTTGTGAGGTCTGGATGCAGACCATTGGAGGGAGTTAGCTGCCATATTTTCCAGCAAATTATAAGCCTCTTCAACATTCAAATTGCCTGTGATACTCCCATTTGAAGCTGAGTCGAGAATGGCTTTTGTTTCAGGCAACAACCTATTATAGAAGGTTTGCACCTGCACCCATTTAGGAAATCCATGATTGGGGCACTTTTTTAGCAGTTCCTTGAATCTCTCCCAAGCTTCATATAAGGGTTCATCATCGTGTTGCATGAAGGAGGTAATATCATTTCTCAACTCTACTGATCGAGCTGGCGGAAAAAATCTGGCTCTAAATCTTGTGACTAGATCATCCCAAGTGGTGATAGACCCATCCGGCAATGAGTTGAGCCATACCTTAGCCTTGTCCCTTAATGAAAGTGGGAAAAGCCTTAGCTGAATAGCATCGTCTGTCACTCCATTCTGCTTAAATGAATCACACACCTCTAAGAAGTTGGAGAGGTGAGTGTTCGGATCTTCAAGAGGAGAGCCACTGAATTGTCCAGCCATTTGAAGCATTTGCAGCACCACTTGCTTCATTTCAAAATTGTTTGCTTGAATGGCTGGTCTTCTTATACTTGAGTGGTACCCTTGCATATTCAAAGTTGCAAAATCGTTCACTGTGCGGACACGATTTTCATCCTCTTGCGCCATGTTTGTGGTTAAGTCAGAATTTTCGCTGTCGTCTCTCTGAGCTTGATTAGAGGCTTGATCAGATTCTTCTGGAAACAAAACCACTTCGAGACTCACAATCTCTTGCATATGAGGTTGTGCACACACAGAAGGTAGTCACTGCAAAACAGAACAGAGAAAGAAATTGAAAGTAGATAAACTAAAAAAAAAAAAATATACACAGCGCTTAAGTTCAAACTAGGTATGCTAGTATCAATATTGACACACAATATTTTGGCACACAAATCCCCGGCAACGGCGCCAAAAACTTGTTGCTTATTTTGAAGCGTACACGCAAGTATACGTATCGCAACAGTAATAAAGTGATGAATAGAGTATCGTTCCCACGAGGATTTGTGACTAAGATAATTGCTAAGTACTAAAATTGTGCACCTTAATCTAAATCAAGCCAATAATAAAAGGTGATATGAAATTAAACTGAATTAAAGACATAAAAAAAATGAGAGACACCATTCTAGATGAAATTGGAAAGTAAAATGATTTAGGATTATGACTTCCTCTAACATTTCATATGAACTAATTACCTCTCTTTATTTTGCTCTTAATGTCATTAATAGCCTAGGACTCTAATTTACCTATAAGCATCTTCCGAATTACATATAGGCATTCCTCTAACCAATCCATAATTCCTTATGCAACTAAATTAGAGGTTTAATCAAGAATATGTCCTAATATGGCTATGTGAGGCTAGTAGGTATATTCCTATCCTACAAGCGAATCAATCCACTCAACATTGCAAATTTCATGAACCCACACTACACAATCCATGGTCAAGTCCTAAAATCCATTTTCCAAGTTCATTTAGGTTACCCAAATCATCTAATGGTTTCCACACACTTAGAAGCATGAAGCATAAGGATTAAGTAATTAATTCATGCCATTAATTGCAAATAAAGAGAGTAAATATAACATATTACAAACTAGAGTTCATCACAATCCCAAATCAACAAGTTTAGCTCATGACTATGGGAAATAGCAACATTAAGAACAGAGCATAAATCAAATGGGTAAAGAAATACAAGGAAAAGCAAGGGAAAAAGAGAAAAACGAATTTAATCGGTGAATCTTCCATAAACCCAAGCTTCTTCCATGGCATTTGAAGCTCCAAACCCTTCATTCTCCTCTCCAAAACCTTCAGAATGGCGGCCTCCTTCGAAGAAGTCTTGGAAGCCCTTTAAAACCCTAAAAAACGCAACCAAAAACGGTGCGTTCTACATTTTTTACGAACTGCGCCGCGGCGGCGCTCAAATTCGCCGCGGCTCAAATGAATATCTTTCAGCAGCGATGAAAAGCGCCGCGGCGCGAAATTTTACGCCGCGGCCAAATTAGCTTCTGTTTCTCCACGCGCCGCAGCACTTAATTTTGTCGCCGCGACAATGAATTTTCTTCAGCAGCGGTTTTGAGCGCCATCGTTTGCTCTTTTGTCTTTTCTTCTTTGTTTCTTCCTTTTTCTTTTTCTATTTCTTTTTTATCATTTTCCAATAAATCTCAATACTTGTTCTTTGCATTTCAAAACTTCTAAACTTGTTTCTTTATAATTGTAACCCTACAAAAATATAAAATTTATCTAATTAATATTTATAATCTACCAACAAAGATTAAATAATTTAGCAACATAAAAATATAAATAAAAACACAAAATACAACTTAACTAAAAAAAAATCAAAAGTGAAGAAATAAAACCAAAATTTACTAAATACTAACTTAACTAACATTTATTAATTTTATAAATAAAAAAACATAAAATAAGTTCAATATTCATATGATAAATCCCTTAAAATATTGAGAAAATCATGACAATTTAGGACTTATCAGATAGTGTGGCAAGGAACTAATAATCAATTAAGTAGTGCTGAGACTCACCCAACGCATCTCCATGGTTTCAGCCACTATGTTCTGGGACTAGGATGGGGAATTTTCAACAATAAGACAGGCCCAAAATCCTATAACCTAATTGATTCACCAAAAGTTAACACAATTGGGCTCTCCAAGAATGGTTGGCTTGCCATAAGATTTGTTGCAAACAATCCTAGTATGTCTTCTAAATTACCATTCATAAAGCATGCCAGCATAGTTTGAAAAAAATTACTATTCCATATATGAGTAGGAATAATCTAAATTTAAAATCTATTTTCAATATTCAAACCCATTTTACATCCAAGAAAAATTTACATTCTCATAACCACATTTCAAATATCTAAAAGCTCATAAGACTTTAGGACAATAGGTATTGGATAGTAGAATACACACACACACACACACACATAGATATATATTATAAGAATATAATGATATCATGCACTAGACATTGAGTACTCTGTTCATCTATTAGTATTGGATAGATATCCAGTATCATAAAGCTAAAATTGAATCTGCTGAACATCAATTCCAACATCATATTTTAATATTTAAACTAATGGTTTAAATTGTGGTTGTGGTTGCGTTATGGTTGTTGCGGTTGTAGGTGTTACAAGTACCAAAGTTTTAAATTGTAGCTCGCATTACAAAATGCTGCCACAATATTACGGTCGCAAGTACTATGCAGTCTGCAATTTAACACCATAATTCGAACCCTACCTACATAGTCCATTATTGATCAGATATCAAACACTTTATTTTAGTCAGGTGTTATTGGATATTTGAAATATCCACCCAAACTATCGTTTCTATACTTGATTGATGGTATTACTAACAAAAGATTGTTTTAATTTCAAGGGTATGGTTTATGCATTGTCATTTTGAGAGGCACAATAGCTGGGGTATGGATAATGTGCTCTTTGTGAAGAATGGAGGAACCAATGAAATAAGCACGTGTCCCCCTCCTAAGTATATGCCTCCATGTTTGAAATGAAGGAATCATATCATTCTCCAATAAGATTTGGAGTCAGCTATAATTATATTGAAATGAAACAAAACTGAATTTGATTTTAGACTTAGAAAGGAATCGAGTTTATGATAAATTTAATCAAGTTTCAGTTGTTTGAGCAAATATTTAATCTTAGTAATGGTTGATGTTGTTAACTCGGTGCCACACATAGTGATATTATTTGCAACTGCTACATTTGGCAAGGTTTTGAATTTTCTCATCATTAGTGCTATAATATTTCAGAGTTTATGTGTTTCTTTCAATTTGTAGCGCAATATATATTATGAATCTGTAAAATACGACCACAACTAACACCAATACACAAGCACACGACACAACAAAATTTAAAGAGTGTATACGTATTTTAAAGTATCAATATTTTGTATCTTATACAAATGTCTAAAATGTGTTGAATACATACAAGTGTTAATCTTGGTAGCCATAAATTGTACTTCTTAATTAATAAAGATATGCAGTACAATATTGGTACTTCACACTTCTCGCACTATAAGAACATATGTGCTGCCATAAATTAAACTCAAATGGGCAGGTTTAGAGCCACAAAAAGATATGTATATAAGCTCCTCTTCTTTCTCAATTTTCTCTCACAAGGTTTTTTTCTCTTGTGCCATCTTGCTCGAGTCGGCTTAAATTGTATTTTGAACCATTCCTTAAAGAACAGAGGCTGTAACTTTCTTTCATGTCATCTAGGTAAGTTGGCTTTGCATTTAACCCATTCCTTATAGAACACTAGACTCGCTTGGCTGCATGAAGTATGGTAAGCAATGCCTAGATTGTGATAGCTCAAGCTAGGCTTCTTTTTTTTTCGGTTGAGGTAACATTAAAAAAATAGGTAGATTTAGTGAGGGACTGATCTCTTGCAATTCTCTCGGTAAATGTACTTAGCAAAGAATAGTTAAGAGAACAGTGAGTATTTGTCCCTTTGTTAAGTGTTCTTTGCCAAATTAGTGAAGGATCTGTATTATTTCCTTGCTAAGTTTCCTCGTTGTATACTTATGAGATGGCAAACCACCAACAGAATGATGACAGCAAGGGCAGGGGACAACAGTGACGGCATGGGGACCACAGCATGGCATCATTATGGCGAAAGAAGTACTCCGCGGTGACTAGAGGCACAGTTTCATGAGGAAGAAAAAGAGAAAATGATGGGAGGTGAGTGCATTTTGATTTGAGGCCTAGAGATTTGATTATAAAATCCCTTAACAAGAGATCAGCGAAATAATTTCCCTTGTTGATTCCTTTCACTAGTAATAAAATTTTTTAATTAGTAAAGGATCAATGAGGGATTAATCTCTCACTAACTTCTTCAAAAAATTTATGTTAATAGTGAGGAAAAATGTTCCTCGCTATATATCCTCGCGAAATGGGTGCAAGCTTTTGTATGTTTCTTTTTTTTTTTTCCTCGCCAAATCTGAGGGATTCAATGAAGGACATATTATCTGTCACTAATCCATTGCTGTTTAGGGAGGGATAGTAGTATAAGTAGCCAGGCAACCTTGTCTCTTTTTCATTTATTTTTTGTTTAACAATAGGGAAGCCTTTTACACTAAGCAAATCAGTTGCGTGAAAAATTAAGGTATAAATACAGATCTCCAACAGTCTCCTTTATTAATTTTTTATTTTATGATGGGAAATAAATATGTTAGCTTAAATAATAAGTCTTTCACTCCGTTAACAATCTTCAGATTTTTTAGATTTTCTTTTTTTGTACAAATAGTTCACAACTCGATTTATGTATTAAGCAAGCAAAAATATATGTAGTTAATTGGTTAATTTAATGCATACTAAATATCAACGTCAACTGCATGCTTCCATTGATTTATTATAGATATGAACTTAGTGATGCAATATTAATTATATGTACAATCTAAATTTTCATTATTCTATTTTCAGCTAATCATAAGTCATAGACTTTTCTTTTAATAATTTTTAAAATACTCAAACTTTAAGTCTAAGAAATTTTTAGAGAAAAATTTTATTTTGATTCCTTACAAAATTATGCATTTTAATTTCGTCATCATCGGATCATTTCCTTAATTTAATATTTTAATAATTGGGTTGCTTTCAATATTTTCTTTTTGTCATATCTCCTTTCAAATATTAACACAAACTTTACCAAATTCTTAATTTAAAGCGAATAACATAAAATGTGAGTTAACATTGTCAGGCAATCATAAGTTTCAAACCCATTAAGTTGTCAAATCTATATATATATATATATATATATATAAATTCTTGTGGAATCGCACTGTTAATAAGTTGTTCCCTCTGCAATTCTCATGGGACTGCGTGCAACGCATTATTCATCTATGGTTTACACCTACCGGTATGGTTCACACACTGTTTTTCTCTTTTTTTTTTTTTGAATTTTTTTTTCTATGTGGCCCATGAGACATTTTCTGAATTTCCTGAATCTTGCAGGAAGAAAGCATCTAGTTTTATGTAAAAGTCATAAGTGAATAGAATGCAACTAATTGCTCCTTGGACGCCACTTAAAGCAACTCACTTAATTAACTATTAATATTTGTGATAAGATGCGGTGTTATTTTCAACATACTTAGTACTTTATTAATTAATTTTAGGTCACGAACGCACAATAAAGTGATGGGACCAAACATTTTAGCGTTCAAGCAAACAGCGAATTTGAATCCTAGACGCAAAGCAACCCAATTCTAGGGGTCGGCAAAAAAACACTAAAGAAACGGTCATATGTGAAACGCGGAATCCGAAATGTTAAAATCACTTTTTGTTTGGCACCTTACTCAAAAGTCAAAAGTTGAAAATAGACCATTTTTCTTGTGTAGCATGTGGGAGATGGACAAAGATAATGCTCAATGAGGAAGAAATTTTAATTCCTTCTTTCATTACGTAATTTTTACTTATTTTAAAAAAAAAGTGATAGTTCTTGTTAGTTTGCAACTTTCAATATCTTTATTGTCTCAATTTAATCTTCTAAATATTGTTTTGGCCAAAATCAAAATCTCCTAAATATAATAAGTAGGTTTCTTTCATTCCACTGGAAATTGTTGTTCTTAATATATTTGTTTGTAAACTTTCCTGGCTGTCGTGATAAATAAGGATGATATAATTTGAATCAAACAAAGATGCTTAATAAGCAGCAAAACAAAACTTGGAGTACTGGAATTGCTATAAATTATTCAACGAGAGCTTATACTGACATTTTACATCACTTTCACATATATGATATATGTATAACATGGTTGCAATCATGCACTATAGCTCCGCACATGCAAAAGTGGTGAAATGACTCATACGAGTAATTCTTCGTGATCTAGCCAGTAACTCATCAAGTCTATTCCCTCTTGATTTTTAAATTCTTGGATATGAACTTATTTATTTAAAAAATTTTAAAATGAACAATTTTTTTTAAAAAAATTAAGACTTGTTTACATAAAGTTAATTAATGTAAAAATCATAATAAAAAATGTCTCAAGTAACTATTAATATAATTCAGAACACATAGAATACTTTATGTAAAGTTTATTTAATTTTATCTGAGCCCAGCCTCGGATCTTTGAAGAGATGCCCAGAATTATTTTTAGACCTAAACTAAGGTCCATTTTTATTTCTATACCCAAATTTAAAGGGATAAATTTTATAAATACCCACAAGGTCTTGCTATTTTACCCCTCGCTACTAATCCTAAAGGTCAGCACCCACTTACACGATTTTTCAATATTATCTATCGACAGTTATCTCCAAATTTTATCAAGGCTTAGTTTTTTCTTAAACTAAAAGAAAAGTAAGAGTAGGGATACGTACTTACTGTGAATAGATCTTCGAATTCACTACTCCACATGATATGATTGAAGTCACAAGTTGGAGCGCTCCAATCTTATTTCACAACAAAAACACCAAATAGAAGAGGAGGGAGAGTAGTGGCAGAGCCAAGACCCTAGGGCAGGGGGTGCAATTTAATTTAAATAATAATAATTTAATAATTAAAAAAATTAATTTCATACCTTACAATTGTCCTCTACACGATTTCATGTTCTGAAATCGTTGAACAATCAATTCATTATCAATGGTATTGAAAACATCTCGTTCAATATAAGTCACTAGACAATCATTCATCCATGTATCTCCCATTCGATTGCATAGTCGGTTGTTTATAGTCTTCATAGCAGTCATTCATCCATGTATCTCCCATTCGATTGCATAGTCGGTTGTTTATAGTCTTCATAGCAGAAAAGGCTCTTTCTACAGTTGCTGTGGCAACAGGCAATATCATTGCTAACTTCAGGAGAAGATAAACTAGTGGATAAATAATATGTCTTCCAGTTTCAACTAGCTTTTCTACAAGATTACCAATTCCTTCTAAAGATGCAAATTCAACATTGTTACGCATATCAATGATGTAAGTCTCAAGCTGAGTATCAAGCATCATCAAAATAATTAAGTATTTGTCTCAGTGAAACGATTATTAAGTTCTTGAAGTTGCATATCCACAGCAGTGTAAAATAATTGAACCTGATAGTTATGATCTATTGTAGCTTCTTGAGCTTTACCTCCACGGCGCGATCTTCCTTTAGGCAAATAAATATCTTCCATGTTAGGGATGTCAATGTCATGCTTATTGCAAAATAAAGTTACTTCACTCAACAAAGACTCCCATCCACTATCTCTCATAGTTTGTAACCGCTGCTTTGTGATGTTAACTAAGTTCATGGCATTGATGATGTCCTGATCTTTCCTTTGCAATGCTTGTGACAATTCATTTGAGATACCCAAGACATTTTTCATCAAATGTAATGTGAATGCAAACTCAAAATCCTCTAATAAATATAAAAGGCCATTGGTTTCAGCTCTCTGATCTACATTTGATCCATCTTCTTTTATAATTTGAAGAACATCAATCACTGCTGAATACATCAATATTAAATTTATCAAAGTTGCATAATGCAAACCCCATCGAGTATCAACACTTCGTTTGAGACTAGTTTCTTGGTTCAAGCCTCGCCCACTAAGGATTTCTCCTTTGCCCAATGCTTCTCTCACATTAGTTATTTGTTTTTCACGAAGCATATCATGTCGTTTACAAGATTCCCCAACAACATTTAATATATTAGACACTAAATTGAAAAGAGAGGCAACTTGAATATGATTTTTAGCAATGGCAACTAATGTAAGTTGTAGTTGATGAGCAAAGCAATGCACATAAAATGCAGATGGATTCTCTTTTAAAATTAAACTTTTGAGACCATGAAATTCACCTTGCATATTGCTAGCACCATCATAACCTTGTCCACGAATTCTTGATATACTTAAATCATATTTACATAACAATTCCTCAATTGCTATTTTCAATGATAAAGTACTAGTCTCCTTACCATGCACTATACCAAGAAAGCGCTCAATAATACTTCCTTTTTTATTAACATAATGCAAAGTAACAGCCATTTGCTCCTTATTTAATATGTCACGTGACTCATCAACAATAATGGCAAATAATTCATTTCCAAGATCACTAATAATAGCTTTAGTGGTTTCCAATGCAATAGCATTAACAATGTCTTTTTGAATTTCAGGGGCAGTTAATTGATGATTTTTAGGAGCATTTTCCAAGACAATATCATTTATTGATTCATTGTGATTGGCAAGAAACTTGAGAAGCTCAAGGAAATTACCTTGATTAGCCGAATTGATCAACTCATCATGACCACGAAAAGCTAATCCTTGCTTTAACAACAAGCGAATGCAATCAATTGATGCAATCAAACATCTTTGGTATAAGTCACGAACTTGTTCAAATTGTTTAGAAATTGCAACTTCAATATGTTGATTTTGATTCATTAAATCTTGACACTTCTTCCACGCAATGTTGTGATCACTATTAGAAGCTCCAACATGAGATGAGAGCTTTTCTTTCTTGTTCCAATTTGTAAACCCCTGTGTCACAAATACATCTTCACTTGATTGCTTTCCATGTTCAGGCCTAAAAAGGTAATAGCATAAGCAAAATGCCGCATCCTTTTCTATACTGTACTCCAGCCAGTTGCCAAATTCATTAAACCATGAGGGACAAAATCTTCTCATAGAATTCCCAATTTTTCTTTGGGGAAAATTATGTTGAGCAGGCTGACATGGTCCTTTTTTGCAAATATGTTCTTCGTATCCTATCTCGATCATTAGGATGATATGATGAAATTTTAATTCTTTTACCTGGATCTGATGGCAAATCTTTTAAATTAATTTCAGCTTTTTGTTGTTGTTGATGATTTGATTCACAAGGTTCTAATGAAGATTGTTGCTCATCCGATGACAATTTTCTCTTCAAAAACCATTCCATTTTCTATTGAGAATCTGATAAAATTGCAATTACTTAATTAAAAATATCTAAGACTATCACCCAAAAAAACTATATGAATATTTATAGGTAAAAAAAATAAAAGATAGAAAAATCACATTAATAAATAATATAATATATATATATATATAAATTCCAAAAATCTAAACAAAAGTTTACAAATTTATCCAAAATAAATTATGAAGAATATATTTTTCCTTCTTTTTAACATAAAAAGACATTGATCAACATTGAGGCCATTGGATGGTGTTTAGTTTGTTTATATTAATGAAAACACCACACTAGCACAAAAAAACAAATCCATGGCTTGTTGATTTGTTATTATAAAATAAACAATGAAAGGGACATTACCTTGCAAGTTGCATCCATTGAAAAGTCAAAAAAGTGGAAGCTTTTCTTTGGAATTAGCTTTAACAATTTGTTCTCTTTCTCCTCAGGAGCTAAGCGCAGGGAGCAACGTTCAGCTTCTTCTTCTTCTTCAGCGTTTTCCTCAATTGCAGTCACTGATGTTCATCTCCTCCTCAAGGTTTTCGCATAGAGCATTTAGAGATTAGGTTAGAATTTTTCTTTATTTTTTTTTTAAAAGAGTGAATTTCATTTTGAAAAATAAAATTGTAAATAATGATATTTATTTTTTTTATAACACTAATATTTGCATCAGTAAATTGGTTTAAAATTTTTTGTTAGTATTTATTGGGTTTAAGTTAATTATTACATATCTAAAAAATTGTTGGGCTCTAAATCTCTAATGTATTTGGATCTAATTTGAGTCAAGAATCAAATGGGCTCAAAATATAAAGATATAAAAAATAAAGGGTACAAAATATTAAGGGTAGGGAATGCAAAATATTAAAACTTATACCTCTAATTATAATTTTTCCCAAAGTGAGGAGGTGCATATGCACCCCCTCACATCAACGTGGCTCTGCCACTAAGGGAGAGGAAGCAAAAATCTCTTCTATGTTACTTTTCTAAGATTCTGTCTTTTTCTGTTGTCTCCCAGAACTAAATTTTTAGCATATGCTTTCTTTGTATGTTAAGAAAAGAAAGTTTTTTATGTTATTTTATTTATTCGTAACCCACAAATTAACTGACAAAAACTTTTAAATTTAAATGCAAAATAATTTGAATATTAATTAATTACAAATAATTCATTCATTTCTTTGGATTATATTAATGGATATGGGTTACCTCATTATAGAGGGCCTAATCATCTAACATCTCTTACTTGCTTATGATAGGATAAACAATATAGAAATGTATACTTCTCTTGAACTTTTGTATTAAGTGCTCAATTTTGACAATTTAGACACAATACTTGAAAGCTTGTATTCTAGAAATCCTATTAAAAGACTAGCATAATAAACTACTTCCCTTGGATATATATTACACAATTATTTATATGTCTCTGATGGCCTAAATTCATCTTTATATATTCTACTCACAACAAGCATTATGCCTCTTAGGTTTTAATAGATTACCTTCTTGTACACATAGTATTTTTGTTTATGATGTTACTAAATTAATTTCATAATGGACATGTTTTAGACAATAGCATAGTTGTGTATTTATGTAGTAATTTTTCTTTCGCCCATATATCACTTAGATTAGAATCAATTAGTTTCCTAATATTAATCCTTGAAGTTGAATTTATCATAACTATATGATATATGGTTAAGTAGCTAGCATTGACTCTTTTTTTTTTTTAATATTGTCAATGTTATTCAGACATCTTTAAAAGCATTTATTCCTTTCTAGAACTTACAAAATAATGCAATATAGATCTTTCAATTGCTTTCCAATTGTAGTTGTTAGGCATATGTAATATAAATTATATGCTATAGTATTTCTCTTATATTAAAGAGCATATGTTGATTTGATTTGTTTATTAATATCATATAAATCTCAATCTAGGCGCAGATAATGTTTAATTTGAATTCTACCATACTACTTGCCTCTCATGGCATCCTAGAAAAGAATTTGTATCTAGTTATAGGTATTATAAACAGTGATATTTCATAATTCAATCCATATAATTATATTTTCAGATCTCATATTGACCTCCTTCTTTCTTTTTTATGTAGGTGACATATTTTTATCTTGTGTTCTTTCTTTATAACGTTATTGCTTTTGGTGCCTTGCATACTAAATACAAATGTTTTATGTTTACTCGCTCCCAAAAGTGGTTACTCATATGAGAAAGCCAACCTCATTAACCTATATGATATAAGTATATATATTGTCTATAATATTAACACTATATTAAGAATGAAATAAACATATTTATTCATTCAGTAGTCAACTCTTACATAGGATGTGCTACCTTATATTCTATGTATACCAAGAGATTTTACATGCTTCACGTACACAACTCTAAGTATAGGCTTTGTTAGGGAATCTACTCACATTTTATTTGTAGAAATATATTGTAAAGTAATACGTTTCTATTCTATTCTCTAACAATTATATTTATGTCTATATATTTTATCTAGCTATGTGTTGAAAAGCTTGTTCAACAGATCTTCTAATCGTGTAAGATTTTCATCCAATGGTGCTTTGTGCTAAGAGCTCCAACTCTTGAAAGAAAGTTGTTATATCATGGTGTATCCAAAACTTAAGCTTGTGATTTCTCCCTAATGGATGCTCTGTTTTCCTCAAATTTTCACCACAAGTTCCTCTCTATACAAGCTTCCTATAGTGTGAATTTTGTGGCTTATAATGATCTCTACAATTATCCACTATTAATGGTCTCTAAGGTCCAAAATTTGAACTTTCTATAATTCAAGAGCTTTTTATAGCAAATTCATGAAATTTAATACCAACAACCACTACAAAAATATATAACTTTAGTGACAATTTTTAGTGGCGACAAAAAAATTTGTCACTAAAACCTATCGTTAAAATATTATTATCTATTTTGGCAAGATCTTTATTGGCGACAATCAAAAGTTGTTACTAAAAATCTTTAGTGACGACAAAAATATCGTCACAAAATACTTTTAGTGGCAACTCCAACATGGTTGCCACTAAAAGTGACTTTTAGTGGTGATATGGTGTGGCCACTAAAAGTTTTTAAAATTGTTGTTTAAATATAAAAATTTTTATGTCAAAACTTTTAGTGGTGACATTTAATAGCCACTAAAAGTCACTTTTAGTGACGAATCCTTTATGTTGTCGCTAAAAGTTTGACACTTTTTTTATAAGAAAATAGTGTTAAAATGTTTAGTGGCGACTAGCAACCTGTAAGAGTCGTCACTAAAAATTGCTTTTAGTGGCAACCAAAAGGTTGCCACTAAAGGTTTGGAAAAAAAAATTTATCCAAAAATTTTTATATTGCAAATTTTATTGGGAACTAAATGTTGCCACTAAAAATCAGTTTTATTAGCAACCTGTCACTAAAAGTTTGGAATGTTTTTTATTTGTAAAAGTTATATCATTGACATTTGAACCAAAGACTTTAAAACAAATTGCTAACACTTTACTTGATTAAAAAAAACAATTATATATATGTAATATATAAAAACAACAAAACTAGTATATATATTACTTGTAATTATATTTATATTTTTAATTTGGTTAAATTTTCTTATTTCATAAATTATTTTTTCTAATTTATTATTTTAAAACTTTGCTTTTTTAATTTTTAATGACAACAAAATCTTGATATAATTTAGGAACTCCAAATGTTTAATATTGAATATTTTTAAATTTTAATTATTAGTAGTTTTCTTTTTTCAATTAAAAATGACTTCGTAAACAATAAAGAGTATGCAATTAGTAATTAAAAATTTAAAACTTATTTATATTTATTTGTTATATTTGATTTTTAATATGTAAAATTTTAAAAAAACATATTTAATTATCATCAATTCGATTGCAATTCAACTACAATGAGATTAATGAATCTTGAACCAATAGTTCTATTGATTCAATGATCAATCTAGTTTTAAAAATATTGCATGTTTAAGATTTATTTATTTATTATTTAATAGCAAATGATAAAGTCTTTTTAAAACAATATATAGGCATATTTTTTAAATAATTTTATAAAAAATACCTAATTTAATCCTATATTCTATCTTTTCCCTTTCTTTCAAGCACAAATCATATTTGCATTCTCTTCAATACTCATTCACTCATTTACACCCATACTCCATTCTTCTCTCTTTATTCAACTCTTCTTCTTATTCTTCAATTTTCAAATCTACATTCTCTTCTCCAATTTACCTATTTGTCATTCAAAGTTAACATCAAAGCTTAGTCTACTTATCTACTTCTTATCTTAAATTCGAAACCCTATCTCTATTTTGCTTTAAATTTCATTCCCTTTAAACTCAAATTCAAATTTATTTTATATCTGCATGCCTCATCTCTCTTTTTGCTCAACGAATGAAGTGGATGATAAGAATAGGGAGGAGAGAGCAAGAAATGGTGGTAGTTGTGAGTAGTGTGATGAACTCAATCAAAGAAAGAGACTCAGTCTCTTTCTTAGAGGGCTTAAGAAATAACTTTTTGTTTTATCTAATAGATACATTAAAGTGGGTGAAATATCTCAATAATATATTTTTAAGAGTTTCTTTTTAATTATTCTTTATCTAGTTTTAGGAGTTATCTAATCATTAATCAAAAATAAAAAATTAATCCAAATAGATAAATCGATTATAATTATTTAAGTTTAAATTAAAAAGATAACTACAAATTTATAACATAAATTTGTACATCATTTATTAAAATTTTAATGATTATCTCATAAAAATAATATTAATGTAATTTAAATAATCTCAAATAATATATTTATCACTTAAACTATATATATATAAAGTATCAATTATTTATTTTTATTTATTTTTTATTCAATTTTAACAGTTATTTAATTATTAATAAAAATAAAAAATAAATCAAATAGCTAATTGTATTATAATTATTTAATTTCAAATTAAAAAGATAATTACATTCATAAAGTTGTACAATATTTATTAAAATATTAATAATTATTTCATAAAAATTTATATTAATTTAATTTAAATAATCTCATAGGATATATTCATTATATAAACTTGTTTCTTATTTATATAACATTTATTGGTAGTTTCTTTTTAATGATTCTTTATCTAGTTTTTGGAGCTATCTAATTATTAATCTAACAAAAAATATATATCAAGCTTATGAGATAATCAAAATAGATAATTTTATTTGAATAAATACTAATCTAAAATGAAGAAAAAAATGAGTAAAAAGATATATTTTGAAAAAAAAATATAATAGCACTAGTTTATGAAATAAAAAAAAATATTTTTTCCCTAAATTGGCTAAATGGAATAATTCAAAAATTTTATGCATCAAAATTTTATTCATAAGATTATAACATATTAGATTTGCTTCTTCAACGTATCAAATCTCTTTCAACATATTATACCTGTGTCATCTCACGCTCTCCTTTAGTTCTTCACCGTTTCATACGAACCAAGCTTGCTACCATTCAAAAAATAATTTTTTAACTACCCACCATTTAAAAAATTTATTTTTATGAAACTTAATTTTACCAAAACTTAGGTGATTATGCAAAAGATTTAGTGGTGACCATTATGTGTCTACCTTTTCCTTATCTTAATTAATCTAGATTACTTAGTTCTAATTAATTTAGATAACTATCTAATAAAGATAATAATTTCTAAAATAAAAGGATAAGGAGAAAATATAAAATTGACTAAATTAAATAAATAAAATAGATAAAAATAACTAAAATGAAAAATTTGTAAAGTAAATGATCAACTATTATTAATATTAATTAAATATATTTTTTATACTTATACATATTATATAATTATATATATTATATATAATTAAGATATATAGTGAAGACATTATTCTATTTTTTTCTTATCTTAATTAATCAAAATAACATAATCCTAATTAATTTAAACAACTATCTAATACAAATAATAACTCCTAAAATATAAAATCAATAAATTAAATAAATAAGAGAAACAAAATAACTAAAATAAAAAAAATCTATAGATAAATTATTATCTAATAATAATAATTAATTATATATATTATACATAATTAAGATATATAGTTGAGACATTGTCAATCTTTTTCTTATCATAATTAATTTAGATAACATAATCTTAATTAATCTAGATAAGCATCTAAATAATAAAAAATAGTATTATTATATAATTATTATTGCTATTTTAAGTTAATAAGAAATTTAAATTAATTAATAATATAATAAACAATAATATAAAAAGAGCAAAACTAAAAATAAAAAAGAAATACCTATTAACCCAATTGCCTAAACCCTAGCCCATCTATCACTTAAGCGCTTGACCCATCTTCTTTAATTTCACGATGTGTACAACGCTGAAGGGAGAGAACAGAATGACGTAGGGATGGAGCCATCATTTTGAACTTTCAGGCTTTGCACATGGGTGAAGAAAGCACTTTCGGTCTAAGTGAGTTCAGGAAAAACTCATCTTCTCTCTTTCCACTACAACCTTATTTGATTAATTTTTTATTTGAGCAAAAATTTTTGATATAGGGTTGTTAATTTGGGGGTTTTCGAATGATTAGGTGAGAAAGTAGAAGAGGGATGTCAAAGCTTTGATTTGAAGGTGAGTTTCATATTCTTCTCTTTTCTTTGTCTGGCTTTGTTAAGGTTTAGGAGTTTTTGAATTTTTTAATTTTAAGCAAAAATTACTTATGTATCAAAATATAAGGATTTTCTTTAGTAAAAGATGTCATAGAATCAAGATCTTAGATCAACTGGGCTTACCTGACTTCAGCAACTGATTCTACAACTGATCTTATTCTACAACTGTCTAATAAGGAAGAAGCACCTATCTTATATCTTAAAGCAGCTTAGCGCTAACTAAGGCACGTGTTTCATACCTCTCCTTAACAGTCAAACCAACCAGACTTGACTAACGCCTTTCCTCTGGTAGGGAGGCTCCTAACCCTGCTTAATAGCTCTCTAGCGAGTTCTTGTTGCTAGAGTGGAATTTGAGTCTCAAAATATAAATAGTAATAATATTGAAATTTTACAGTATTACAGAATTATAATAAATATTTTTGCTTATATGTCCATAAATAATTAATAAGTCATTGCTTGCATCTTTTACAAGCCATTTCTACCTAACAAACTTTCAATTTCTTAAATGTTAGACACCTAAATCAAAGCACTAGTTTAAATGATGTTTGTGCAAGTAGTGTGCAGGGGAGTTTTCACTCCCTACTCTACAGTTAAAAACGAAAAAAGATGAAAGTGCTACTTCATATGGTGATATTAAGACCACATTCATATGCTGACTTCGTTGAAATATGCATTTGAAATTAGTTTCTTTGGGTAGTTTTCAGGAGAAGAGCTTTCATTTGAATATATTGATATTTTACAATCATGCAATTAAGATACAAATGATTAAAAGTAAATATGGAGTTTACTTATTCATTATATATATATTCTTTTCTTGCTATCTTTTTTCAATTACATTATATGCAATCAATTTATAATTGCAAACGCAAAATTTGAATTATAAGTGAAGCAATTTAAGGGCATAGACACCTAGTCAAGATTTCTTAATGCAGAGGCAGAGCTCTAATAGACCAATTTTAGAATTGAATTGCAGAATACCAGAAACCCCTCCACCAAAAATTCCATACCGAATCTACCCCAACCCATTTGCAATTCTTTGGAGATCAAGGAGGTCTAGAAGAAGGGGAGAGACTTTTGGTAACTAACTCCTCAGTTCCATTTCGCTTTTGCTGTCTCATAAAAATTATGACGTTATGTCCTTAAGAATATTAAATTTTTATTTATTTATGATATAATTAATTATTAAATATAAAATAATATTTTATTTATTTTAATAGATTTATTACTATAATTATACTCATTAATTATAAAAATTAAATTAAATTAAATCTTTTATGATTTAATAAATTAATATTTTAGTTAATTATTTAATAAAATGTTACTCTATATTTAATAATTAATTATATTATAAATAAAAATAATATTTTCAAGAATATAAAATTATCATTTCTCATTGAAACTTTAAACTATAAATGCATAATATTGTTAAGAATATATGAATGCACCGACAAGACAAGCAGTTGATGAACCATAATTTTCAATGCTGGTTCCTACTAGTCCATAATTTTTACTTATAAAAATACATCTCTAAAAAAATAAATTAATTTACCTAACATAGAAATTATCTGCTAATTTTTATTAATTCATAGAAATTATCTATGATGGTTACTGCCATGTATACTTGCTTTGTTCTAAATCTTCTCTCATTAAGTTGTAATATCACTACATATTCAATCAAGATAGGTAGACAAATATTGTTCATTGTCTATTTTCTTTTGTATGTGTTCAATAGTTACATGCCACATCTATGCTTAACTTAATTTTCCCTATAGTTCAGTAACAAGATGTGTACAATGGTTCAATTATGCTTTTTGAATTCTGCCATTGTTTATCATATTACTAACTGGCTAGGTTTTGGATAAAAGTAACTTCTGTTTGTTTTTCATATTTGTAAAAGTAAAGATTTTACATATTATTTAATCCTACTATATATGTATATAATTGTAACATAGATGAACTGAAGTTATTTTTTCGAAGATGCTTTATCCTTCAATCATTAGTGAATTATATGCAGAATGCTATTTTGAATGCAAATTTATAATTGATCTATTTCTAAGAAAGTTTTTGAACTCAATAGATGTATACCAAAATTCATATATATTTTCTTAATAGATTTTCTATTTGTTTTTACTTGTGTTGATTAACATAATGTAGGTGTCATATATACTTATCTCTTGTGGCATTTACTTAATGGATAGGAGATTGTAGCCTGTACAAAAAAGCCTTATCATCATGTGTTCTTTGAAACTGCAGGAGGAGGTATAAGTTTGCTTCAACTCCATAGTGCATATCATCATGATCTTAAGATTTACAACTCTGATAAGGGTTATGTGCAAGTATAGCCCTAGTTGTTTGCACCTTCCCCCTACCCCTAATTAAAAGAAGGCCTACTGGGTTTTAATTAATTGTTGTTTTACTTGCTTATTCAATTTATTTATTTATTTATTTATTATGCAATAAAGGAGTCTTTGTCTCTTGAGTAGTTGTAGGAGAGGATTGTGCTTATTTTAGTAACATATTAACTTTTGCCATCACCCTTTTCTATTCATTGATAGCAATATATTATTAAAAACTTTTTACTTGTTATCTCTATGAGAATATTTTGATTGTTCTATGATGTTTTTCTCAAGAAAGGTCTCTTCAAAAAGGGATGTTGTCAAAGCTTTTATTCAACAAAGATTTTGCAATGATGTTGCAAAGGTAATATTAACATTATACATCAATATTGACTACTATTTGGATCCTTCTTTGTCTGACATTTGGTTACACCTATTGCTATATCATGTTATGTTAGAATGTTACTGCTACAATAATTATAAAATATAAATGAGTAAAAATGCAATATTAATAATATTTAAATCAAGATACTCAAAAGCATTGAGTTGAGGAAACTATAGCCAAGTTTCACTTGTATTGAACTATTCTAGCTTGCCTATTCACTTGAATTGAATTAGTTAGCAATTCAAAGTGATTTCAACTTAGCTTTTCTAGGTAGACTTCTAGTATACACTAGCTTATTTCATTTCCATTCTAAATCAATGCATCCCATCTCACTCTAATAAACATCTTTGTCTTTAATTAAAATGGGATCTTGTGGAATAGTGCTTTTTGTTGGGTAGTTTGGCCAAGAACTAAACAAGGAGATGGTATTACTTGATGTGGTTAATAGTGGATACAATAAGCTTGAGGAAGAATGATCAAATGGGCCTATATTAAAGATTTGGTTACTTTTAGATGGTTTTACACAAATACTGTAGTTAATAGATAACCAATGGATATGGATAGATAGTAATATAACTTGATGAGAAATGGATGGTGTAAATGAGATAAAGACTATACATTAGGAAACATTTTTGAGTTCACAAGGAATTCAAAAGAATTTGGGGCACCAAAATGTAAGAGAATAATGAGAATTAAGGGTTGCTTTGATAAATTTGAATTTGAATTTAATAGTGTTGCATGAAATTGGATTAAATTTTATATGGGCAACTAAAAATATTTTAAAAAAGAAAACTAAAAACTCTTTAGTGGTGATTGTAGGCGCCACTAAAATTTTTTTAAATAAAAAAACTTTCAACGGCGACTTTAGTCATTGTTAAAAATACTTTTGGGTGGCAACTACATCTAAAGTCGCCACTAAAAATGGTACTTTTAGTGACGACTATTGTCGCTACTAAAAGTCATTTTTTACTACACAAGACAAATTAATAGTTCTTTGGTAGCGATATTTGTCGTAATTAAATAGTATTAGTAGCGACTTTTGTCGCCACTAAATGTTATTTTTAGTGGCGATTTCTTTGTTGCCACTAAAAATCTTTAGGTACAGGGGTATTAGCTTCAACTTAGCGATGATTAAATATTGCCACTAAAACTAATTAGTGGCGATTTTGTAACTTTTTGTGGCCACAAAAGTCACCACTAAAAGCCTATTTTTTTGTAGTAAACATGTATATATCATGAGAAATAATAATATTGAGTGAACTAGGCTTTGACACAAATGAAAGAAAAGTAAGAGTATAGGTTTTTACTTGCAATTAATAAATCTTCAAATTCACTATTCCACAGTATGATTGAAGTCACAAGTCAGATTTTGGTCTTGTTTCATAGCAAAAACACCAAATACAAGAGAAGGAGGGAGAGAAAGCAAAAATCTCTCATGTCTAGGTTCCTTTTCTAAAACTCTTATGTTTTTCTCTTATCTCCCAAAACAAAGTTTTTAGCATACACTTTCTTAGTACATTTAAAAAAAAAAAAGGAAGTTTTTCTTATATCAGTTTATTTATTTTTAACCCACAAATTTACTGAAAAAAGCTTTTAAATTTGAATTCTAAATAATTTGAATATTAATTAATTAAATTAATGAATTATCAATAATAAATAACTAAATAAATTTTTTGAATTATATTAATAAATTTAGGTTAACAGCCCAATAATCTAACATAAAAAAAATTAGTGACACACTCTTTCGCATTAACATAACGGATTTAGGAGTCCAGATATTGCCCCCAGAAAAAAAGGATTCTCTTTATCAAGTACGTGATGAATCATAAGTTTTAAATTATAATGTGAATATTTAATTATATTATTTGATATGATCAACGTAATATAATAATGATTATGGGTGGCTGAGTGTCAGAGAAAGATCATCTACAAAATCATGAGTAAAAAACCAATATTAATTGAATCAATTCGGTGGTTTAACCGAATATATAATTATTGTTCCGCATAGATATTCATTTAATCATTTTGTAGTCAACATGCCGAATAATGCTTGCAAGATCAAGCAAATCATCAATCTTTACTTTTTAGTGTATATATATATATATATATATATATGATATATTACGGTACTGAAAATTGAACTTAAAAATATCTTACAAATTATTGGAAACTTTCATCATATATAAGAGCACATACATCTAGTAAATTTTGATAAATAGTTATACTTGGTTGCTTACTCATTTACCATTGATTATACACACACACATTAATTTTTGTTCCACCCGAATTTATAAATTTAAAGGAACTACCTTCTAATAATTGAAAAGAAGTCAAGTTCTCATTTGTATAATTTAATAATTTTAAAGAACCCCCCTTTAATTTAGGCTAGTATATGATATATTACAAAGAAAACATTGCTTTCAAGTGAGAGTAAAGTGGTAACAAAACAGTGTTTATTTTATTATTCCACAGAAGATGAAGGAAAAACCGTTGAGAAATCCTCAGATCCAAGAACTTGCCCTTTATGTAACTTACAATGATGGCAACCAGAAACCCATACAATTATATATAAAGCTTAGTTTCATTGTCTAATTACTACCAAGAAGAGAAAGCTAGGATGGGAAATTACTTGGAAAAGCACACTTTGCTAATAGTCCTTCTGGGGTTCATGGTTTTTGGCAAGTGCCAGGGCAAAGTTCATTATTATGATTTTGTAGTAAGTCTTGAAATTCCCACTATAAAAATTCATATCTTTAATATTTTTCCCAGAAAGAAAGGAACTATGTCTTCTTTTTTTCTTTTTTTTTATTATATATTAATTTATACTGAAAAGTAATACATCGTATTTATAAATGTTGATGTGGTTTCACCTAAATCAATTTATATTCCCTATAGTTTAAAGTTCGCTATTCAACTCCCCCATAGCTTCTTATATTATCATTTACTGTCATTGTAGTATTTTTATCTAAAGTTTAATAAAAATAATTAAAATAATGTAAATTATAACGATATACAATTTTTATTATTAAAATTTTATTTCATTTATTCTTCAATAATTTTATAGTATTGTGAGATTATTACAAGTTAAAATTTTCAATTCTCAAATTTCATTTTCATTCGAACAATGGTTTTAACATTTTCTGTCAAAATTAGATCGAAAAAACATTGAGGTGATTGAGTAGTAACTATAAACAAACTATAAGAATTTGTGTGACAATTGAAATTCCATCGTGCAAATGATTTCAAACTAAATCTGAAAGATAAATTGCAATTTACCGCTTACTATTTTATTTGCCCTTCTTTTCCTATATTTATTACTTTTGTAAATGATGAAGATTACATTTAAGATCACCATTTAGACCCTCTCTCATTTTATAACCATCAAAGGAAAATTTCTTGGATACATTAGGGTTTGTTTCTGATTATAGATAAACAACGCAAAAAGCACCTAATGTTGATGAGATTTCAAATCACACGCGTTTATACAAGTGTATGTGGTTTTTTTAAAAAAATTAATTCCCACTTTCTGTCAATAATAATTACAGCTGGAAGAAAAGAATTTCACAAAGTTGTGCGGCACAAAAAGCATATTAACAGTGAACGGAAGCTTTCCAGGACCAACCATTCGCGTTCAAAAAGCAGATACAGCTTTTGTTACTGTCCACAATCATGGCACTTATGGGGTCACTATTCACTGGTTAGTAACATTGGTAGCGCGATCTCTCTCTCTCTCTCTCTCTCTTATATTTGGAAGTTCGAAGGAGCCATCTAAAGTTTGTTAGGCGTTGATTAATTCACTTCGATTTTTTTTCATAATTAAACAATATATTATTAATTCTTTCAAGTCTTTTCCCTTTAGAATTTTATAAACAAAACTTATATATGTAATTTTTAAGATGTTTGCTTTTGCTAGCTATCAACTTTTATTTAAAAAAGAAAAAGTGACACATTGATATTATTTAAAATGTAGCATTACATGATTAAATGATTATCAACTTCAAAATTATATCTTCACATCTTATATTTTTATTAAAAGAAATCTCACAGTGGACATTTAGTGAATTTTTTATTTATTTAAATTTTTTGTTAACTGAAGCCCTTCTACGCATCACACAGGCATGGGGTAAGGGAACCAAGGGACCCATGGTCAGACGGACCTGAAAACATCACACAGTGCCCTATCCCACCGGGAAGAAGTTTCACTCAGAAGTTGGCATTTACAACAGAGGAAGGAACCCTTTGGTGGCATGCCCATAGTAGCTGGACACGTGCCACTGTCCATGGTGCTATTCTCATCTTCCCCGCCCATGGATCGTCATATCCATTCCCTGAACCTGATGGACAAGAAACTATTATCATTGGTCAGTAACTTTTGAAAATTTTGTTCATAACTAGTTATGTATAACTATGTTTAAAACACTAAAGGAAATAAGGCTTTAAGCGGCGCTTTTTGTCATCACCGAAGCTTAAAAAGTCATCATTTACAGTTTTATTATTGACAATGACTTTTAAAATCGTCACTAAAAGCCTGACGACCTCTAAAAATTATCATTGTAACCGTTCTCCATAAGTAGTCTTGTTATTGAAAATACTTGACAACTAACAATAGAGTATCGCCACCGAAATTTCATTTCATCGTTGACTTATCAATAGAAGTCTTGTTTCTTGAAATGAAATATGCTTTTTGCCTTTTAATTTTTATCAATTATAGGTTTATCCAATATCTTTTAAAAATGTCGCCATTGTTTCTTCAAACTTGTCCGTAATTATTTTTAATGAAATATTCTCAGCACATAAAATGTCACATATAGATAATTTCATTTGTAATTTCACAGATTTAGATTTAAAGAGAACATTCATCACATTTTAAAATATAAAGGATGAAATTAATAAACAAATCAATGTTAATTAACGAGAGTCGAATTCGGTGTACAGTTAAAGGGAAAAAGTAAGTGTTAGCCATATAATTATCACCAATGACAAAATGTCTGAAGTATGTGTTCTTATTATGTTATTGCAGGGGAATGGTACAAGGGGGATGTGCTGCAAATAATAAATTCAGCCCTAGCAAGTGGTGGCGAGCCTAACCAATCAGATGCTTACACCATCAACGGCGAACCTGGAGATTTCTATAATTGCTCAAGAGGTAGCACATGCACATTAATAGTAAACTTAAAAAAAAAAAATTGTTTGAACTTTGAACTTTCATAATGACCATCAAGGAGGTTTGTGTACAGTTTTGCAAATTTATCCAAAGTTTCAATTTGTTCCAGGAAAATTTTTGAGAAATTAACCATCCCGAGTTCTAGAGCTACATTTACCCTTAATTAAGCAACTTTCAAACGAACATATCCTTTAAAAGGCTAATTAATCAGGGTTCAATTAGAAACAAGAAGTATTAGGTCTTACTTGAGTTAGTTATTATCTTCAAGATGTCATTTCTTTGGTACGTGGACACCTTAATTTCTCAAGTAACTTAAAATTCTATTTATAAAAAGTTTAAACATTAAAAAATCTTATACATAGATTTTTGTTATTCAAACCCCATTTTTTAAAGAAATTAAGTTTTAGTTTTTCAAGTTTATTTATTGTTTCGATTTGATTTCTTAAACGTATTTCGTGTCAAATTGATCATTTAATCTTTAATTCATTTCATATATATTCTTAAACTGTAAGGCATGTTCCCTTTTTTTTTTTTCAAAATAGAATCATGTATACTAAGTTATCAAACACATAATCCTTATGATATATTTATTCACTTAATAGATAGAGTTGACAGTTAAAGATACATCTAATATGAATTTCAAATTAAAGGACTAATTTAGTTGGAAAACAGCAACTTAAGGGACCAAAATAGTAATTGAACTAAATTCCAATTAATTGATTTGATTCACGTTCTGCAGAAACGACATATCGATCATGGGTTGATTATGGAAAGACCTATCTCTTCCGTATAATAAATTCTGCTATGAACGAAGAACACTTTTTGGGGATCGCTCATCACAACCTCACAATTGTGGGAATCGATGCGTCCTACACAAAACCCTTTAAAACCAACTTCATCATGATCACCCCAGGACAAACCATGGATGTGCTCGTCATAGCAGATCAGACCCCAGATCAGTATTACATTGCTGCTTCTCCCTTTTATGATGGGACTGCATTCTATGATAACTCCACAACAACAGCAATTCTTCAGTACAAAAATTGCGATTATAATTATGATGCAAATAATTCATCAACATCATATAGACCTATTCCCTTTCCTGTTCTTCCTGCTTTGAATGACTCAGGGACTGTGTTTAACTTCAGTAAGTGGTTGAGGAGTTTGGCATCTCGAGATCACCCAGTGGATGTTCCCAAAAATGTCAGTAGAAGAATTTATATGACAGTGTCCGTAAATGTGTTGCCTTGCCCTAATTCAAATTGCTCAGGTCCTAATGGAACTAGGCTGGCTGCAAGTTTGAGCAACATAAGTTTTCAGACCCCCAACATGGATATTCTACAAGCACACTACAGGTATGTGTATAACTTCCATTTACACTTATTCAAATTTTCAAATATACAATTTATACATGGTTGCTTTAGATATTTGCAATCAAATTTTCAAATTCAAATATAATATATGGAAGAATTTTTTTTTTCTGAAATACCAAATAATTTGTTGTTGAGTTAAAAAAATTAGATACATTCCTTTTAATTTTATTAAAAATTTTGATAACAAATACTTAAAAACTGCACTTAATTTATTTATTAATTTTGGAAGTATATATATATATTATAATGAAGTTATAATAAGTTTAGCAAGCATAATATTAAGTACAAGTGTAGTGATTCATGCAATTTTTTTATATGTCAATGGCTCTTTATCCTTAATCCTTTCTCTTATTTTTCGCTGTTAGCTTCTCTAGTATATAAGGGCTTGTAATAATTAATCATATATCTACTTGACAAAATATTACTAATATAGTCGGTATAGATCATAAGTCACTTATTGAAGATCTCTTGATTTTTTTAGTTAATGACATCTCTTGCCGTGAGCGTGAACATTGATCTAAAGATCAAAGTTCTACCTACTTTTAAAAATATGAGAAGAGAATTACTTGAATATGTCTAACTAATTAGGAAGACTAGACCCGTGGACCAATAGCCTTGTAAATATGTGAAAGGTGAACCCGCTAAAAAATTATATTGCCTGTTTAATTATTTGACTATTTCTCATTGATTATTATTTTATCTATTTTTCAAATCCTATCATAATAACTGTTTGTTAATTTTTTTTAAATCATAGTTTTCATAATTTAACTATTTTAATCACTTTCATTTACCCATTGCCTTATTTATTATTATTTTGATCATCCGTTACTATCATTACAACATTTTTGACTTCTAGTAATGCTAAGAGACTGTTGTCTAAAATGTCAAAACTTTGCTTGGCAACGATTTTTTACAATACTATATTTCACCGTTGCCAATTATTTAAGGCAATGGTTTTTGACAACATTCCCTTTAGTTATACAATTAACAATGGCTTTTACCTGGCTGCTTAGGCAATGGTTTTAAATTGTTGCCATTTTAGGCAACAATAACAACTCGTTGCATAAATAATAGGCAATGGTTTTCAACTAACAACTATGATATTCAACTGTTGTCCCTTTTAGCATCAATAGAAAACCGTTGCCTATAATTAAATATATCTAATTAGGATTGATATGACCCAACAAAAAGACAAAGCCCTAGTAATAGTGATTTAACGATAATTATGTTAATCATTATTAAACCACGAATTAATTACAATTAATATAGCTGTAGTTATGTCAAATATCATAATGACTATTACAAAATAACTGCTGTTATGATACATCTTAACAATGGTTATATTTAACAATTGTTAAAATGAGTCTTAATGATGGTTATTAGGACTGCTATGGGCTTAGTGATGATTTAATAAAATCGTCGCTAAACTGGGGCATTGTCGTTAGGTCTATTAACTACCACTCCCACTCCCACTTCAAAACGATCCACCTCCCAGCACACGTGAACAAAGCCCCACCCGACGTTGAAACATAAAACCCCACACCCTCCCCATTTTCTTCTCTCTAGGGGCCAAGGAGTTCCGCCCACCACCAACGAGGTGTTTTCTAGCAACGCGCCAAAAAAATACCTGTGACAAGCACCCCTTGCCCCGAAAAATTGTGACCCTTTTCCTTCCTTTCCCACTCATTTTCATTCCCAAATTGAAAACCCAACCACCCACCCAACCCTCCCAAAAAAAAAGAAAAATCTATGAAGGCTCCTACTTTTAATGATCGGCAACCTCCCCTTCATGACCCTGATTGTGACAGAAGGTAAGTGTCTTCAATATCTGAAAATATTTTCAACTTCTCTTTTGAAATGGATTTTGATGTTTTTATCCCTTGTGAAAATTGGAATGTGGTTGTCTTGGAATTTATTTGTGGGTTTTATGTGGCCATGATTGTTGATGATTTTCTGAAATAGTTTGTGTTGTTGTTGGTGAGCTAATTTGGTTGTGGCTTTGATTGGGTATGGATGATTTTTGGCTATGGTTAATCTTTTTTATTTTTGGGCGGTTATTTTGATATATGATAAGTTTACATTGCTGCATCCATGAAGAAGAAATGATCACAAATTTTATTGAGCTGGGATGTTATTGATATTATTGCTATGAAATCCATAATTAACCTTAATCATGGTGTTTGAGAATTCAAATCGAAGTAGATAAGAGTAAGATTCACCTTAATCATGGTATTTATGGCCTTTTGTATTAGGATTTATATGGTTCCAACTTCCAAGAATAATCAAACACAAACATTAAACTTACCATAGGCCTGGTTAATCTCGAGATTGCATGAATCTTATCGTCTCACGTAGCAATGTAACATTTTCATATTACTGTTTGCTATTTTTTATCTATAGTTTTCGATAACAATTAAAAAATTAAAATTTGAAATTTTTTTGGGGTAAAGGTTATAGCCTGAGAAAGGCATACCGACCGGAAGAGTCCACTCCATTGTCTTTAGTGTTTTTTCTTTTTAAGATTGCAAATGTTAAGTATGAAAGATAAAAAAATAATAATTGCGGGATCAAAAATTTTATAGTTAAAATTTATAAAATTTTTAAAATATAATTTTTTTCACAGTTAAAATTGTTGACTTCATAATTATTAATTTTTTATCTTCTTATAATTAAAATGTTTAAAATATAATTTTTTTTATAATTAAAATTTTTGACTTCAAAATTACCCTTTTTTTCTCTTACTATTTAACATTTGTATCCTCAAAAAAAAAAAAAAGAATAAAATCAATAGACTGGACGCTATCATATTAGCTGCATGACTAGTAGACGCTATCATGTTGGCTGCATGACTAGAGAGAAGCTCGACATGCATAGCCCACCTTAAACTGTGTTAAACATGGGAATGAGGTGAGTTAGCTTATAAACTAATATTGTAAAAAATAATTTTTTTAACATACCAACATTTTTTATAAAAATTTTATTGCTTTATTTTTGTTATATTAAATTTAATGTGACATATATATAATAATAGATTTTTAATAAATGTTACTTTTAGTGTGTGCACATAAATATTTTTTATTGATCTGAATCTTTAAAAGTTACTAATTTTTAATTGTTTCATTTTTTTGCTATTATTAAAAAATTCACACATGTAACTTTAATTTTATTATGAAACACGTATGATGAGGGGAAGGGGGCCAGAAGTGGGTGGCCAACAAACTTTTGTAATAAGGGGATTTTATTACGATGTTGACGTTTATCATCCAGTTTCACATGTTTTAGAGGAAAAGACAAAGGACTTTTAACTTTCAATTAAAAGTAAATTTTAGTGTTTTTTTAAGTTGAAAAATAGAGAAATCTTGAATTATTAAATTTGGAAATATCTATGAATATTTAGATATATTAAATAAATTCTTAAATTTTGTATTTACCAATAAAAATATTAAGAATAAAATTATATATATATCTATGTTTTAAATATCAACTTAACAAATGACGTACTAGAGTTGTTAGTTATCACTTGATTTTTAAATTATTTTAACAAAGATACACTTTTTGAGTAAAACATAAAGGCTCAAATATGAATTTTTGTAGGTCTTCGATCAAGATCACAAGTTAAAATAAAAAAAAAACTGAATTTGTAAGAATAATTTTGTATATGAACCTCAGTCAATCCAACATAATTTTTTTTCTAGAGTTTTTATAATAATTTTAAAATTAGTTCTTAATAGAAATATTTTTATCTTAGATGCCTGAGCTGAAACTTTTTCAAATTTATTTGGCGCTTTATAATAAGCTTAATGCACGCACCCCAAAGCTTATCTTGAACAATGAAAGGATGAAAATTTCGAGCGTGTGCCCAACTTATCCCTCACTTTCGTTGGCACGGGGTCACAAAAGTGTCAAATCATCAATTTTTGTCAACCGTCGTGCTATGGTGATTTGTAAGTTACCTAAAGATAAGCACATCTGGCCTAAAAAAGAAAAGAATAGAACAAAAATGAAAATAATTATAAATTTAAGGGTCCAACACTGCACGCTGTCCTATTTTTTGTATTTGAAAATGTTAGTATAAGGACTTGTTTAAAATTATTTTTATTTTAATGTTTTCAAAACATATATTTTTAAAAATAAAATTTTGAGAACAAAAAAATTAAAAAATTTATTTGAATTATTATTTTGAAAAGTAATTATTTTTTATTTTTTTCTAATTCTGTAAAACAAAAATTACAGAATACTTAAAAAGTATTCTGAGTTTTTTATTTTTGAAAACAAAATTTTATTTTTTTGTTTTACAAAACATTTCATTAAAAACACATTATCAAACAGATTTTTTTATTTTTTTGTTCTTGAAAACAAAAAAATTGTTTTACAGAACAAAATCAAACAGGTCTTAAATTTTCCTGAAATTATTTATATAAGATGAACCATTTATTTGCAGGAACATATCTGGGGTTTTCACAGAGGACTTTCCAGATCAGCCACCTTTCTACTTCAACTTCACAGGAGACGTGGGAAACAACGCGCTAATCCCAAGCACAGGAACCAGGGTGCTAATGTTTGAGTATAATGAGGTTGTTGAAATAGTGTGGCAGGGAACTAGTCTTCTGACTGCAGAGAACCACCCGCTGCACCTTCATGGCTATAGCTTCTATGTCGTGGGCCTGGGCCTAGGAAATTTCAACAATGAGACAGACCCACAATCCTACAACTTAATTGATCCACCAGAAGTTAACACCTTTGGACTTCCCAAGAATGGATGGGTTGCAATGAGATTTGTTGCTAATAATCCAGGCAAGTTCCCTCAACTACCATAATTCAAACTAGGTCTTTATAATAGTAAAATAAAGTCGTTTTCTTATGAGGATACGAGTCTATATAAAAATGAATCTTCTCATTTTTTTCTCTAAAATTAACACTTTGTTTTCTCATCAGAATATGCGTCCATATAAAAATAGATCCTCTCAAATTTTTCTCCAAAATTGACAATATCAATTTTAAAGAAAAATAAATATAGTACATGAGTTCATATTCAATCAAGCTTTCATGTATTTAAGTGGAACTCATATATTTTATATCTATTTTTTTAATCAAATTAACATGATCAATTTTTTTAAAAAAAATTGAGAGAATCTAAATTTGGGTCCCATATATGTTTAGGTATAAAAAGTTTTTATTTAAATTCATCAGTAAATTTTTAAATTATTTTAGAGTAAATTATTATTTCGATCCTTCCAAAAAAAGAATATAATTTCTTGATTTGGTCTCTCAAAGTCTAGTTATTTTATTTCAATTCTTCAAAGGCTCTATAGTCCTCAATAGATATGGGTGACATGGTCTAAAGTAAAGTTGATGTAGTCATTAAATGTTTAGTCTCACTACTATGACAAAGTATCATACCTCTCAAAGTAACTACAACTCCATTCCACTTTATGCTTTGTTTATGGCATGTTTTAATGACAGCTAGACACTTAATAGCCATATTAATTTCATATTAGGCTAGGTTACCCATATATGTTTTCTATTTGCAAAAGGGTTTAACATGAGTAAAGTGAAACATTCGATTTTAGAGAGACCAAACTAAAACAAAGGTTTTTCTTTTAGGACCAAAATGTCAATTCACTCATTATTTTTATTATATATCCAATTAAAAATTCTAGTTAATTCTTAAAATAAAAATTATATTATTGAAATGATAAAAACAATAATTTTATATATTCTCACATTGCATTAGTTTGTTTTGTAGGGGTATGGTATATGCATTGTCATCTTGACAGACACACCAGCTGGGGTATGGATACTGTTCTTATTGTGAGAGATGGGGGTACCACGCAAACAAGTGTGGTTCCACCCCCTAAATACCTGCCTCCTTGTGTTTAAAGAAGATGAAGCGATTTTTTATGATTTTGTCATATGTGTGCGTGTGTGTGTGTGTGTTGGAATAAAAAAATAGAGAGCACATGAGTAAGCTACTTTGCTTATAGGCTCACGAGATCTAATTAGATTTTAGCTTATGAGGAACTGTTTCTTTATTTATAAAATAACCATGGCTTTTTAAAATATATATTATTTGTGTAATTTGTTGTGATAATTCTGATTTTAAGAATTTTTAAAATATAATCTATCTTAGTTTAAGAAAATAGAGAATTGAATATTTTGAGGGAAAGCAAGAAGATGAAGTATAGTTAAATTTTATTGTTAAGATTTGGTACGATATCCCAAGATTATAAGCAGAGGACTTTCTGAAAGCTTTTTAAGGATGTAATTGAAAAATGTCCGCGGGGGCAAAAGTGGAATTTTAAAAACAAATGTAGGGTCAAAGGGTAATGTGCAAAAGTTTGGATAAAATTACAATTTCGCTCAAGATAAGTCATAACGCATTTTTCACCTGCGGAGGCATCATTTTGCGCGAAATGGTAAAATGGCTCATTTCCTTTACCATTTTTGAGCTCCAACCTTCTCCATTTCTCCTCTATCACCATTTTTCCTCAAGATAATATTAAAGGTAAGCTGTTTCTTTCAAGTTTTCATGGATTCCTATTGCGCTATGAAAGCATATACACAAATATACATATTGCATAAATGATAAAATGAAAAATAGAATATTGTTTCCATGAGTGTTTGTCACTAAGATAATTACTAAATATTAATTGTACTCTATAATCTAAATCAAGCTAACAATAAAGAGAGTTGGAAATAAAATTAAATTAAAGATATAAAAATAACAAAATAAGAGGAGATAACATTCTATATTAAATTAGGAAGTAAAAAATTAGGATTATAATTTCCTTTAACATTTTTCAAAAAAAAAAAATTTAACGTCTCTCAATATTGCTGTTGATGATAATCTTTGCTAGCATAAGACTCTAAAATTATCTAAAAGCATCTTTTGAATTATTTATAGGCATTCATCTAACAAATTCATAATTCTTTATGCATCTAATTGATAAACTTAATAAAAAAATAAGTCATAATGTGACTATATGAGACCAGTAAATATATTTCTACTCTACAAGTAAATCAATCTATTCAATGTTACAAGTTTTATGAATTCACACCACCAAATCCATGGTCTAGTCTTAATTTTATTTTCCAAAATCATTTAGGTCACCTAATTCATCTAATGGTTTTCTCATATTTAGGAGTATAAAGAATAAAGATTGAGTAAACAAATTATACCATTAAGCATAAAGAAAGAGTGTATTGTCAACCTAATACATGCTAGGTTTCATCATAATCCTAAATCACAAGCGCAACTCATAATTACAAGTATAAACAATATCTAAAACAGAGCATATATCAAAGTGGTTTAGAAATGTAAGGAAAAGCAAGGGAAGAAGAAAAAAAAAATTAATTGATGATTCTCCTCCAAAACCAAGCTTCTCTCATGGATGAAGCTTTCCCTAAGCTCCTTGCTATAACCCAAATGTCTAGAATCATGACATCCCTTGAAAATGTGGAGAAACCCTACTTAAAACTCCAAAAATCACACTTAAAAATAATGTCATTTTGTGTTGCTGCAATGGGTGTCACAATGCTAGATTTGGGCACCATGGCACCAAGCATTCTAGTCTTCAAATTGAAGTTGTTGAAATTTGGGCATTGCAATGTTGGAATTCATTTTAGCAATGATTTTTACTTTTAGCAATAATTTTTCATGTTTTTTAGCAATCTTTTTTAGCTTTTGTTGCTTTGCATTCCAAACTTTCTAAATTTGTCTCTTTATATTTCTAATCCTACAAAAACATAAAAACTCATGTAATTACTACTTATGTAATTACTATTTATAATCTATTAATAAAGATTAAACAATTTAATGACCTAACACTCTAAACAAAAACACCAAAACACAGCTTCTACTCAACTAAAACAAAAAATAGCTCAAAATTAAATAAATGAAAAGTAAAACTTACTAAATATTATTAAATTTATATTCAAAAAACATAAAATAAACTTAATATTCATAAGATAAGTCCCTTAAATGATAGGAAAAACATGATAAATTAGACACTTATCACAATCCTAAACTTACCTCTTTACTTGTCTCTAAGTAAAGCCATATTAAAGAATAGAATTCCAACTTATTCAAGCATTCATATATAGTAATGATAGACGGATACTTTTAATAGTAGCATTAAGAAGTATAGTTAACTAGTTAAGAAAATAATGCATACAAGCTTCAATGTTTAAGAATTAATAACAAAATTTCCAAACATTAAATTTGTGTGTGAAAAACTATGTTAAGATCTAATTGCAAGCTTTACAATAATTTATGTAAATCAAACTACACAATGAAACCTCTCCCTTAAGAGCTTCATATACTTTCTCTTTTATCTTCTATCCACTAATGTAGGCCATTGCATAACCTATTAATCAATTAGTTTTTTAAGATTGTAATAGGGCTTATGGTTATAGCTATCACAAGAAAAAAGAAATAAGGAAAATTATAAGCAAGATTTAAGAGAAGAACCATTAAAAAATAATAATAAAAGATAAAATTCTCTCTCTTTTCCTTTTTATATATCCCCTTATTTTCTTTTCTTCTTTTCTTTCTTTTCACTTTTACCCCTCTAAACTTAGTCCATTTTGATCTATCAAATTTTTCTTTCTTGGAGTTAATATATTGTTTGCTTTTTCTTCTTTTTTAGTTCCTCTTTCTCATTGTAATATTTTTCCATGTCTCTTAGGAAACAAAAAAAATCATACAATCATTGTTCCCATTCTTCTAATTTGCATGTCTCTCATAAGAAAATAACAATTATTCACATCAAACCCATATTATACCTTATCTCACATTAAAGTTTCCTTTACATACAACATTAAATGTTAATTGTCCTCTTGTAAAGGGTAAGAGCATTGTTTTATGGGCTAATGGTTGTTAATGTGGTTAAAAAGTATATGCATATGTCACTTAAAGTTTAAAGGGGTACTAGTGATATACTTAGGAAAAATTAGGCTTAAATATATTTAATAAATGCCTAAATCACTTTAATAGATCATACAAAACCTAAGATTTTGCCTTAATAGATTATAAAGCAAGTTCTAAATTCTAGATTTAAGATCTATCATATAGTTTAACTCACATGCATTATTTAAAACTAATATTTTTAAAAATTATATTATCAAATTGGTGGAGATACTGATTTACAATTTATTAGTTTGATCGCAATCAAATCATAATCAAACTAATAATAATATATTTAATTTCATATACAAAAAAATATAATATAATGTTATATATTAAGACTCACCTAAAAATGTTACTTATGTTAGAGTTGCCAAAAGCATTTCTCTTTTCCTAGTCCTAACCCTTGAGATCTTCACTTTAGTGGTACTATTATCACAACAATGACCATCTACACAAAAGTTAAAACTCATCCTTATTTCTCCTAAAACTTCTCCAACTACTTGACCTAAATTTGCTATTTTAACTTTTAGAGCTTAGTGAAGCAAAGATTGAACATGCAATGAATGTTGTTAAAAATGTTATTGACAAGCACATTTAGTTCTAATAAAATTGCATAAACATGATACCAAAGCAATTACTAGAAGATGAAAGCACCAAATTAGATATAGTACAACTTCATAATATTCTCTTTATAATTCTTTTACTCTTTTCCAATTTACTATAATTGTTTATACTCCAGAAGCAAAGGAATATTCTGAGGTGTTCTCCAAGCCTCTCAGATATCTTCCTTATGATTCATAAGGATAGCCTTTTATGGCATTTGAGAAGCCTAAGGTGTTGCCAAAGTTGGAATGCAATAAATAAAAGATAGATTTTTATTTCATTTAATCTCCAGTAAGGAATTTATAAACAAAATTTTGTTTCATGGAGTCCTCCACGAGATTATTGTAGAGGAAATTGTATTTAAGTCCTAAAAGGTTAAAAGGTTTCGAGGGTCAAGCTTTTGACGATGGTGAGGCCAAGTTGAAGCAAAGGAGTTTAAACAATTGAATGCTTATCCATACTACTTTGTCTTTAGTTACTTAAAAGGCTTCATCTCTATTGCATCATATTACAAGTTAAAGATGCTTCTTATTTTCTTGCATGAAAGGGATGTTTTACATGGTCTAATGTTAACGAGAGAAGTAAAGTGTAATACCCAGTTGTTCTAAAAAGACCTGAAATTAAAGAGTCACAAAAGAAAGTCCCCTAATTCAAATGATTAGAGACTAAACAAAATTAGAGTAATAATTTAGACCTCTAAAAATGAGAATATAAAGCTAAAGGTGCTCGAAAATCGAAGCTAAAATAGCTAAAAATAATTAAGCTAAAAGGTAGTGATATTTTTGTAATTTTAGGCAACTTTTTGAAAACTCAAAGGAGGGATCTTTAAATGAAAAAATTGAATTTTTCAGGGTTCTTAGAGGCCTAAAAATCATAGGAGCCCCTAAAATGATTAAAACCTCTCCAGCATACATTTTAGAGCATTGGTTGACCAAAATTTTGACCAACCCATTTGGTAATGTTTTAAATCTAATTTGGGTGAAACTAAAGGCATTGTATGAATTAAAGAACCTAAATTTTATGATAAAAAAGATAGTTCTCAAAAAAGAGTTGAAATGTGCCCAAATGGAAGGAATCAAGTTTAAGGACTGAATTGAATTTTTGAAAAAGTGTTATAACTTAGCCCTTGCTTCTTAACACCACATCCCTCTCTTCTCCACTCTTCTAAACAACTTCCATCTAGTCTTAAATAGAACCTAAGCAAGCTTGAAGAGATTCACCAAGTGGAGGAAAGAAAGAGGAGACAAATCAAGCAAAAAGTGTAAGAATTCAAAAGTAGGGTTTTAGTTGCACCTAGGAAATTTTGAAACTTTCTAATGATAATCTAGCTTATATAAGAGTATGTATGAGTCCACAAGAGGTCTAAAAAGATTCATGGATGCCAAATTCCCTAGAGAAAATAACAAAACTCCATGGGCTCCCACTTGATGCTATGTCTTGGCCAAGAGAGGGAACAAGTACCTATGTGGAGTTTTCTTTGATTCCAATGATAGAAATGGTCTAGATATGAATAATAAATACCAAAGTAACTATTAGTTTAAATCTAGAAACCATATTTTATAAGATGAAAGTTTAGGTTCCTTTTAGGTATAAAGAAGCAACTTAGTGTTTTCCTCCTTGAATTGAGTTTGTGATGACTCTAATGAGTTTAAATGGAGTCATAAGACTTAGATTGAGTGAGAAATTAGAACCAAGATCATGAAATATATGGGTTGTTTCATTATGCCTTTATATAAAACCATAAACATACCATAAGCTAGAATAGGCTTGTGTAGAGATTATGTAAGGCTAAAATAGGTTCCAATGATGTGTTTGTATCTTATTTGATGTATCTAGGCCAAGCAAATCAAGCCTCTCCTAGATGTGTGTATGTGAGGCCAAGAAGGGGAAGGAAAGCTCAAGGTAGAAAGTTTATGATTCTTGACTTAAGGTAGCTCTCCATCCTTTCTTGTATGCATTGCTTGGTTGTTTGATTGTCATTAGATGCTTGTATGTGTTTTGAATCATGAAATATGCTTATAGCTATTAGTTTAATGCTTTGGTACCATTATATTTCTTAAATCACAATTTGAATGTGTATGGCTTTTAATGGGTGAGGTTGTGCTAAAAGTTCCTTAGAGTAGGTAAGGAGAAGCTAAAAGTTCCTAAGAATGGGTGAGACAAAGCCAAAAGTCTCAAGAGGGAGTGGGGTTAAGTCAAAAGTTTCTAAAAGTGGGGGTAGCTAATCCAAAAGTCCTAAAGAATTAGGTGTGGATAAACCAAAAGTCCCTAGAGCTCATGTTTGAATTAGAATGACTTCATATGATTTGAAAATGTGATTATGTATATCTACTAGAAGCATTTGTAGCATGCTTATATTCTTTGACATGAAAGTGTGCCATATATGTATGCTTGAACGGGTGATTGAGTTATTGGAATTCTTTGAATCTCACTCTTTCCCACTTCATGTCTAACCATGTCTAGGTGAGTCTTATGGAGCAAGGAATGGAAGCCAAGGAGCCTGAATGATGATACTTTGATAATAAGATAGTTTTTTGTGTAATATAATGTCAAAGTATGTATGTATATGATGTTTATGAGATGTAAATCTTTGATTATATGTAAAAGTATATGAATATGATGTATATAATAAATATGGAGCCACATGTATGAAAATGTAAGTTCTTGATACCCTTGAGCCTTGATATGCTTGTGTATATGAATAAGTGGAATGATGGTTTTGATTTCCATGATGATTTAGACCTATTATGATGCTTCTATATGTTGTGCTTGAGCTTTTGGACATGCTCAAATATTCATGGTTCATATGGGAAGCCATTTTGAACAACTTGATGTTATAATGTGACCATTTTGAGCCATAATCTTGCCTTGAACCAACATTAGACCAAATGGATGAGTCTTGGCATGAAATTTGGCCAGCATTTAGATCTCAACTAGAAATTTTCATAGAGCTAAGGAATAGAATTTTTGAATCTCTATAGAATTTATTATGATTTTTTAAAGTTATCCAAATTATGTTAAAACCGTCAATAGTACTGTTCATTTGGTCAGTCTGGTTTTCTAAGTTTTTGGTAGGACAAATGAGATCCAATGCTGATGAAATTTTATAGGCATATATTTGGCATCATAATATCTCCATACCCACCAAGAGAACTCAATTTGGATATGTGTTGAGTGAGATATAAATTTTTGAAGTTCCAGGTTTATTATAGGACGAGAATTAGACCTAGTTAGTATTTCATTAACATTTCATGGGCCAATGATATTGTTTTGATTGAAAATTTTTATGATAATTAGATGACATCCTGACCTTTCTAGAAAGTCCTAATGTGCATGATTTGGAATTTTCTAGAATTAGTTATAAATTTTCAAAATTTGCATTAGAATATGAAACATGTGGAAAAGGCAAGTGTGATATTTAATTTGACATGTATGGCTTAAATTAGAAATTCATCATTCAAACTATGATGTTTCTAGCTGAATAAGTATGTTATGGATGGAAGATAAGTTTGGTAAGCCCAAATGGTTTATCTAAGCAAAGATGAATTAATTTTCCTTATAATGACGCCATTTTCCATTGCTAAAAGTGTTAATTTAATGAAAATGGACACTTTAGGCCAATTGTGCTACAAGTTAAATGCTATATAGATATGGTGTTACATAAAGTATCTCATTATAAATAGCATGCCAAATCCTCCCTCTTGTGCACTCATCTAGATTGGGCTAATGAATTCTAACCAAGGCTTAGGGTCTAAGGTTTTAAGTCTAAAAATTGGGTGACCTATGGTTAGGTCTAATTCTGACTTGTTTTTTCAATCTTTGACCTATTTTTTAAAAGCCAATTTTATGGTTAAATCATACTAGACTAATGGCCAATTCACCAATTTTCCAATTGAACTTGGTGGTGCAGTCTAGTTTTTATAACCATGCTTAAAACTAATAATTATCCTAAGTATGGTGTAAGTGCACCAAAAAGAAATTCAATGAGTGGGGAAAACAACATCATTAATAAGCAATCTCATCTACAAATTGCATTAATAAGCATTCCCTATTGTTTGCATACTATCCAGTAATTAATTTCCTTAATGGCATCCAATATTAACCAAAAAAATAAATACATGATAGGCAGGCAAAACTTAAGTCTAAAAAATTTTGAAAAATGGGGAGTTTTTGATAAAATTTCATATAAAAATATAAATAATTAAAAATGACAAAATTCAAATTTTGAATTTGGATCCCTTACCCCTAAATTTAAAATAAACATTGTCCTTAATATTTAAAACATAACACAACATAAGAGAAGTAAGGGATCAAGAAAACTCCCTTGATCTACTTTGTTTTTTGTCCACTTCAAAATCAATTAAATAAGACAATTACAACAAAGCATCTCCTTATGGAACAATTTACTCAATCTCAACCTTACAATATGACCAAAATTAACCATGTACAACTCAACTAGCATAGCACCTAAACATTATTAAAGAAAGCAAGTGTAGAATTTATGCTCAAATAGAGTTGTAATGACATTCTAGTGGAATCCACCTAACAAATGTTCAAATAACCTTATGAAAAATTTTTGGAAACATTTTAACATACTAACAAATATGATCAAGTTGAATTTGCACATTGACAAGCATAAAAGTGCTCCCATTAAATTCAAAAAGTGACATAGCATCAAGCAAATTCTAACAGTTTGTCAAAGCAAAGCATCGTGTATTCAAATGTAGATAAATAACTCATCTGAACTCCAATCATATGAACCAAAATTTCCTAAAAACTAGATAAGAAAAGAAAAATTTTGACATATATTTCATGCAAAAATTCATTTAGAAGTGTTCCCAATAAATCTATAAAGTCAAGTCACAGACTATGCATAGTAAAGCAAAATACTAACTAGAAACATGCAAAACTTATGTAGTAAATGAATTTAATTGGTTCTAAATTTGTTATGCCTAATACAAGACATCAAACAAACATACAAATAAAAATTCATAACAAAATTCAAAGCCAATTGCTTCTAATAAAGTTCTTAAGTCACAACAACACAAGGAAAAAAAAAAACTAAGAAAGAAAAGCATACAAAGGGAATAATATTCAACATGTAAGCACACAAGCATAATTATAAACCCAATGAAGAAATACAAAAGTTAGTTTGAAATCACTCCCTCAATTGCTTGCTCTAGCTACTCATCTCTTCTTTCTAACTTTAACCAATAATCATCTTGAGAATTTGATGCCAAAAGGCTATGAAAGAAAGAAATTTAAGGGTTACAAAAATTGCAAAACTATTTTTATTTTTTACTATTATATATATATATATATATTATATAGTTATGCTTGGGTTACCTTCCAAGAAGTGCTTGTTTTATAGTCTTTAGTTAGACTTTACGTTAGAACCTAGTCAAAGTTATCAAAAACTATGATTGCCTTGCTCCCCTTCTTCCTTGGATAAATCAGCTTCAATAGAAAAGGGTGTTCTTTCCATTTAATAACATGTGATTCCTCAGCTAATGGTTTCATTGGAACACATGCTTTGGTTGACATAATAGGAAGCTCCAATTCTAATTCTTCTTAGAAAACTTAGGAGCCTCTAAATACTTCAAACACCTTACAAAATCTTTTTGATTCTCTCAATTAAGAACTAAAGGTTCAATTGGAGGATTAATCAAGCGATAACTTGGAACCACATTTTCCATTTCCGTCTTGTTGCAACAATTTTTTGATTCATCAAAAGAATCCTTTACCATGGTTACTTGGAAGGCCTTATTTTTAGATCTGCATAAAGGTTCGTGCATTTCACAACTGTGAAGCTCTTCTTAGGTATCACTACTATGAATTGAGCTCCTCCTAGTTATCTCCACTATGAACAGATTTGCACGAAGATCTACATGAAGCTTCATGGTAAGTTCAAGTCTATGAATTTTATGTACTATATATGAGAATGGAGAACTTTTATATCTAGTTCAAGTTTTATGCAATATATATGAGTTCAAGTTTCAACATAACATATATATATATGAATTTGCATAAATAAGCTTATGAATATTAATCCAAATTTAATGCAATATATATGAGTTCAAGTTTTAACACTAAAATCTTGGAATTAAATTCTATATTGGTTATTCAAATTTTATGTTGAATGGAAAATGTGCTATATGTCTAAATTTAGGTTTGGTATGTTAGAATTTTTAGTTTTTCAAATATTAAAAATTTATTTATAAAATTTAAAATAAATTAATATGAAAATTTTATAGTTATATTGTTAAATACCAAATAATTAAAGATCTTATTTTAGTTATAAAAATAGATAAGTATTGGATTACTAAGTGTAACACCATATATTTTTAGCTCATTTTGTACTATCTCTATGCCTCATATCAAGCAATTCACAAAGAGGCAAGGAAAAATAACATTAAATAATACATTTCATAGCGTCGCATCACATATAAAAATTTCATTCAGTGTCACGTGGACCATGTGAGCTCACACATCAAATTCTCATATTTAATTACATGAATATAACTCATTTGTATCATTAAAGGTGGCCTATATCTCAAGTAACTCGAAGGGAAGCATGAAATATACATATTCATTTTTGGCCAAATTTTGCTCATTTCTGGCACCAATTTTGGAAAATCATAACTAATTTTAAAAAAATTGAAATGATGCATTCTCAGCTATTCTGGAAAGCTACACATGTCTACTTCATGCTAAAAATATGTCCAGATCATAACATCCAATACAGAGGATGTTTGACATACAAAATGGTCCAAAGGTCAGGCTGTCCACTGGTGCTATCATAGAATTCTGCAGCAAACTTCAAAAATGTCCAATTAATTTTAAAAAATTAGAATCCATGCAAATAATACCAATATGGAAAGTTATGGATGTTGGATAGAGGAAAAAAATAACTTCAGTCTAGCTCAGGCACGCCCAGATCTCAAAACTCAATCAAACAGTAATTGAGGTCAGGTGGAGTTCCTGATACTAGATAGATTTTTTGAAAATTCATATCTCCCTCTCTAAATATCCAAATGAGGTGCTTCTAGTTGTCACAAGTCATGGAGATGTCTAGTTTCTCTATATAAAATGTTGTAACAATTGGACATTGGTTGGCCCCTGTGTGACAGATTACATTTTCGGACCTAAGTGAACAGTAACATGACCAAAATTAGAAAATTTACCAACTTTGAAAATTCATCAAATATTATGTAGACCTCCAAAAATTATGTTCTTTAACTTCCCAGAAAGCTCTCAACAAGATCTAATTTCTTACCAAATCTTTAATCAAGAAGAACTCATTTGGACAAAAAGTGATATAGGAATCTAAATTGGTCATTTTTGGCTCTATATGGGATACCAAAATGTCCAAATGACTTTCTTTGGGGTTTTGAACTTCTTGGGTAAGTCTAAAAGCACAATTAGAACTTGTGCGAACTGTCCAAATGGTTCCAACCATCATGCATTTCATTTTGGCCATCTCACTCACACTTATATACATTTCCATAATATCATTCAAGAAGCCACATTGACATAACAAGCTCATTTTACATTCTAATATTCTCATGCCATAATTTCTCACTTATACATGACACATCAACATATTTATACATGTTCATGACTTCATAAGACATATACAATCATGGATTACAACATGTGCCATTCTTATGGCCTTAAAGTAATAAAACTTCCACATTTTAATGTCATTCCTTCATCTCTCATGTGGTTGGCTCCCATTGCCTTGCTCTTTGGGTCCACCTAGCATATTAGAACATTGGAGAGGAAGGGATGAAATTCAAAGAATCCCAATAGCTCATCTCTCATTCAATCACACACAACATATGCAAAGCAAGTCTTGAAAATGCATGTATGGATATAATAGATGACATGAATATTCAAGAAGCAAGCTTGACATGTAAATAAGTCATATAAGGCATTCAAAGGCTTACCAAGTGGATGGATTGACCTCACCCTTTTCCTCATGAATTTTGGACTCGCCTCACCCATTCTTTAAGAGATTCTTAGACTCAACTTTGCTCTTAGGAGTCCATCTCATTTTGGGAGACTTCTTTACTTTGTTTCAACCAATTCTAAGGGTTCTTGACTCATTTTCACCATGGCTAAGAGTTCTTGGCCTCTCCACATTTAAACAAACCCAAACAAAAATTATAACATCATTTAGAAATATAATATGTCATCATGAAACTATGGCATATGAAATCATGCTAGCATACTTTTCATGACTTAAAAATACACATACACACATTCTAAGACAAGCTAAACACACATCTATGCATAAGAGAAGGTGGAGGAGCTACCTTGGATACAATTACACACTTTTTCCCTTGAAATTCCCTTCCTTGCTTCAGCCACACATACATAAAAGTGTGGGGATGATTTCTCTTGGCCTAAACACAATTTATGGAAGCCAATTAGGTTCATAGAATTAATTCTAAGGCCACACAACTTGCTTGAACTCTAACTTAATCTATAAGCCTCATTATGGTTTTAAAATGGCATCTAATGAAGCAACACCCCTTAAATAAATTTTAAGCTCCATTGTTTCCTTTCAAACATGATTCTTGACTCCTTTTAAGCCTCTTGGAGTCCTCACACAATCAAAACTAAGAGCCTAACTATATGTTGCTTCTTTAGGTCATAATATGGAACCTAAAGCACCAACTCACTTTCTATGGGTTCTAAATTTTTTCTAAGGCCTCCCTTCATTTTCATTCATCATATATGACTCAAGAATGGGTTTAGAAAAATTTAAAACTCTCCCTAGCTATGAGAACCTCTCTTGGCCGAACTTATGCTAGGTTTTGGCACCTATGGACTTTGCTTTGTTTGTTCAAGGGAGAAAGCACATGGGGAGACTTCTAGGGATCTTAAGAGCTCATTTAAACTCTTATCTAAGCCTAGGAATCATCATACAAAATCAGATTTTATAAGGTGTACTTGAAACCCTAGAATTTGTATCTTGAAATCTAATAGCTAGTTTGTTATTTTCTTTTTATATTCTTATTCTTCTCCCTCAAATTCCTAAGATTCACCCTTGGTTTGGTTGAAAACTTAACTCCCTAAGGCTGACCATATATGGGTCGAAATACTCACAAGAGAAGGGAGGAAGAAGATCAAGTGGAAAGATTGCATGATAGCTTGATTTCCTTGGTTTTCCTTGCTTGTTCTTTGCTTTCCTTGGCTTCCTCACTTAAATTTCGAAATTTCTCCTCTGTTCTTCCTTCAAAACAGCCCTCAAAAATCTATAAAAATCATGGGAAAGAAGAGGGAAAAAGAGGAGAAGAGATTGGCTAAAAGAAAGCATGAAAAACAAGCAAATTTCCATACCTTATGCCTTGAATTTCTCCTTCTTCTTCTCTTCCCTTGGTGCACCTAAACCCTAGCCTTCTTCTCTGAAATTGGGCAGAAAAATATAAGATAAATGAAGGAGAGAGTGGGGAGCCTCTTATTTATAGGGGGAGGAAGATACACTTTTCAAAAATTACCATTTTACCCTTCATTTTTGGCATTTTTGTTTCTCATTCGTTTTAGCTCCTTTTTTTAGAATTGTCTTTTCCATTATAAAATTTAGGTCCCCAATTTAGTAAAATACCTTTGAAATCACTCAAATCAGAGCTAAAACCTTCTCGAATGGATCCATCAAAGTTCGGGTACACAGACATTAGAAAACGTCCACTGGAAGCGATTTAACTGTCCTAGGGCTTTCCATGATTTTCAGGGCCTCTGAAAACCTCAGAGAACTCAAAAATTTCATTTAAAATGCCCTCCTATGTGAATTCTAAAATTTGCTCAAAATTATGAAAATGTCATTCTGTTTCGTAAGTTTTTCATAAGAAATTGTTTCTCCATTCTAGCTTCATTTTTCTTTATGTCTGAGCCTGGGATTCTCATTTTTAGGGGTCTAGAATGCTTTCCAAATTTTTTGGGACCTTAACTAAGTTATTTTGGGGGACTTCCTTTTGTATCCAGTAAGTTTCATTCGTTTATGGAGAAATCATACATTATGTTTCTCACGTTTTCTCTCATTTTCAGAAAATCGGATGTTACACTAAGCCCTAAAATATACATAAATAATTAAATAGGATAAATGGATTCCTAAACATTGTATTTGTCAATGGAAGTATTAAGGGCAGAATAATATGCCCATATCCTAAATGTTGGTTTAAAGAATGGTAGATTAGAAAAAATGTGAATGACCATTTGATTCTTAAATCATTCCCACAAGGGTATACTTTGTGGGATAGGCATGAGGAGTGACTTAGTCATGAATATCTTATAGAGCCTCAATCAAGTCCATAAGTTAAAGAAGAACAAATTTGGAGGGAAGATCCTATGTAAGACATGGTACATGATGCATTTAGGGATCATGAAAATGAAAAGTATGGATGAGGTTGAGGTTCTAATTCTACCATCAAATCAAAAGATGAATAATGATGCAAAAATTTTTTTTGAGTTAATTAGAGATGGGCAACAAAATTTGTACAAAGGGTGCAAGAAGTATATAAAATTGTCTTTTTTGGTGAAGTTTTATCAGATCATGCATTTCAATGATATTAAAGCTATTAGCTAATGCCTTTAAATATGCTAATATTCCACCTTCTTTCTATGAGCCACAAAGAACCATCAATAAACTGGAGCTTAATTACATAAACATTCATGCATGTCTGAATGATTGTATGTTATATTAGCAGGAGGATGAGAATAAGGACATGTATAAAAAGTTTAACACATTTAGATGGAAACTAAAGATTAAAGGTGAAAAGTAAACAAAACAACCTGCACAAGTACTTAGATACTTTTCACTTGAGCCATAGTTAAAAGGCTTTTTATGTCCTCTGAGACTATTGAGCATATAAGATGGCATGCTGTTGATGAAAACAATGATAATGTGATTAGGCATTCAAAGGACTATAAAGCTTATAAGAGATTTAACATAATGAATTCTTAGTTTGGTTTAGATCCTTAAAATGTATATTTTGGGTTAGCCACTAATAAGTTCAATTTGTTTGGCAACTTGAGTACAAGTTATAATATATGGCCAGTGATTCTTAAACCTTACAATCTTCTTCCTTGGATGTGTATGAAACAAATATCATTCCTTTTTTCAATGATAATTATAAGAAGGTGAGCATTGAGAAATGATATATATATATATATATATATATACATATCTATCTACAACCACTAATGGAGGAGTTTATAAATTTATGGAATGTAGGAGTTGAAACCTTTGATTCTCACATTGATGATGTAATGTCTGATTTTTCGTAAAATACCGAAATGAGTCAATTTTCAAAGTAAGTCCCCTAAGATGAGTGATTCAAGGCCAAATAAAATTTGGATAAAATTTTAAATAATAGAAAATGAGGGTTTGAGCCTTGAGTTACCCAGAAACCAGGGTCGGAGTGATTCGAAAAAATTACCGAAAGGCCAGTGGCATTTTCGTAAATAAGTGGACTTCTTGGAAAACATACAGGAGGGATTTTTAAATGAAAGTTTTGAGTTTTTCGGGGTTTTCAAAGGCCCTGAAAACTATGGGTAGCCCCAAAACCAGTAAAGACCCTCCGGTGTAATTTTTCCAAAATCAGTTGACCTAGACTTTGACCGATTCATTCGGGAAGGTTTTAGCTCCAATTTGAGTGATTCCAAAGGTATTTTATTAAATTGGGGACCTATTTGTTATGATGGAAAAGATAGTTCTAAAAAAGGAGATAAAACGAAGGAGAAACGAAAATGCAAAGAATGAAGGACAAAATATGAATTATTGGAATTCTTGAAGCTTCTTAAAGTCTCTCCATTTCTCACATTTCTTCTCCTTTATTTGGCCGACCTTCTTGCTGCCTTAAGATAGAAAAAAATTATGCTCTTCTAGGCACCCCAAGAGAAGAAGAAAAGGGAGAGAAAATTCAAGCTAAAGGTAAGGAAATTTCTTGGTTTTTCATGCTTTATCTTGGCTAACCTCTTCTTCCCTTTTTCCTTCTTCTTCTCCATGATTTTTCTGAAGTTGTGAGGGCTGTTTTGAAGGGAGAACAGAGGGGAAATTTCGAAAATCAAGTAAGGAGGCCAAAGAAGGCAAAGAGCAAGCAAAGAAAAGCAAGAAAATAAGGTAAAACTTCCATTCTTTGGTAGCTTCTTCCTCCCCCTTCCTCTTGCACAAATTTGGCCACCATGAGCCCAATTCTTAGGGGCTATTTTCTGTCTAATTCATGGAGGGATTAGGGGTTTTAGGTGACAAGTATTAAGAATGAACCAATAGAATCAAGAAAGGAGCATTAGGAAACAAGATGAAATTATTAGGGATTCAAATACTCCCTTGCAAATCTGATTTTATATGAATATTTTTAGGCTTAATTGAATGTTAAAACATGCTCCTAAGATCCCTAAGAGGCTCCCCACATGCTTCCTCCTTCAAGAAAACAAAGAGAACTCCTTGGAAGGCCAATGCACCCATAGTCTCAGCCTAAGCAAGTTCACTTAGCTAGGGAGAGTTTCAAATTTTTCTAAGGCCATTTTCGAGTCATATATGGTGAATGAATATAAGATGAGGCCTTGGAAAAAATTTAGAACTCAAGAAAGTGAATTAGGGTTATAGGTTCCATATTATGACCTAAAGAAGCAACATGGTACTAGGCCCTTTGTTTTAATCATGTGGTGGCTCCAAAAGACTTAAAAGGAGTCAAGAATCATAATTGAGAGGAAAGAATGAGGCCTAGAAGTTATTTGAGGAGTATTGCTTCATTAGGCACCATTATGGACCATAATGAAGCCTATAGAGTAATCTAGGGCTTAAGCAAATTGTATAGCTTTAGAATATGTTTTATGAACCTAATTAGCTCCCTTAAATCATGTCTAGGCCAAGAGAAACCATCACCAAATTGTGGGTGTATAGCTGAGGCAAAGGAGGGAAATCCAAGGAGAAAGTGTGTAGATTTGTACAAGGTAGCTCTCTCCACTTTCTCTCATGCATGGATATGTGTTTAGCTTGTTTTGGAATGTGTGTATGTGTATTTTCAAGCTATGAAAAGTATGCTAGCATGCCTTTACATGCCATGATCCTTGATGCTATGTTATGTTTTAAATGACTACATGATATTTGTATGAGTTTGCTTGAGTGTGGAGAGGCTAAGAACTCTTCCCTTTGGTGAGGATGAGCCAAGAACCCTTGGGCTTGGTTGAGACAAAGCAAAAAGTCTCCCAAAAGCAAAGTGGGCTCTCAAGAGTATGGTTGAGTCTAAAGTACTCAAGAAATGGGTGAGGCAAGTCCAAAACCTATGAGGAGAAGTGTGAGGCCAATCCAAACACTTGGTGAGCTCTTGAATGATTTGTATGAGTTGTTCACATGCCAAGTTTGCTTTTAAAATGTCTATGTCTTTTATTTTCTCCATGCATGTATTTGTAAAGCTTGCTTGCACATATTATGTATGATTGAATGGAAGATGAGCTATTGGGATTCTTTGAATCTCATCCCCTCCTCTCCAATGATCTAACATACTAGGTGGACTAAGTAATTATGGTGAAGGGAGCCAACAACCATGAAGAGTAAGGATTGACAAGCTTATATATTATTTTTTCTATTTTGGAACCATAACGATGGTTTATAATGTATATGATATTGTATAGGTACCATGAACATTGAGACATGTATAAATATACTATTATGTGATGTTTAGATGTATAAAAATGATATATGACCTACAACACTTAATTTAAGTATGTAATGCTAAAGTGTACAATATGAAATTTTGATGAAAGTATGCATAAGTGTGGGTTGAATGACCAAAACGAGATGCATGAGGTTTGGGACCATTTGGGCAGCTCAAATGTACTTTTAGACTTGCCCAAAAGGTGCCAAGACCAAGGGAAATCCATTTGGCAACTTTGGCACCCTATAAGGAGCTAAAATTGATCATTATAGATCCCTACATCATTCTTTAGTCAAATGAGTTAGTCTTAATCTGAGATTTGGTATGAAATTAGGTATCATTGAGAGCTTTTTGAGAAGCTAAAGATCATAATTTTTAGAGGTCTACAGAATATTTGATGATTTTTCAAAGTTGGCAAAATTTATGGAAATGGTCTGATGCACTGTTACAATGGTCTGAAATTTTTTTCTATCACATGAGACTCAAATGATGTCTAATTGCCATGAAATTTTATACAAAGAAATTAGGCAATCATAGTGAATCATGCCAACTTGAAACACCTCATTTGGAGGTCTAGAGAGGAAGATATGAATTTTTGAAGTTTCTGTCCAGTATCAGTAACCTTGCCTGACTAGAAGTACTATTCCATTGAATTCTGAGGTCTGGGCTTAATGAACTGATCTGGAGATATTTTTTCTCTCTAGTTAACATCCACAGATTTTTAGGTTGGTATCATTTGCATAGATTGGATTTTTTTAAAATTAATTGGACATTTTTGAAGTTCATATCGGTAAACTATGATAGTATCAGGACCTAGTCCGACCTCCAAACTATTTCACATGTCAAACACTCTGTGTGTGAGATTTTATGAACATATTTTTAACATAAATTAGACATCCTAATATTTCCAGAATGACTGAGATTTCATGATTTTGATTTTTTTGGATTTAGTTATGATTTTTTCAAAGTTTGCTTAGAAAAGAGGCCAATTCTGGCCGAGAATGAAACCCCATGTTCCACCTTCCAATTCGATTTCCATAAGTTGTAAGCATGTTTTTATGATGCAAATGAGTTGTAATGATGTAATTAAATATGAAGATGTATAACATGAGCTCACACGGTCCACGTGACACTAAAATGAATTTTTAATTATGACGCAATGCAAGGAAGTGTGTTATTTTAATGGAATTTCTCACTTCCTTCTTACTATATATCACATGAATATGTAAAGGATGATGGATATGAGCTAGAAATTATGGTGTTACAGATGAAGCCTTCAATATGTATATAGTTATGATATGGACTATTAATGATTTTTTAGAACTTAAAACATTACCTAGGTGGAACATGTACATGGGGTTAGGTTCATGAAACATACTTAATGCAAAAGCTAAACCTTGAGACCTCGTCCATTATCAATGGATGTACCTATAGAGAGGTAGTTAATACTTCTTGACTTCTTCCTAACTATTGGAGATCATTTTAATTTCATTTGTATTCATGGCATCTAATTTAAGGTGTTCAAAAATAAGGCACAACTAAAAGGCTTACTAATTGAGGGTTGCCTAACTTGAGGTTTTAACTTTTTTTCTTGAAGTATTTAGATGGAGTAGAGACAACATTTAATCGACTTGGACATGTAGATGATCGACTCGATATTGGGCCATCCAATGTTAACACTTTGTTTCCACTTGTGGAAAAACTAGTGGGTTGTTTTGAATACATTACTCTTTCTCTTATGGAGAAATTATAAGCACACCATCAAGTGCTAACCAACTGTAAAGAAGTAGACCTTTATCTTCAGTGGGTAAATTATATTTATTAGACTTAGTGTTCACTACACAACCGCAATAATCTAATTATATTATGTATGTCATATAAGTAATTTAAAGACCATATTAAGAGACAATTATACTTATTAGAGACCACATTAGGAGAGTTTGTTGGTTGGTTTTGTCATCATGTAAGTACATGTATATGTTTTATTGTTGCTCCTTTAATAAGTATTTCAATAATAAAATCATTACCTTTTTCTTTTTTTTTTTCTTTCTAGATAAGAAATGATGTCAATAGATACCATTCACTTAATATAAAGTTTCTTGCACTAGGTCCACTAGATAAAGTAAGATGATATAGTGCTTATAATGTCAATGGATTCAAAATTTGAACTTTAGCACAAGACTAAGAGTTAAAGATTCAAAATAACAGAGTCTTTGGGACTTTTAGGACAAGAAGTTATGCAAGTAATAATGATGGCAACATATACTTTTGTGTGTCATATGAAAAATTGTTAGATATCATTAAATTAAATTATTGTGGTTAATTTGTGGTAACATTGTTCAAATGCATGTGGGCCCACATGACCAATCTAAGAGGCATTAAAATATGAATATGGATTTTGAGTCTATTAATTTTAATGAAGATGACAAGCTACATATTTAAACCTTAGAAGTTTAATAAGTATATCATATGAAGGATGAGTTAGATAAATATTAGAGTACGCCTGAGCATTTAAAGCCATGTGACTTGCATGATATGGGTGAAAATGATGAAGATATTATTTATGAGAGCGAGCCTTACCAACCTTAATAATTGAAAACATTATTCCCAAACGTGGAAGTAAATTTATGCTAGTTTAGGTCAAGTGTTTTTTAGTGTTATGTTTGCTTCTATTTGATTAGATATATGCTTGCATGCTTTTTCTTATATATAATTGTACATGATTTGATATGATTATTTAGCTATATATCATGTAATTTTGTCTTAATTAATATAAATCCTAAAGATGAATAAGTTCTTCAAGAAGGTTAAATCAATTAGCATAGGAAGAGGTGGTGAACCTAGCATTAGGGGTCTTTTGCCAAGTTTGGCACTGGATTACATGAAACAACTAATACTTTTATACCAAGCTAGACCCTAAATTAGAGTAAATCAAATGAGAAAAGGAATAGAAGTCTAATTAGAGTAGAGAAATGGGTTAAAAAGTCAAGTTTTAGGCTCTAAAGAGATAATAGTAATAGGTCCAACAGTGCAACAAGAAAAAAGTGAAGGTTTAAGTATTTAGAAGTATATTAAGAGAGTATGTTATTTCCTATCATTTATAACCAAATGAGGCAACTAGATAAACTAGAGTTGATAAGATGGGTCAAAACCCTAATTGCGTCTAAACCAAGATAACCAGTGGCACAAATAAAGATTAAGTTGTTTTAAGCTATTTTAATCTATTGTAGACCTAGAGAATGATTATATGAGTGTAAAGGATCCTGAAATATCCTATGCCTTAGAGTTATCCATAAAGATTTAAGTTTTTAGGCTAGAATCAGAGCAAAATAAATGCAGTGGCAAAATCATAATTTTGACTAAAATAATACAAAAACCAGGGATTTATTTCAAACAAAAAATAAAAAAAAAGAGAATTCTCATTAGCCTAAGGTGAAAAGGCATGAGGAGTTTAACCAAAAGGCCTCAGTTTGGCCAAAATCCCTAAACAATGCAAGAATAGACAAATAATGGTAATATAAAAAAGCGAGACAAGTCAGGGATTTAAATATCATGAGAAATAACATAAGATACACATATCCCTCATTAAATATGATGAAATAAGGTTAGTAGCTTAAGTGAATGGAGTCAATTTAGTTAAATCTTTGATGGTTTACAAATTAGAATGCTTAGTAGTAATAGTTTTGATCGGACTTTCTTAGATTGTTTTAAGTTCCTAAAAATCTCCGAGTAGATATTTTTAATAAAGTAGAAAATTTAGTATGGAATCGTCGATTTTTGAAAAGAATGAAAAATGAGCTTAAATAGAAGAATTAAAGCGAAATAATTTCTGAAATTGTTAAAATATCTTACTCTTTCATTAATAAAGCTTTGCCAACTTTATCTTCTTTTCATAAATGACATATTCAGCTTCAAATGATTGGAGAAAGAAGGAAGGAGAGAGAAAGAAAAGCAAGATAAATAGGTAAGAAAATATGCAAAATTTTGTTATACGATAGTTATGAAACCTCTTCCTCTCTTTATGCTCTTTCTAATAATCCTTTTAGTTTCTCAAAAAGATGAAGTTGGTGGTTGACCACTTGAGAAAAAAGAGAAGATTTGAGGAAGCCAAATACGGCACAAGAAACTACAACTAAGGAGGTTTCAAACAAGGTGCTAGAGAAAATTTATATTTTTTAAGACCTAATTCATGTATGGTTTAGACTAGAGAGAAAAAGAGAGGAAGAGGCATGAGCTTAAGGAAAATTTGATGGAGACAAGGGTTTAGAAGGATGAGGAGTAAGATTGTGCAAATAAACTCATATAGAAAGCTATAGAATTCAAGATAGTGCCACCTAGGGTTCTAGGTGAGCCATGATCTAATTTTGATGAATTGATGATTTAAAAAGTTTCTTAAAATGATTTTAAGACCATATGAGCCATTGGATTAGTCAAAAGTATGGTGTGTTGCATTAAGGAACCTTAATTAAGTATAAAATGAGTTATAGGTTTCATAAGCTTGCTCAAAATGAGAAATGGTCATATGGCTGCTCTAACAAGTGTAAAATGACCTAAGAATGATGTGCAAGTCATGAGATTGATGTTAGAGTCAATGAAATGCAATATGTCTATAAGGGTGCAAAATGGTAAGTTAGAAGTTCAGGCAACAAATAAGTGGCATAACTATACTTTGATGTAGGCCATATTTTATGTGAAAGACCAATTAAATGAGTTAGTTGCTAAATAAGAAACTTGCTCAAAAGAAGAAAATTATATGAATAATTGATATAGCAAGTTCATAACCATAAATAGTCAAAACAAACCCATAAGGAGTCTAAAAATGTATCTCTACCTATGAAGGCCTTAATAGATGAATTTGGACATGAAACTAGGTAGGCATTTAGAGGACACCCTCAAGTATGATATGACACATGGTTTGTAAATTTTGGATTAATACAAAATATTTTATGAATTTCTAAATTTATCTCAAAAAAGTTGCCTTGTATGATTTTAATCTCTGGGCAGTCCTAAGTTTTGACTCTTTTTGTAACACGATACTTAATTAGCTCAATTCATTTCATTCATAGACTTAGTCCTTTAGATGGCAAGGCTTCATATGGAAAATGCCATTAAAATATTCAATTTATTTGCGTTACATAGCAGATAAAAACTTCATTTCATGTTTCATGGATCATAAAAACCCATCCATCTTATTCTCTAATTTAATTACATGCATACTACTCAAAACCATCTCAGAATGTTGCCAAGGACTCGAGCTTATAGCATATATATACAAAATAATACAAGTCAGTCTCGGGCCTAACTTGATAGATTTCTGGTACAACTTTGAAAAATCATAACTAATTCTAGAAAAATTTAAATTAAGCAACCTATAGTTTTCTCAAAAGCTCTATATATTAACTTTACAAAATCATTTGGACCATGTTTGACAGTAGAAAAGTGACATAGGCCAGGCTACCCAGCATTTCTGATATAGTTTACTAATATAAACTTCAAAAATACATAACAAATTCCACAAAAATCTAATTCAAGAAAATTATACCAATTTGGAAAGCTACAGATGTTAAATTTAAGAAAAAAATACTTCTAGACAAATCCATACACATTTAGCTACTAGAAACTGATAGAACAATACATGGACTCGACTGGCGTTACTAATACTGACATAGAACTTCAAAAATTCATAACTCTTTGATTATACCTCCAAATGAGGTGCTTCTAGTTACTACAAGTTAGCGATAATATCTAGTTTATGTATATAAAATTTCACATTCATTGGACCACGTTTGACCCATGGATGACACAAAAACCTAAACTGATTATATAAACAGTACTTATATCAGGATAGTATAAAATTGGCAACTTTAAAAATTTATAATTAATTCCACAAAGCTCCAAATAATCTGATCTTTAGCTTTCCAAAAATATCTAGGTGAGATCTATATACATCACAAATTTCATGAGGAAATTTGTCCATTTGGTCAATTTGCGACATAGGGTTGTACTTTGGTCCTTTTGGGTCATCTAATGGGTCTCAAATGGCCTAATTTTGCTTCCACTACCTCTAAGGCAACATGAGCACGTGGGAAAGCATGAAAAGAACCTATAAAACATGTTTAAAAAGTCCAATAACCTAGATCTTACAAAATCACTCTCCCACTCCAAGGTGTACACAATAGACATACATGCATATCTTGGCATTTCCATGACAAAATCATACAATATCATTCATTTGAATCCAATTCTTATACATACACCTCATATCCATATATTTTTACATATTCAAAGGGTTATATATCATACATATCTCATGGTGTTACATTCTTGACATTATCATGGTTACAAATAAAACAAAAGACATATCTCCTTGCCAATCTCCTTCCTTTAAGCTTGGTAGCTTCCATTCCTTGGTTCACTTGGTCCAACTAGACATGTTAGGTAATGGGGAGGAAAGAGTGAGATTCTAGGAATCTTAATAGCCCATCCCCCTTGTCATACCATATAGTTCTTATCCTTATCATTCCCAACATCATAGATATCCACAAACTTAGAGTAAATATTCAAGGGAAAACATCAAATTCTTGCATTTTTAATATGTCGCGTTAGGGTTAAATTTTTCATTTTTTTATTGTGTGAGCCCTAGGGAGTATTCAACATCATTTGATAGCCATTTATCACTTATAAAAATCATAAATAGTCCAAAACATCAAGTAATCCATGGATTTCAAGCTAGAATCCCCAAATTTTCTTCACTTTTCAGCGGATAGAACAAGGCAGATTTCAGAGGAAACTTTGGAAATTCATAACTAAATGTAGAAAATTGAAATCATGCATTCTTCACCATCCTAGAAATCTACAGAGGTCTAATTTATGCTAAAAATATTTCTAGGTCAAAAAACACCACACAGAAAGCGTTTGACATTCAAAAAAGTAAAGAGGTTTGGCTGGCTACTAGTACTGATACAACTTTCTGCTATGAACTTAAAAAATGTCCAATTAATTCAAAAAAAATCCAATCCATAAAAATAAAACTAATTTGGAAAGCTATGGATGTTAGCTAGAGGGAAAAATCATTCTAGACCATTCCAAGTTCATTCAGCCCACGAAAATGAATCAAATAATGGCACAGGTCGGACTAGATGCTTGGTACTGGATAGCAACTTTAAGAATTAATATCTCCCTCTCTAGGCATGCCAATGAGGTGCATCTAGTTGGCACAAGTCACTAGGAAGGTCTAGTTTCTGCCTATAAAATTTCATGGCAATTGGACATCATTTGCCCCATAAGTGACAAAGTTTCATTTTGGACCAAAGTTACAGTGATAGCAGCAAAAACCAAAAAAATTCTCAACTTTGAAAATTCACCAAATATTTCATAGACCTCAAAAAAATTTTCACTTTAGCTTCCCAAAAATTTCTCAACAAGATCTAGATGCATGCCAAATTTTAGACCAAGAAGAGCTCATTTGCATAAAAAGTTGTACAGCTCACCATTTTGGTAAATTTTGCTCCATTTAAGGTACTAACTTTGCCCAAATGGTCTTCTTAAATGTTTGGCACTTCTTGGGCAAGTTTAAACGCATAAATATGACTTGTAGACACTACACAAGTGGTCCTAAATCTCATGCATTTCATTTTGACTATCTCACACCCAATAATACACTAATACATACATGTCATCCATGACTCAAAATTCATATTTCCATTGTTTTCATGCTACATAGAGTATATATAGTATCCATACATCATATTACATTTGCTAAAAGTCTTACATCACAAAAATAATATGTACATGATTACTTTGACATTCAATTACAACATCAAATTACACAATGATCAAAACATAGCCTTTCAACTCCTTTGGCTTGCATTCTTGGGTTTTTGAGGGCCACATAAGCATTTGAAGATGGAAGAGGGAGGGGAGTGAGATTCCAAGAATCTCAATAGTTCACACACATCCATTCACATACATTCAAGGCATACATACATCAATAACACAATTCTAAAAATGTGTAAAGCTACAATTTTCATGCCACATTTACACATCAAAATCATTTTCATGCTTCAGGGACTTTTGGTTTTGCCTCATCCCATTTCCAAGACTTTTGGAGTTGCCTCACTCTTGGCCTAGGGACTTTTGACTTAGCCTCACCCATTCAAGGGACTTTTGGCCTAATTTCATCTATGCCTTGTGTAACAACCAAGAAAAAGAAAGAAGAAGAAAAGAAAAGAGAAAAGAAAAAGGAAAGAAAAGAAAAGCTGAAAATTTTTGGAAGCTGAAAATTTTCTAAGTCTGCTAGCTACAGCCTAGCTATAGCGAATGTACCTGTTCGTTATAGCGAGAAATGGTCTAGCTATAGTGAGACTGCCTTCTAACTATAGCGAGAATGCTTCTAGCTATAGTGAGTTCGGGTACCCGCATACAAAATCCAGGGAGTTGCTCGCCGTAGCGAACGCCATAGCGAAGGCAGAGGTCTGGGACTTATTCGAGCTCGCCGTAGCGAGAGTTATGGCTCGCTATAGCGAGGGTTAGTCCGGAAAAGCGAGAAAAAGAGAATTTGACTTTTTAAAAGCTTCCAAATCCCTTCTTTCTTCTTCTAACCAACTCAAGCTCACTTTAGGAGAGAGAAAAGGGCGAAGGAGAGAGAGAGAAGCTGAGGAGAAGAAGAAAGGACAAGAAAGGTAAGGATTCTCATAGCTTTTCTCTTTACATGTTGCCCTTCTCCCCTTCCCCTCTCTTTCCATGGTTTAGATAGCAAAGATGGTTAGGTCTTGAGTTTGGTTCAGAAGAGAGAGAGTGGGAAATCACTCTTGAGAGAGGTTAGAAGTTATGTAGTCTTCTCTTTCTTGCTTTCCTTTCCTAAGAGTATGAGAATTTGAGAAAAGAGAGAGGATAGTTCATGGATTTTAGTGAGAGAAAGAAACATAGTTTGAGAAGCTCAGTAGGGTTGATAAGAAGAGATCCCTAGCTTAAGAATCAAGCGTTAAGGAATTAATTCCATGCTTCTTGTGTGGTTAGGCTCAAGAGAAGTTCTCCCATCTAGAAGTGGTAGTGAAATCCACAAGGGAGGAGACAAGTTGAAAGAAAAAGTGTGACTAGCTAACAAGGTAGTTCTCTCCACCTTCTTTCATGCATAATTGTGTGTTTACATTGTCTCACTTGTATGTATGTATGATATGAGTTATGAGAAGTGTGTTAGCATGATGATATGTTATGAAGTGAAATGATGATTTATGTGATTTGTTTTGGTTTGCTTGAGGAATGGAAAAGTCAATAACCCTATAGCCAAGGTGAGGATGAGCCCAACCCTTAAGTTAGTTGAGACAAGAGTAAATAGTCTCCCAAAAGTGAGGTTGACTCCCAAAGAGTAAGGGTTGAGTCTAAGGACCTCTTAAGAATGGGTGAGGCAAGTCCAAAAGCCACAAGTGAGTGGGTGAGGCTAATCCAAGTACTTAGCAAGCTTCTAAACGTTATGTATGGCCTACTCACATGTTGAGAATGTTTTCCTTTATGCATGGCCAATTCACATGTTTTAAATGCTTTCATCATGATTTTATATGCTAACATGCCATACATGCACAATGAGACTTGTTTGCATGCTATATATGTATGATTGAATGAGAGATGAACTACTGGGATTCTCCGAATCTCACCCTCCCTCTCCACCATCCAAACATGCCAGGTGGACCAAGTGAGGTAAGAGATGGGAACCATCATCAAGCATGAGGCTAGGGAGACTACAGAAAAGTGTAAAGGAATTTCTTGTAAATGTATTGTATATGAGATCTGAAATATAAATTGACAATGTATGTATGATGATGTATATATGAGAATGAGACCTATTGTGAATGAAGAGACAATTTTGAATGTGAAAAGCTCCATGTTAGCATTGTTCATATGAGTGCATAAGTGGGCATGGGGTAGTGAATTTTCCCAACCTAGGTTACTAGACACTTGAGACATGATTGATGGCCCCTAGAGATGCTTTCTCATGTGCTCAAGGAGTCATGGAGATAGAAAAACTAGGATTGGACCCCATGAGCCCCATGTTTAGTCAAGAAAGTGGCCTTTTTGCCATTAATGTCAAGAGGTAACCATATGACCTCTTCTTGCTATGAAATTTGACATGTAACTAGATCATGTTTAGAGCTTTCTGGGAAGCTATAGTTCATGTCATTTAGAGGTCTATAGCATTCTCTATGATTTTTCAAAGTTGACATCGGAAATTCGGATTTCAGAAAACACTGTTCATTTGGTCAGTTTAGAAATCGTGTCATCCGAGGGGCAAACATAGTCCAATGGCTACGAAATTTTATAAACAGAAACTAGATAGTCACAGTGACTTGTAGGAACTAGAAGCACCTCATTTAGAGGTCTAGAGAGGAAGTTACGCAATTTCGAAGTTCCTGCCCAGAATCAGACACCCAACCAAACCCGAAGTACTGTTTCATTGGTTTCCGGGAGTTTGGCTTGGTGAACTGATCTGAAGATATTTTTCTCCTCTAGCTAACATCCACATATTTCCATAGTGATATCGTTTTCAAGCATTGGATTTTTGTGGAATTAGTTAGACATTTTCAAAAATCCATATCAGTAAATTGTGACAGCAAAGGACCCCCCTTTGACCAGTGGACGAATTTCGATGTCAAACGCATGATATGTGAGATATTGAGGCTTATACTTATTTTTAACATGAAGCAGACGTCTTAAGCTTTCTAGAATGACCAAGATCATGCAGTTACAATTTGTCTGCATTTAGTTATGAATTTCCAAACTTAGCCCAGAAATGAAGCAAAAGCTGCCAAGAACGAAAATGCATGTCTCAAATCCCTTTTTGCTTTCCATGAGTTTAAAGCATGTTGTTGGGATTGAAATGAGTCTTAGTAGTATAATTAAGCATGAGGATGTAGAGAAAGAGCTCACCCGGTCCATGTGACTTTCAGTGGAAATTTACCCATACATAATGTCATAGAAATTAAGCATAAGGTAGAGCAAATAACCTCCCTTGTATGCTTAGCATGTGTATATGAGTATGTAAGGCATGATGGGTATGAGTTAGAAAGTAAGGTGTTACACCTTGAGACTTTTGGCACATCCTCACCCACTTTAAGGGACTTTTGGCATCACTTCACCCTTATGAGCTAATCTCACATTCAAAGTCATTCAAGAACACACATTTAATACTAATGTAATTTCAAAAGATCATGTGGCATATTACCAAATCACAAGAGCATATACAAACACAATGACATACATATGCATACAAGAATGCAAAGGAAGGAGGTGGAGAGCTACCTTGAATGGATGCAAGCCTTTCTTGATCTTTTTCCTTCCCCTTTTTGGTTCCACAAATACGCCTAGGTGGATTAGAGTTCTCTTGGCCAAAGCATCATAAATAGCACACAATTACACTCTTGAAGCAAGCCAAGACACTACACTTTTTCTAAAGAGCATAAATGATTCCATGGTTCACATAATGGCTCCATTGGTGGCCTATTGAAGCAACCCTTGTAATTTAAGTTCTATACTCCATTCTCTTTTCATTTTTAGGCTTCTTGACCCCATTCAAGGTTCTTGAAGCCATCACATAACCATTTGCACAATTGGAAAACTAAGTTGCTTATTAAGATACCATTATGGATACCATTTCTCCATCTCTCATTCCATGGCTCTTAAATTTTTTCCAATGGCTCCTTCCATCTTCTAACATCATATGGAGTCCCAAGCCAAGGCTAGAATAAATGAAAACACTCCCTAGCTATATGGACTAGCCTAGCCCTAGACAAGCACACTAAAAGGGGTTCTTGAAGTTCTTGATTTTTCCTTGATGGGAGAGTCACTTGGGGAGGTTTCTAAGAGTCTTAGGAGCTCAATGGAACCCTTAGATGGCCAAGAAAATTCATAGATTAAATCAGTTTTTACAATTCCTACAAATGCACTACACTTTTTCAACTTGAATTCTACTAGCTTTTCATGCAATTTCTTGGTGTATTCCATCTTCCCATGACCTAATTTAATGAATTCTTATTGGTTATAGAATAGAAACTTTCCCCCTTCAAGGTTCTATTTTAGGCATCCCACACGGAAGAAAAAAAGAAGAAGAAGCAACAAAGGCTCAAATCCTCATTTTCTATTATTTAAAATTTTATCCAAGTTTTATTTTGCTTTGAATCACTCATCTCAAGGGACTTACTTTTCAATTTGGCCCCAATGTTTTTACAACATATCGGACATTATATTTTCCACCTCCCTTATAATAAATTTTGTCCTCAAAATTTAAATACGTACCTCAGGGAAATAGTTCTGGATATTTTCGTCTCATTTCATCCTCTAGTTCCCAGGTTACCTCCTCAGACGTCAGGCCCTTCTAGACTACTTTCACTAGAGGGATGCTCTTGTTTCTCAGTTGTTTTAACTTGGCATCCATAATCCTCTCTGGCCTCACTACATAAGAAAGATTTTTCTGTAATTGAATATGCTCATATTCTGTAACATGTGAGGGGTCGAGTAAGTACTTTTTCAATTAGGAGACATGAAAAACATTGTGGATTTGGGTTAGGTTAGGAGGCAAGGCTATTCAGTAGGCCACAGGTCTAATTTTCTTAAGGATTTCAAATGGACTAATATACCTAGGATTGAGCTTCTTTACCCTTATAGACCGACCTACCCTAGTCACTGGAGACACTCAAATGAATACGTGGTGTCCAATCTCAAACTTTAAATGCCTTCTTCTTCTATCGGCATAACTTTTCTGTCTACTCTAGACCGTAAGGAGTTTTTTCCTAATCAATTCTATCTACTGAGTAGTCTGGTCCACTAACTCAGGTCCTAGCAAACTCCTTTCACCTAGGTCAACCCAACATAATAGAGATCTATACTTTCTCCCATACAGAGCCTCATAATGGGCCATTTGGATACTAGAATGGTAGCTGCTATTATATGCAAACTCTGCTAATGGCAGATATGCATCCCAGTTACCCCTTATCTTTAACACACATACCCTCAACATGTCCTCTAAGGTCTGGATAGTTCTCTTAGTCTGACCATCTGTCTGGGGGTTGTAAGCAGTGCTAAACCACAACCTGGTCCCTAAGGCATGCTGTAACAACCTCCAGAAGTTAAATGTGAACCTAGGGTCTTTATCTGATACTATGTTACTGGGTACTCTATGAAGTTGTGCTATCTCACATATATACAATTGGGATAATCTATCTAATGAATAAGTAGCCCTAATCGCTAAAAAGTGTGCAGACTTCGTCAATCTATCTACAACTACCCAAATAGCATTGTGTCAAGAAGATGTCCTGGATAACCTCATAATGAAATTCATAGCTATGCTATCCCATTTCCACTCTGGGATATCTAGGGGTTACAACAACCTAGCTGGTCTTTAATACTCTATCTTAACCCTCTGGCACACTAAACACCTCACCACATAATCTGTGACATCATTCTTCATTCCTGGCCACCAAAAGATTCTTTTTAGATCCTAATACATCTTGGTGGCATCTAGGTGGATAGTATATTTGCTCTTGTGTGCCTCTTCTAGAATTTTCTCTCTCAACTTGTTACTATTAGGCATGCAAATTCTATCCCAATATACTATCACACCATCCCTAGATATCTCGAAATCTGAGGTCCTACCTTAGGAGATCTCACCCCTAATTTGTCTAAAAAATTCATAATAGATGCAAACATACATCATAGATGCAAGTTTCATGTCTAAGATGCATGTATGGCATTCATAAGGTTCTCAATCATACATAGAGCATTTCTTCCATTCAAGAAGTTACAAACAACATACATTGCCTTGTCAAGATAATGGTTTAGCCTCATCCATTCTCTTTGGGACATTTGGACTTGCCTCACCCACCTTTAAGGGACTTTTGACTAAGCCTCACTCTTTCTAGAGACTTTTGATTTTATCTCACCTACTCTTAGGGACTTTTAGCTCATCTTCACCCTAGCTAAGGGACTTTTAGCTTCACCAAGCTCAAGCAAGCCAAACACATTCATAAAAACATCTTTCAAGCATATACACATGGCAACATAGTACCATGGCATATGATCATTTACTAGAAACATATTTCATAGATTAAACATATAAATACACATTCAAAGGCAAGAAAACACCCAAGCATGTATGAAAGAAAGGAAAGGGTGTAATATCCAACTGCTTGAAAATATGAGAAAATATGAGAAATGTAGCGGACAGTTTTTCCATAAATGTATGAAATTCACTGGATACAAAAAGAAGTCTCCTAGATTGAGTGATTTGAGGTCCAATAAAATTTGAATAATATTTTAAACCTTAAATAATGGCGATTTAAGGATAAAAGTGCCTTGAAACTAGAGCCAAAATAGCTAGACGGATTTTAACGAAAATGCAATAAAACGTAATGGCATTTTCATAATTTTAGGCAATTTTTAAAATACTCATAGAAGGGTTTTTTAAATGAAAATTTTGAATTTTATGGGGTTCTCAAAGGCCTTAAAAATCATGAAATACTCCGAGGCAATTAAAGCCCCTCCAGTAGATGTTTTCCAATAGCAATGACCCTGAACTTTTGACCGATTCGTTTAGAAAAATTTTAGCTCTAAATTGAGTAATTCCAAAGGAATTGTATAAGATTGAGAACTAAAATTTTATGATGGAAAAGACAGTTCTAAAAAAGGAGCTAGAATGAATTAGAAACAAAAATGCCAAGAATGAAGGACAAAATTAGAATTTTTCAAAATAAAGATTCAAGAAGAACCTTTATAAAAACGTCGCCACTTCTGCCCCACTCCTTATGACCGAATTTTCTGGGCTAAAATGAACCAAGGGCAGATGAGAATGGTCCACAAGATGGAGGGAAGAAGGAAGAGAGAAACCTAGCAAAAAGTGTAAGAATTTTATAGTTTTTCATGCTTTCTCCTTCACTAATCTTCTTCTTCTCTTTCTCCTCTTTCTTTCTATGGATTTATTAAAGTCTTTGGGTTTGTTTTGAGCTAAAACTAGAGGGTTAAATTTTGAAATTGAGGAGGAGAGCTAAAGGAAAGGGAAGAGCATTCAAGAAAAGCTTGAATTCAAGGAAAAAATCCTTAGTTCTATGCTTTTTCTTCCTTATTTTTCTTCTTGTGCATTTCATCCTACATATGGCCAACCAAGGGGAGAGTGTTTTTGGGTAGAACCAAAGATGAATCATATGAATTAAGGTGTGGAAAGTAAGAATGTACAAAGGAAACAAACAAAGAACTATGAAAATGCAAGGTAGAAAGGCTAGGGTTTCAAGAAGATAACTAAAATTTTATTTTGATACAAGAATCACTAGGCTAAAATAAGTGTTTGTATGAGCTCCTAAGATCCCTAGGGAGCTTTCCACATGCATCTCCCATCAAAGAAAGTAAGATAACCTCCATTGGTGCTAAGGTGAGCATAGGTTCGGCCAAGGGGAGATGATGCACCAAGGGAGAGTTTTAATTTCTTCCAAACTTATTTTTGTATTATATATGATGGGAGAGTATGAGAGGAAGCCTTGGAAAACTTTTAGAAGTCATGGATAATGAGATGGAGCTATAGGTTCCATATTGTAGCATAATAAAGCAACACCTAGCTAGGCTCTATGAAATGAATGTGTGATGGCTCTAAGAGACTTCAATGGAGTTATGAACCAGATAGATTGAAGGAATGGAGACAAGATGATATTTTCCTAAGGTTGCTTCATTAGGTACATTATAGAACCATAAATGAACCTTAGAAGCAAGCTAACTTTCCTAATGAGTGTGTGACTTTATAAATTGTTCCAAGAGTATAATTGGCTTCCATATGATGTTTTTAGGCCAAAGGAACCAAGTTCTACCTTCTTGTGAGTGTGTGGCTGTGGGAGAGGATTCAAGTTCAAGGAAGAAAGTGTGTTGTTGTAACAAAGGTAACTCTCTCTTCTTTCTCTCATGCATGAGTGGATGTTTGTCTTGTCTTTGAATGTATGTATGTATGTTTTGAGCCATGAAAAATGTTTTAGCAAGTATTTAAATGCCATGGTGCCATGATGTTATGTTACGCATTTAAATGATATTTTTATGTATTTGTTTTGGTTTGCTTGAGTGTGGTGAAGCTAAAAACCCCCTAGCCATGGTGAGGATGAGCCAAGAACCCTAAAAAATGGTTGAGACAAAGTCAAAAGTTTTTCAAAAGTAAGGCTTAGTTAAGAGCCTTTAAGAAAGTAGGCGAGGCAAGTCCAAAATCTTAAAAGAGAACTGGTGAGGCTAAACCACTTGCTTAGCAAGCCTATATATGTTTTATAAGACTTCTTGGATGCTAAAAATATTTTATGAATGATTATGAAAGCCATGATGTCCATGCATGCATCTTTAGACTTGGATTTTCATTCTTTATGTGTGATTAAAAAGGAGAAGAGCTATTGAGATTCTATGAATCTCACCCCCTTCCCTCTCCTATCTCATATGGCTTAGGTGGAACTCAAGAGCCAAGGAATCAAGGGAATGAAGTATAAATAGCATTGTTTTGATAATGATGTAGATTATGTAATCTTAAAGTGTGTAGGAATGTCAAAATACTCATGTATATATTATTTTTGAGTTGTAGACTAATGAGTAAATATAATAGCATGTATGAATGTTGTATGAATCACTTTTGGTGTAAAATCAATGGAAATGTGAGATTTGGTTACTTGATGGCTTACATTTGGTAGTGTATTCATGGATGTGAAATAGCCAAAATGAGATGCATTATAATATCCAGTTCTCCAAAAACGTGAGAAAATGTGAGAAACGTAACGTTTGGTTTCTCCGTAAACGTATGAAACTCATCGGATACAAAAGAAAGTCCCCCAAAGAGAAGGATTTAAGGTCTAATAAAATTAGAATAATATTTTAGATTTCAAATAATAAGGATACAAGGTCAGAAGTGTCCTGAAAAAGGAGCCAGAACAACCAAACGGAATTTAACGAAAATGCAACGAAACATAATGTCATTTTTGTAATTTTGGGCACTTTTTGGAAAACTCATAAGAGAGATTTTTAAATGGAAAAAATGAGTATTTCGAGGTTCTCAGAGGCCTTGAAAACTATAGGAACCCTTAGAACAATTAAAACCTCTTCGGTTTATGTTTTAGAGCGTTGGTTGACCCGAACTTTGCCCAGTTCATTCAGGAAGGTTTTAAATTCAATTTGGATGAAACCAAAGGTATTTTATGAATTAGAGGACCTAAATTTTATGATGGAAAATATGGTTCTAAAAAAGGAGTTGAAATGAGCCTAAGCGGAGCAAATAGGTGTGTAAGGGCAAAATAGTCATTTTGAAAAATTATAAAAGAGGCTTATTAAGTAAGATTACACCTCATCACCTTCTCCAAGCTTCCATTTGCAGAAATTGGAGCAACCATGGGGTGAAATTAAGAAGGCAGAGAGAGAAGAAGTTTAAGCTTCCGTTTAGGTAAGTAAACGGCCCTGTTTGATCCCGCACCAGTTAGGAAAGTTATTCCTCTCTCTAAGAGCTTTCTAATTGTGGTTTTCTTTTCTTGAAAACTTGAAGATTCAGGTCTAACCCAAGCCAAAAAGGAACTCTTTTCAAGAACTAATGGTGAAAAATAATCTACATGAAGAGAGTTTCGTTTTAAGTAAGATTTATTTTAAACACTTGCAAAATCTTATGTTTTCAAGCTATTTGAGCTTCGGTCTAGAGAGAGAAAGTGAGGAAGAGAGTTTTTCTTTATGTGTTCTTGATGGAAATAAGGCTTATGGAGTGTGAGGATTAAGAATATACAACTAGAATTGAAAAGGGTGCTTTAGAATGCAAGTTATAGAATTTAAGGATTTGGTTGCACCTAGGCTAAGAAGAAGCTTCCTTGTAGTAATTGAAGTTGTCTAAGAGTATATATGAGTTCCTAGGACACCAAGAGAGCCTCCCACATGCTTCTCCCATGAAAGAAATTCAAACAACTCCATTAGTGCCATATGAAAGCATAGCCTCGGCCAAGGAAGGTTCATGCACCTAGGGAGTGTTTTAATTCCTTCCAAGCTTAGTTTTGCATCATGTGTGATGGGAGGGGATGAGAGGAAGTCTTAGAAAAATTTTAGAAGTCATGGATAGTGAGATAGTATCCTAGGTTTCATATTATGGCTTAAAGAAGCAATATGTAATAACCGACGTGAATCATGCAGGGAAGAAGTTGACTTTTCAAAGCAACTTGCAGCTGCCACGCACCATTCTTCCCCTCTGCGATTTTACGTATGTACCCCTCCTCTCATTTTCTTCCAACTGGTTTTTCAGTCATTATCCTTCTGATCTCTGCAGCTCATATATCCTCCAGTGAAGCATGCACATAACCGACAGAATTTTGCATCTTCATCCTCTGTTTTGCTGCACGCTGGTTTTCCTTCTTCTTTGAGCTACTGAAACACTAGTTTTCTGTTGCTGCACGCTGTGAACTTGCTCCAGAATTGCTGCTTCATCCAGTCGCATGGAAGCTCCCTACTGGACGAACTGTACTGCTGCATAAATACTGCAATTTTCTCCTCTGTTTAGCGTCTCTTGCTGCCCTGTTCAGCGTTGGTTATGGTTCAAATTTCAGTGGCTGAGTTGCTCCTTGAAGGTTGCTAAGTTTTGCTGCTGGTTTTGGGTGAGAGCATGCCAGAAAAATTCCATTTCTTCTCCCCTGTTCAGCACTGGTTTTGGTTCGAACTGTAGCTGCAGATTTGCTCCTTGAATTTGTACCATTTTTGCTGCTGGATATTAAGGAAATCACGCCAGAAAGTCACCCCCCAGGTCTGAAATTCTGCTGTATGGATTGCTTTTGTTGGGTTCATCTTCCTTCTCCATTTTTTTTCGCGCTAAATGGTTCTGTTGTTTTACTTTCCAGTACAGCCCACTTCCTCCTTGCTTGAGCTGAGCTTCGTGGCTATGTGTGTAGGGTAAGAGAGCAATGCTACATAGTGATTTTGGGCCTGGAAATTTTTGATGTATGTGTTATTTTTCTGGTCAGCTTGTCATGCGTTTTTCTCCCCTATTTATTAATGTTATGATATGTTGATCTGCTGGCCAGCAAGGGAGGTCCTGCGCAGAAGGAAAAGTGATGCAGGAAGATGATTCTGGTTGAAAAATTCTGACTTCATTCATATTGAATTGTATGTCTATTCTCCTATACATAAATTCCTCCCAAAATTCTGCATATATATATTTTAATTAAAGACCAAACCCCACTGTGCTCTTTTCTTATTTGTTAAATTATATTTATGCAGAATAAACTTTCCTTCAAAGTGTGGCCGCAGATTAAAGATGGTATACATTTCCTTTAATTTTTGAATTTGGGTTTAGCTCCTAAGTGGAACCAAGGAAATGAAAGCACAAAATATGTATATGGAATATACTGTACGAGTATGAAAGGCGTAAAATTAGTAGAGGAATAAATTTTAAATTAAGATAAGTCCTGTATGAAATTAATTGGGGTGATTCATTTTCTAAACTCTAGTAAATGGGTCTTGTAGGGTATTCAGGAGACTAAGTTATAGCCGAGGAAAGGGTTAGGAAATCTCTATAAAATTCTTGGAAGGTGAGTAAGTAATGCGGACCGTGAGACTCAAGAAATTCTTATTTCTATTCCTAAGTTTCCTTGCAGTGTTTTAAAATTTGGATTATCTATTTATCAAGATACACATTTCAATATTTTGTCCTATATATGTTTACCATAAATCAGTTCGAATGTGAAATTTTTTAAATCGATAGATGTTCGAACTATCCGAAAATTTACTATGGAATTGATCTGGAAAGTATTCTGTCTGAGATGTTGAATGAAAAATTTCATGCTTTTAGGAAGTTATCTGCTCAGAATCCTGTAGCTAACAACAGTCGATGTTAGCCCTGGTGCACCATGATCTGTACCTCAGCTAGCAGGGGTGGTGCTAGCCCCGTGTGCAGGCCACCACAAGCGGAGTCATTTTATTTTCGCAAGCTGAAAGCTTTGCGTCTATAGTGATTTTCCCCGCGAGCTATGTGCTCTGCGTTTGTTCCAATTGGTTCTGTTTAGATGCTTTCGATGCATTTTGAGAAAGAATTTGTATAAAGTCTGTTCCATATGGTCTATATATATATATATGTAAACCTATTTGACCTATGTTTATTTTAAATAGGTTGGCATTGCTTATTCATTGGGTATCAAACTCATTGTTTTAAAAAATTATTTTTTTTCAGAGAGCAGTACGGGCCCTACCCTACCCCCAGTAGCTTTCTAATGTCATCTCTTGGGTGCTTCTTTTGACGAGCCTGCAGTTGCTCATGTGGGTGTATTTTGGTTGTATATGTATTTTGTTTGAAACTTTGTAAACTTTGTAAAGTTAGCTCCACTAAATCATAGTTAGGGCATCCCCACACCCCATATATTTCTTTTGGTCTGATTGGATATGAGTTCGCCCTTTTGGGACGTATTGTATTGTGCTGGCTGATAATTTGTAGAAATATCGGGAGGTCTACTTTATAGAGGAGACTTTGCCAAAATTTCTACAAATATCCTTTAAAGAAAAGCTTATATGTTTTATAGGATTCAAATTAATGCCCATAAGTATTTTCTCTATGTTTCCGCTTCTGTGTCAGAATTCTTAAATTTTGGGATGTGACACAATACCTATCTAAGCTCCTTGAATTAATTGTGTAATGGCTCCAAGAGACTTCAATGGAGTCAAGAACCTTATATGGATGCAAAGAATGGAGCCAAGATCATGTTTTCCTAAGGTTGGTTTATTAGGTGCATTATGGAACCATAAAAGAGCTATATGAACCACCTAGCTTTTGAAATGAATATGTAGCTTCAGAATTTGTTCCAAGAGTGTAATTGGCTGCCATATTATGTATCTAGGCCAAAGGAAACAAGTTCCACTTTCTTGTGAGTGTGTGGCTGTGGGAGAGGAACCAAGTTCAAGGAAGAAAGTATGCATCTATGACAAAGGTAGCTCTCTCTTTTTTCTCTCATGCATGAGTGGATGTTTGCCTTAGCTTGGATGTGCGTATGTATGTTTTGAGTCATTAAACATGCCTTAGCATGTATCTAAATGCCATGGTATCATGATGTTGTTTTATGCATTCAAATGATGTCTTGTGACTTTGCTTTGGTTTGCTTGAGTGTGATGAAGCCAAGAACCCTCTAGCTATGGTGAGGATGAGCTAAGAACCCTTAAGAATGGTTGAGACAAAGCCAAGAGTCTTCCAAGAGTAAGGCTTAGTTAAGAGCCTTTAAAAAAATGGATGAGGAAAGTCCAAAGTCTATAAAGAGAATGGGTGAGGCTAAACCACTCACTTGGCAAGCCTATATATGATTTGGGTGACTTCTTGAATGCTAGAAATACTCCAGGAATGATCACATGTTCCATAATGTTCATGCATATATTTCTAGACTTGGATTTGCATTCTTGATATGTGATTAAAAGGGAGAAGAGATATTAAGATTCCTATAATCTCATTCCTTCCTTCCCACATGTCTAACATGTCTAGGTGGACCAAGTGAGCAGAGAAGTGGGAGCCACCAAGTTTGAAGAGGAAAGTTTGACAACCAAGTGTGTGAAAATGCCAATTTGTAGTCATATGAGTGGCACATGATGTAATTCTTTATTATATATGTTGTATGACCTTATGAACACATGTAAATATATAAATGTATTATGTATGTATAAGATTTGATCCCATATGTATGATATAGCAACCTTTGGGCATTGAATGGCAAGATTTTACATGTATGCTCTTGTGTATAACTTGGGGTGGATAAGTGAGTTTGAGAAATTTGGGCTTGTGCACCTTTGAGACAAGTTTAGTAGACCATTTTTGTGCTTTCCCACGTGCTCAAGTAGCCATGGCTGCCTTAGAAACCAAAATCTACTATTTAGACCCCTTATGAGACACAAAATGAGCTATTTTGCAACCCAATGTCAAGATTTAACCAAATGAACAAATGTGCCCATGAAATTTGGCATCAATATATATCTCATTCAGATTTTTTTGGGAAGCTAAAGATCAGATTATTTGGAGTATTGTGGAATTAATTATGATTTTTCAAAGTTGGCATTTTTCTGCTAAATTGATGCAAACACTGTTCACATAGTCAGTTTCTTGTGTTGTGTCATTTGAGGCACAAGTGGTGTCCAATACTTATAATATTTTACATGCATAAACTAAACATGATAATCTTTCCATAGCTATCGAGATCACCCCAATTGGACATCTGAACAAGGAGATATGAATTTTTAAAGTTGAGGGACAGTACCAATAGCGATAGGAGACCTTTGTTACTATTTCATTAATTTCCGATAGCTAAATGCCCCTGTTGTGGTCTAGAGATATTTTTATCATAAATTAAATATATGTATATTTCTATAATGTTATAAAGTACTTGATTTTAATTTTTTTAGAATTAGTTATGATTTTTCAAAGTTCATGACAGAAGTCTGAAATTTCAGTCCGAGGCTACACACTTCATTTTCATGTATATACTTCAATTGCTTGAGTTTTGGGCCACTTCTTGAGATGGTTATGAGTTGTATTTGTGTATGTAAATATGAGAATGAGATAGATGAGTTCATATGATCCATGGAACACAACATGAAAAATTTATACACGACACAATACAAAATAATTGAATATTTTTATTGCTTTTCTTGAGTAAATGTGCTAGACCAAGGAAAGGCAAGCTAGAATAGTATGAGATGAGGTAAATAAATATAGTGTTACATGCATGATATTTCAAACCACTTGGGCAGTTCATACAAGCTGCATTTGTACTTTTAAACTTGTCCAACAGGTGCCAAATATAAAGGAAAGCCATTTGGACCAAGTTGGTGCCTTATAAGAGGCAAAAATGACCATAATGGTGAGCTATGACACAATCTATCCAAATGAGTTCTTATTGATATGAAATTTGGTATACACAGAGGTCTTGCTAAGAGCTTTTTAGGAAGCTAAAGTGCATAATATTTGGAGGTTTACAGAATTTTTGAAGTTGGCAAATTTTCTAATTTTGGCAATAGTACTGTTCATATGGTCCAAAAATAGATATTTGTCATTCATAATGCAAATGATGTCCAGTTTCTGTGAACTTTTACAAGAAGAAACTATACCTTCCCAGTGACCTGTACCAATAAAAGCACCTCAATTAGATGTCTAGAGAGGGAGATATGAATTTATGAAATTTCTGTTCTATTCTAGGCTCACAGCCATACTCTCAGTACTATTCCATCAATTTTTGGGATCTGAATGCTCTTAGATTGATCTGGAACTATTTTTCTCCTCTAGTTGATATCTGTAGCTTTCCAAATTTGATATATTTTGTATGTATTGGATTTTTGTGGAATTAATTATGCGTTTTCAAAGCTTGTTTCAGTAAGCTATATTAGTAATTATGGATAGCCCAACCTTTATGCCTTTTCTATTATCAAATGTGGTTCAGATGAGATTTTCATGGCCTGGAATTATTTTTAGTATAAAGTTAACATCCAACGCTTTCTAGAAAATTATGGTTTGCTTGATTTTGATTTTTTTAGATTTAGTTATAATTTTACAAAATTGCTAGCAGAAAACTTAAATTCTAACCCGAGGCAAAACATGAATATTTATGGTTTTTAGCTCTTGGTCGCGCGGTTTATGCAAAGTTTTGAGATGTTTATGATTTGTATGGATGGAAAATAGTTAGAGAATATTGTTAGTAAGTTTTTAGGGTCTACAAATTAAAATTAAAATTTTTAACCCCAACGTAACGCAAAGAAATAACATTATTTTATTCCCTTTTTGTGATTTTCTTTGCTTGCACATGAAAGTTATCTTAAATATGGGAATATGGAGTCCAATAAAGTATGGTGTGACAAAGGGGGCTACCTTGCTTGCAAGAACACACTTTCTTTCTTGGAAAATCTTCCTCTCCCTTGGCCAAATGCTCACAAGAAAGTGGAGCTTGGTTCCTTTAGCCTAAACACATCAAATGGGATCTAGTTATACTCTTGAAGCAAGGTCTAGCATTACTCACACATAAAGGGAGCATACTTTTTCCTATGATTACATAATGGTTCCATAAAAAATCCTAATGAAGCAACTACCACATTCCGAGGTCTTGGCTCTATTTTCTTCTTATATCTAGGTTTCTTGATTTCATTTAGACTCCTTGAAGTCACCACAAACTCATTTCCAAAAGCCTAGAGACAAGTTGCTTCTATAGGTCATATTATGGAACTTAAATCTCCAACTCTCAATCTATGGTTCCTAAGTTCTTTTCAAGGCTTCCTCTTATCTTCTTCCATCATATAAAATGCCAAACTAAGCTTAGAATGAATTAAAACACTCCCTAGCCCCTCCATCTATCCTAGGCCAAGCCTATGTCTTCCATTCCTACCCATAGAGTTTCAATTTTTTTCTTGAAGGAGGCGACACTTGGGAAACTTCCTAGGGATCTTAGGAACTCAAATAAACTCTCATATAGGCTAGGAAATTCTTATATCAAATTAGTTTTTAGCTTATTATTTTGAATCCCTAATTTTTCTATCTTCATTTTCCATGGTTCTTTCTTGAATACCTGTGCACTAACTTGTTTCCCACACTCAAAATCATAAGTTTCAGACTTGGTTTGGTTCAAAACTAATCCCCCCTTGGGTCTCCTAGGTGAGTTTGAAACATATACATGGAGGACAAAGGAAGAAGAAGCAAAGATACATTAATTTCTACCTTGATTCCCTTGCTTCTTCAAGAGCTTCTTTCTTTGCTTTAGCCTCCTCCTTCAAAGACTAACTTCCTCCCTCTGAATCACACCCAAAATATATCCATGTTACCAACCAAAACCATAGAAAGTAAGAGCAAAGAGAGGGGAACAATATTAAAGAAGGATGAACCATGAAAATCTTCCCTTTTCCTTACCTTTGTTGGAGTTTTTCTTCCTCTTCTCTCCCTCCTCTTGATCATCTCTCCTTCTTGGTCTCTCTCTCTCTGTTTTGGGCAAAAAAAAAAAAAATCCTTTAATTGCAGAGGAGTTGCTGGAACATGGATTAGAAAAAGCTAAAAGTCACTTTATGCAACTTTTTACTTTGAATTTTAGTCCTTTTTCTTGACTTTTTCATTTTAGGCTCATTTCAACTCCTTTTGAAAATCTGTCTTTTTCATCATAATATTTAGGCTCTCAATCTTATAAATTAGCTTTGGAATCACTCAATTTGGATTTAAAAACATTCTAAATCATTCGGTCAAAATTTTGATCAACCAACGGTCGAAATCATTCACTGTAGGAGTTTCAATTATTTTGGGGATTCCCATAATTTTCAGGGCCGCTAAGAACCCTAAAAAGCTCAATTTTTTTGTTTAAAAAGTCCTCCTGTGAGTTTTCCAAATTTGCCAAAAATTACAAAAATGCCCCACTTTATTTCCTAAATTTTTCTAACTTATCTAGCTCAGGTTTCCAAGCATCTTAGATCTCAAATCCTCAGTTTTCATTATTTCCAATTTTATCCCAATTTTATTTAGCCTTAAATAACTCATCTCAAGGTATTTGCTTTTAAAACACGTTCATTTACGTCGTTATTACGAAATATGGACATCACACTTTTCAAGAAACTAATTATTTATTTTGAATTTGAAACTGTTACAATAGTTAAGGCATATCAAGAGTGTTCCAACAAGTCTTAGTTTGCCTAATTTAGACACTCCTAGACAAAGTTAAGAATTTCCAAAATTAGCATTAGAAAATTGTCCTACAATAGGAACTAGCCACTATTTTCCATCTTTTGGGGAACTAATGGAGTAGTGTTAAGTTAAAAATTTTACAGTAGATAGTTTAAGAGTATAGCTTTCAAGAAAGATATTACTTGCCTAATTTAAAAGTCTTTAGACAAAGTTATGCATTTTTAAAGTTAAGTCATAATATGTGTTATATGAAGCAATCGAGGAGCATATAAGTAAGTTAGCCTAAATATGCATTGTTTACTTATTTCAGATGGCTAGAGTGGTCTTTAGGCAAGAAGACTAAGAAGTGGATAATTAAGGTAGTAAAGGCCAAGTAAAAAAGATAAGTGGAGAAAATAAACATGGCAAGAGACAAAGAGCTTGAACAATTCTCTATCTTCCAGCTAGCATCTCTTCTTTCTTTGTATGCATACTTGTTGCCTTAAGTGTTTGGATACTTATGTGCTATGATATGTTATATGACGATATGGTTGCATGATTGAACTATTTTGATATAACGTGCTTTTTATTTAGTATATGTTATAGTATTAATGATTCCTAAAAAGAGAACTAAGCATAATAGCTCTTCCCTACATGAAGCCTAGTTAATCTATGTATTAAGAGTCATGATTATTGACTAATTAAGCAAATATGTATATGCTAGCTGTAATGTCCGATTTTCCTAGAAATGTTAGAAATGAACCAATTATAAAAGGAAATCCTCTAAATAGAAATATTTGAGGCCAAATAAAATTAGGATAATAATCTAAAAAATTGAAAATGATGATACAAGGCTTAAGATGCCCAAAAACTAGAGTCAGAGTAGCTAAGTAAAATCCAATGAAAACCAGTGACATTTTTGTAATTTTGGGCACTTCTTAGAAAACTCAAAGGAGGGATCTTTAAATGGAAAAATTAAGTCTCCTAAGGTTTTTAGAGGCCTTAAAAACCATAAGAACCCTTAGAATGGTTAAAACCCTTCCAGTTTACGTTTTAAAGTATCAGTTAACCCGAACTTAAACTGGTTCATTTGAAAAGGTTTTTAATTCAATTTGGGTGAAATCAAAGGTATTTTATGAGTTAGAGGACTTAAATTTTATGATGAAAAATATGGTTCTAAAAAAGAAGTTGAAATGAACCTAGAAGGAAAGAACCATGAAAAGGAGACAAAATGGAAATTTTTGAAAAGTGTTTTAAGTAGCCTCTCTTCTTATATGTCATGCCCCATCTCTCCCTCATTTTAACTGACCTTATTTCTGTTCCAAACCAAAGGAGAGACCAGTTGTGAGAGGCGCACAAGAGGAAGGGAAGAGGAAAAAGAAAAGCTTAGCAAAAAAGTAAGAAAATTGTGGCTTTTTATACTTCTTCTGTCACCAATCTTGTTCTTCTCCTTCTCATTTCTTTTCCTATGGTTTTAATGTTTGATTTAGGTTAGTTTTGGGACTGATTCAGTAGGAGAGAGTTAGGGATTGAAGGAGAGGGCTAGGGCATAAGAAAGCTCCTTGGAAAAGCATTCAATCAAAGTAAGAATCATGACTTCTTGTTACATCTCTTGGTTGTTCTTTGTGGGGGATAGTTTCGGCCAACTATAGACCATCTATAAGGGATGGAGTTATGGCCAAAACCAAGCAAGGAATAAAGGTTTTAGAGTATGAGAAACAAGATTATGCCATTAAATTCCAAAGAAAAGCATTAGAATGTAAGTTATTGAAGCTAAGGATTTTGTTGCACCTTAGCAAATATGAAGCTTTCTAATTGTAATTTAGGTTATCTAAGAGTGTGTATGAGTTCCTAAGACACCTAGCAAGTCTCATGTGTGCCAATTCCCTAAAGAAAATTTACAAAACATGGGTCCATAACCTAGCAAGTCTTACATGTGCCAATTCCCTAAAGACCACTCCAAGCACCTAGGAAGAGTTTTAATTAGTTCTAAGGCTAGAAAAGCACTAGATATGATTAGTAAATATCAAATGAAGTATTAGAATGAATTTAGAAACCATAGTTTATGAGATGGAGGTTTAAGCTCCATTTTAAGATATAAAAAAGCAACTTATATTAAGACTTCTTGAATTGAAATTGTGATGTCTCTAAGGAGCCTAAAAGAAGTCAAGAGACTTGGATTAAATGAAAAATGAGAGCTAAGGTCATGAATCCTAAGTGTTGCTTCATTGTGTCTTGTATGGAACCATAATGGAGTCATATAAAAACATAGGCATGCATATAGTTTCTATAAAGTTAGAGCTTATTTCAATGATTGAATCATGTCTAATTTGATGTGTTTAAGCCAAAAGAATCAAGCCCTACTTAGTTATGTATGTTTGATCAAAAACGGGAAGAAATAATTAAAGAGAAAAACTTATGTTCTTGTTTCAAAATAGCTTTCTAACCTTTCTCACATGCATTGCTTGGATGTTTGCTTGTCATTAGATGCTTGAGTATATGTTTAAACTATGAGATATGTTTCTAGCCTTTGAATACATGTTATGGTACCATTATACTTTTTGAAATGTGTTTATAAATGCAAAGTGGCTTGAATGGGTATGGTTATGCCAAATGTCCTTTAGCATAGGTGAGGATGAGCCAAAAGTCCCTAGGAATTGGTGAAACAAAGCCAAAAGTCTCAAGAAGAGTGAGGCTAAGTCAAAAATCCATTGAAAGTGGGTGAGACAAATCTAAAAGTCTCAAAGAAATTGGGTAAAGCTAGACTAATGCTTTTAAGAGCCTATGTTTGACATGTATAAGTTCATATGATAAGAAAAATGATTTATGTGTGTTCATTAGTAACTTGTGTGGCACGTATATATTCTTTGACATATAAATGCATCTTTTATATATGTTTGAAAGTGTAAAGAGCTATTGAAATTTTTTGAATCTCATTATTCCCCCATATATGTCTAACAATGTATAGGTGAATCAAGTGGACCAAAAAATGGAGGCCAAACATTTTGAGGAGCAAGACTTTGATAATGGAATAGATAATTAGGCATTTTGGTGTCAAGATTTGTAACCACATGATGTACATGTGATGTAAACCTTTGAGCATGTTTAAATGTATGTAAATATGTTGTATGTATTCATTTTGTAGGCAAATGTATGAATATGTGAGTTCTTGCCACCCTTATGCTATTATGCTCATATGTATGAATTCAAGTGGCAAGGTGAGAATGAGTTCCATGGTGATGTGAACCATTTGGCATGCTTCTATAGGCTATAGTTATGCTTTTAGAGTTGCTCAAGTGGTTGTGGAAAGATGAGAAAGGCATTTGGTGCATGTTGAACCCTTTATGGACTTCCATTTTAACCATTTCTTGAGCTAAACCAAAGTCTAACCAAATGGATCTACTTTTGCATAAACTTTCACCAACAAATAGGTCTCATCTAGAGGTTTTCACAAGGCTAAAAATTACTTAATTTGGAGCTCTAGAAAATTTATTATGATTTTTCAAAGTTAGCTAAATTATGTAGAAACTATCAATGGTACTGTTCATATGGTTAGTTTGATTTCTTGTGTTATTTTTAGGCCAAATAAAGTCTAATACTTATAAAATTTTATAGACATAAACTAGACATCATAATCTTTAAATAGCTGCCAAGATCACCTCATTTGGACTCTGTAGAGGGAGAAACAAATTTTTGAAATTTTAGGTCCTCACCTGTCTGAAAACATGACTTGATGTACTATTCTATTACTGTTCATGGGCTAAATGCTATTGTCTTCATCTAAAATTATTTTTAGTTGTTAAGTAACATCTAGAGCTTTCCAGAACGCTATCATAAGGATGATTTTGATTTTTCTAAAATTAGTTATAAATTTACAAAGTTTATATTAGAAATCTAGAACATCAACCCGAGAGTAAAAGTATGGTTTTGTGAAATATAGTTCCAAATCCAAGATTCTTGAGATGAATTATGATGTTTTTGATATGAATAGATATATTATGGATGGAAAATGAAATTTATAAGTCCACATGGTCCTGAAAGCCAAGAATGATGTAAATGAGTTTTCAATTACGCAAATTCCCTCTACACAAAGTGCCTTTTTCATGTAATTGTATTAAGAATTAGCCTATGTGATATGACTTAAAGGCCAGGAAGCTAAAATATTACATTTGTGGTATCAAAGCAAAGGTTTAGGCACTTTAATGTGGTTTGTGGCTTGAGAACATGAGCTTGCTCATTGTGTGTGAGATGTATGCAGATGAATTAAGTGAAATTGTGGCTTGTGTTTTTATTTTACATTAAAATATGTTAAATTGTTTTAAATAAGATGGTGAACACTAGGAGAGGTAGGCCTACCAAAGAGGCTCGAGTAGAGCCAGAGCCTAATTATCTAATGGCTAGAGCCTTTTAGGTTATTATGGCTTGCCTAGATCAATAGCAAGCTATGATTATGCAACTACAAGAGAGACTTGCTCAGAGAGATAGCGAGAGGCCTACTCCTCCTCAACCATAGCACTCAGATCATTCCGAGCATTTAGGGGTGACTCCCTCAGGTCCACAACCATAGATTTAGCAAGCTCCTCAGACTCCAACAGCTCAGGTGCCTCCTATTCCTGAGCATCCCTCTACTAGACAAATTATAGCTCAATTCAAGAAATTCGGGCCTCTTACCTTTGACAGTGAGCTAAATATAGAGAAAGCAGAGGCCTGGATCATGCCACTAGAAAAGATATTTAGGGTGATGGAGTGTACATCTGAGCAGAAGGTCGTGATAGCCATTTTTCGATTAGAAAAAGAAGCAGACTATTGGTGAAAGAGTACTGAACCTATTATCAAATCAAAGAACCTCTTGGTCAATTGAGAAACATTTTTATAGGAATTCTATGAGCAGTACTTCCCCAGTTCCATTCGAGATGTCAAGGAGTCAGAGTTTGTACTCTTGAAGCAAATAGAGGAGATGTCAGTGGACCAGTACATGGCAAAATTCATATAACTCTCTAGATATTTCTCTTATTTACAGAAGCTTGATGATGAGAAATGGAGAGCAGACAAATTAGAGAAGGGGCTTTTACCAAAGATCAAATACAAAGTGGTGCCCTAAAGAATTAGGAACTTTAATACCCTATTTGAGGTTTGCAGAGTCACAAAAGCAAACCTGAGGATGATGCATCCAACCTTGAGTGCTAGACCTCCCCTCTTTGAAAAGAAAAGGCCACGTGAGCAATTACCAGCCACCAATAGCAGTAAAAGAGGTGACAGAGGTTAGTGGAACAGAAGAGGTAAAGGAAGAAAGAGATCAGCTCTGTCCAATAAAGCCAATTCCATTCCAGCAGCCTGCGGTCAGTGTGGCAGGAATTATGGAGGCATACCATGTTATGTGGGCCAAAATATATGTTATAGGTGTGGTAGGCCAAGACATATAGCCAGAGACTATACACAGCCTACATAATAGAAGGAGGTAGCTCTTACACCTATACCATAGACCCAGGGTAGAGTCTTCACCCTAGCACAACTGGAAGCTAGCAGATTCCCGAGTCTAATTTAAGGTACTATTAAGATTAATGATTGTACTGTAAATGCTTTATTTGATTTGGATGCTAGTCATTCTTTTATATCTTATGACTATGCTTGGAGGTTGGGTCTGAGTATGCATGCTTTACCCTATGATTTACATGTATCCACCCCCAAAGGAAATTGAGTTATTACCTCTCGTGCTTGTTTGAACTGTGTAGTCTAGTTTAATCATTGTTTTACCACACTTGACCTAATATGTATGCCCTTGATTGATATTGATCTTATTATTAGAATGAATTGGATGTCTGCAAACAATGCCATACTTGACTGTTATCATAGATGTATTACTTTGCCTAAATGTGGAATTGTGCCTAGTATTAGGACTGAGCTAGCTTTTATGACCACCTCTGAGGTTGAAAGGTTTCTAGAGTATAGTTATCAAGGATTTATAAACTTTTTTTTCTTTATAGGCTGAGATAGAAGAGGGCATAGAGGAGATACCTATAGTGAGAGAATTTTTATAGGTTTTCCCTAAAGAAATTAGAGGATTACCCCCTGGTAGAGAAGTAGAATTTCCCATAGACATTGTGCATAGGGTAGGTGCAGTGTCTAAGGCCCCATATAGGATAGCCCCCACCAAGCTAGCAGAGCTAAAGAAATAGATAAAAGAGCTCTTAGAGAAGAGTTTTATTAGACCTGGTGTTTAACCATAGGGAGCTCCAGTCTTATTCGTAAAGAAAAAAGATGGGAGTCTTAGACTATATATAGACTATAGGAATTCAACAAGATCACCATTAAGAATAAAAACCTTCTTTCTAGGATAGATGACCTCCTAGATCAGCTAATAAGAGCATCGATGTTTTCTTAGATTGACTTCAGGTCAGGATACCATCAACTCAGGATTAAGGATGAGGATATTCCTAAGATAGCCTTTAGAAATAGGTATAGGCATTATGAGTTTCTAGTTATGCCTTTCGAGTTGACGATACACCTATAGTGTTTATGGATTACATAAACAAAGTGTTGGGCCATACCTAGATAGGTTTGTAGTTATCTTTATAAATGACATTCTCATTTATTCTAAGAGTAGAGAAGAGCACAAACAACACCTAAGATTGACCCTAGAAACCTTAAGAGAAAAGCAGCTGTATGCTAAACTTAGTAAATGTGAGTTTTAGCTTACTAAGGTATAATTCCTAGGCTATGTGATCTCTCAGGCCAGGGTCGTAGTAGATCCCTATAAGGTAGAAGCAATACTTTAGTGGGAGAGACCAAGGATAGTGACAGAGCTTAGAAGCTTTCTAGGTTTAGTAAGTTATTATATGAGGTTTAACCAAGACTTTTCCCAAATAACGATGCCACTAACTAGGCTCACTAGAAAGAATGTGCCATTTGTGTGGGATGAGAAATGTGAGCAGTGTAACATCTAGTTTTTTGAAAATCCAAGAAAAAAGTAAGGAAACGTGAGAAACGTAACATATAGTTTCTCCGTCAACGTACAAAATTCACCGGATATGAAAGGAAGTCTCCCAAATAGAATAAATTGAGGTTTAATAAAATTAGAATAATATTCTAGACTATAAATAATGATGAGTCAAAGCCAAAGAGGTGCCCTAAAATTGGGGCTAAAATAGGTGAAAAAAAAAAGATCCGAAAAAGGTCCCAAAGAGCCTCCAAAGTCAAGTTTGAAAGAGCCAGGGACTAAAATGCAAGGGAAAGTTATATGCCGGACAAAATGTATAAATTGTCCTAAAGTTCAGGGAACCCTAGTTTCACCCTCTATTCGTGGCTTTAAGCACGAATATCAAAAAATCGAGCAAGAATCTCAGAAATTCGTGACCCACAGTTAAACTCAGTTTGATGAGATGGGTCCAATGATGCCAAGTTGTCCGGATGGCAGGGCGGGATCCGGTTTGGGATCTGGTTATCCCGATCAGTAGTCATGAGTAAAATGGAAAAAAAAAGTTGTAAGAACTATAGAAATAAAAATAGCTAAAGGGCTAACAAACCCTAAAGGAGTTTCAGGGATAGAATTGCAGTAAATGAAAAGTTTATAGCACAATCATAATACATAACTGTGAAAATTACACCTATAGACCCAGGTGTCCGATTGACACCAAAATTTATGAGGATTGAGATTAAGGGCCCCTGACCCATGTTTGAAGCTTAATATGGCTAGAAAGTAGAGGAAATAATGTTCATAAATTTTAGAAAGTCTAAAGGTATGTATTGTATCGTAAAGCCTTAATTAGGCTCAGACATTGATTTTTAGACTGCTGTAAGGCCCAATAGTTGATTCTAAAGACCCGATAAGAAAAGAGAAGATATAATTAGGATTTTAGAGAAGATAAAACCCAAATATAAATATAGAATGAAAGGAAAAGAAGAAAAGATTTTAGTTATTTTAAAAAATTAACCATGGTTAAGTTAGAACTAACTATGATTGAGTTAAAAGTTGACCATAGTTGAGTTCAGAAATTAACCATGGTTACTCTCCATAACTTAAAGGGCTAAGGCAAGGCTTCCAAGTGTGTGGCCAAGAATTTTTGGAAGAAGATATTTAGTTATGAAATTAGAAAATCAAAAGAAAAAAAAAGGAATGGAATGTTAAGATTTGATCTTGAAAAGGTTGATCCAAGGGTCCAAATTTAGTATGACCATTTAACTTCATTAGATTCATCTTCTTCACCTCCATTCCACCATTTTCACTCCACACACAAGGAAGAAAGAAAGAAAAACGTGAAGAGAGAGAGAGAGGGAGAAAAAGTGGAAGATGAAGTGAAACCAAACAAAACTACCACCATTCTTCACCAAATTTCTCCATCTTCTCCATCCTCCAACCATTTCCTCCAAAGGGCAGCTGCATATTCATCTTTTCTTCAAGGTGAAATGTTGCTATAAGTGCGAAGAGAAGGGATTTTAGTGTGCAAAAAGCAAAGGAAGCAAGGCTTAAGCTTAAAGGATAAGTTTTCTCCATCTTATACTTGTAAATCATATGCTTTAAGCTAGTTTTGTTAAACCCTAGCTATGAGTTATTTTTAGATAGCATATGATTCATTAGAAATAGAGTTTATATTTTGAATATGAAGGCCTTGAAATGAAGTTTATATGTTGAACATGAAGGCCATATGAGCTTAGTAATTGTTGTTATGTTCTGAGACTTTGGAAAACACAAAGATTGTAATTTTTGGGAAAATAGAAAGCATGGGGAGATGCTGTCCGAATTTTCCCAAAATTTTTATGGCATTTCCTTCATGTCTTAAAGTCATGTATACCAAATTTCAAGTCCTAAAACATAAAGGAAAAGGTTATGGAATTTTTAGAACCAAAGAAATGCACTTTGAGCCTAAAACGGAGCTAGATTATGTGATGACCAAAACGTGATGTTGGGGCTGGAATTTGATAATTTTATCCATTCCAATGGATTCAAAAGGGTGTTTTTAGCTAGGAATACCCATGGAAAAGCCCCCAAAACGCATGGGATAAAATTCCTAAGTTTTGGGCCAAGAAATGCATACTATTCGACTATAGTGAATGGGAATGGAAAGAGTTAGATTTTTCCAATTCCAATGGTCCCATTAAGTTTAAAAGGGTTCATTATACTTTAGAAGTTAAGGTTTATGTGTGGATTGTAATGAATTATCATTATGATTATAAGGTTTGATGTTGTTTTGGAAACTCCAAAAGCAAGTAAACCGAGTCCCAAGGATTGAGGAGCAAAGTTTGCTAAAGTAGTAGTTTTCCTCTCTCTTTCCTTAAGCTTGTATGTTTGTATAATGATGAGTGTTATGCTATATCAAGTTGTCATTTATGCTATAAGATGAGACATGTATGCTTAGATTATGCTTGGCCTTGTATGAAATTCCTTGTATTGTTATGCGATATGTGACATCTTAACTGGCATTATGTTATGTACTTATATGCTTGCATGTGAATGAGATTGGTTTATTACTACTGGGATTTCATAATCTCACCCCAAATATAACCCATGCTAGGTCCGAGTTCAAGCAAAGAAAGAGCAAAGAATGTGGAGACATAAATCGAGAACCTTATTTTTATGCACCACATTGTGTTATGTAATTAAATATTTTAGATTACTGCATTTATGAGTTATGCTATGACACTCTAAGGTACTCAGGTATGGAAAGTCATGAATATAATCAACCCTTGAGTAAATAGAATATGACTAGCGTGCCAAAAATGCAAAAATGCATATGCATATATAAAGGCAAAATAATAATAACAATATGTCAACTGAAGGGTAAAATTGTCTAGTTTTGTAGGGACACTTTAATATGAATTTATACACATTCCACTGAGGAAGTAGTTTTCCCTTGTAAAGGGCTTAGAGAGCTTGAAGTAGAGCCTCGAACCGACCTCATACTATTTTTTTATAATTAATTATGTATTTTCAAAGTTAGATAAGAAATTGAAAATGACCAAATGAATAGTGAGATTGTATGAGGAAGCTTTTAAAAGGAAAAAAATTAATTAGTTCAGGTTTCTATTGACTCCTCTAAGTTTTATATGAGGCAATTGTAGTAGGAAAAGTGTTATAAAATAAGGTATTACATTTATTGGTATCAGAGCAAAGTTTCAGGCTTTTGGAAGGTTGTATATGGCTTGAGGATGTGGCTATAAGGCTATGTAAAGGTTTATAGAGTTATGAAAAGCCTTATATGAGGTATCTTGGGTGTGTAAAGGTGACTTATATTTTTATTTATACTAAATGATTTGTGAATGGTTGTGAGTAGGTGGTCAGTTGTGGGTGAGATTAGCCTTCAGTTCTAGAATAGAGTTAGTTGATCCAACGACTAGAGCCCTGTAATTTATAGTAGCTCGCTGGGATCAATGGCAAGCTCTGAGCTACTAAAGATGCTTGCCTAGAGAGGTCATGATAGGCATAATCTCCCTAAATGCCACACTCAAACCGGAGCAAGTAGCGAGATAGCACAGTATGCAGTAAAGCTGCTACTGCACAGAGTGAGGGTTAAGAGAGTTCTTTACCTCTAGCCATGACACCCAGCTATTATGATGATGTGAAGAGCCCAAAACAGAAATTCCCTCAAGCCAAAGGTTTGAGTAATAAGTTACACTCCCTAAAGCCCCAACAACCCATAGGTGGTAGTTAGTTATGTATGTGTACAAGTAAAGCCAGAGGTGGAATCTTCTAGCTTTGATGATGAGCTGCAAACAGAGATGGTAAGGCTCAGATCACGTAGCTAAGGAAAAGCTCCTAATTATAACAGAGTGTACTGTGACATGAGAGGCCTTATTGGTCATATTCAGGCTAACATGAGAAATGAGCTACTATAGGGTCAATCGATGCACAGAGAGCAGGGACCCCTAGTATAAATAAAAAAAGAAGAGCAGTAAATGGTCATGAAAAAAAATCAATAAGTAACATGTGATTAATAGACCTAGTAGTTGAAACTGAGAAGGGAACTCTTAGATAATATCAAACGCAAGAATAATAAGGTTGTTGAGACCCGCCTATAAGGCGTTGACTCCAACCTAGAATGCTATTCTATGAAACACTAAATGACAAAGATTCAGGAGAGAATAAGAATAGGTTAAGAAGTACTAAGTTCATTGTAAGTCCACCTTCTCTCATGCATGGATGTGTATTTAGCTTGTTTTAAAATGTGTGTATATGTATTTTCAAGCTATGAAAAGTATGCTAGCATGCCTTTACATGTCATGATCCTTGATGCTATGTTATGTTTTAAATGAATCCATGATGTTTGTATGAGTTTGCTTAAGTGAGGAGAGGCCAAGAACTCTTCCCTTTGGTGAGGGTGAGCCAAGAACCCTTGAACTTGGTTGAGACAAAGCAAGGAGTCTCCTAATAGCAAAGTGGGCTCCCAAGAGTATGGTTGAGTCCAAAGCTCTTAAAGAATGGGTGAGGTATGTCCAAAACCCATGAGGAGAAGTGTGAGGCCAATCCAAACACTAAGGGAACTCTTGAATGTCTTGTATGATTGATTCACGTGCTTTAGTAGTGACTAAATGGGTAGACTGAGTGTAGAAAAGTAAGCAGACAAGGGTCCAATAGTTAGTACAACGAGCTCCCTAATATGAGAATAATGTAGGGTTAAGGCATATGAGTAATTAAAGCACCCAGTAGAGCATAAGTCTTCAGTAAGGCAGAATATAGACATTAAAGGTCTTGGATTGGGTTAATGAAACCCTAAAATCAGTATACTGTGCTTATGGGGAAAAGACTAAGAGGTTGAACAGAGAGAAAGCCTAGCTCCGATATGAAGGTAGAAACGAGTTGAGACAAACAGTGAGTGCCTTAATACCCTCAGAGAAGCTTGAGGGAGCTAGAGACCGCCAGAGAAGGTGAGTCTTTGCATTATATAGAGAAAGAGTGTAAGCCAAGAGCACCATAGAATGTAATTCCTGGGATTTCATGAAATAGAAATTTCCTACAAATGAATACTCTAGTTAAGAGCAAAGCAAGAGTAAGAGCGAAAAGTAGATCCCCTTAAGGTTACAGAGAATGAATAAGTAGAAGAACTCGAGAAAAGCTAGATGCTCTTGAGCGTAAAGAAACTTGAACTGGCAACAGAAATAGCCAGTAGTAGAACATTCTCTTACCTAAGTAAAAGGATAAGAAAGGTAAACAAAAAAAAAGGAAAAGAAAATATGACAGTGTTCAAGCCGAGGATATAATAAATTGAGAATAGATATTAAGTTGATGTGCTTAAGTGTTTAAGAAAGCACACTTGTCCTTGGCATAGATGCCCTTCTAGCATGATACTGCCCGAAGTAAAAACAGTCGGGCAATACAGAGAGATCTCAGGATGTAGTAAAGAAAGAATTCTACTTTCCCCGAGCACTCTGCGAGAATAAGGCAAATAGAGAGAAGTAAGAAAGGAATACTTTATATTATTGGGAGATTTGCAATGTACAGGCAATAGTGGCTTTGAGCTCAGTCATGAGGCGCCCGTGTATTAATGTTTGATGTTATAGTTTGCTTGCAACAATGGTTGCATGATATTAGGCCTGATCAACCTAATAGTAATGTGACTTGAGTGCATAGCAAACAACGACATCAATCACCAAAGTGTCCTAATAATCGAAGGGTATCCTAGTTAGTCAAAGAATGAGATGAGTTAGAAAAGAAAGGTCAAGGGATTCTAGTAATATCAGAATAGAAAAACATGCACAGAGGAATCCCCAGTAGAGAATGTCTAGATTCAGTATGCATAGCTTGAGTCCCTTATAATATGTGTAAATGAAATGAATAAGAACTAGTGCATAGCCTCTCTCCTGCCATAAACATTAACCACACCCAGAGTGTGAGATGCCCTCCTGCCAAAGCACTTAAAAGCAAAACATGGGCATAGTTAATAACTGCAGGATATGAAAGGAAAAGATAGACGAGTACAGTTAGAGCAAGAAAAGAAAGCCCAAGTAAAGAGAGGCTAAAGTGGGAATCTGAGGATCCTATGAAGGGCAATGAGTGAAAAATTTAAAATGCTCCCTAGTATTAGTATGATGGGATCCTGGAGAGTTAGATCACGTAGAACCCACTTAACACGAAAAGTATGATGCACCTCTGAGTTTAGCCTCAGCTATTGGGGGCGATAGTCATCAGACTTGGTGAGCATGTATTTTACTATCAAATACAGTGATCTTAGGCTTTAACGTCTCCCAGAGATGGATCGCAGTAGATTCTAGCATTGCACAGTGGGTTGCAGTAGACCCTAGCAGGGCTCTGAGAGGTCGCAGTAAACTTAGGGGTCACAGTAGATCCCACAGAGTTATAAAGAGCCCTAGCCACAGCATGATAGTTCTTTGGTAGAGATGATAGCCTGAGATAGTTTTACAAAGTACTTAGTCTCAGAGACCAGTACAATTTCAGCTAGCTTTTGTCTTAAAGACTAGAGACCTCTTGAGTCTGGTAGACTATTGCTACAGAGATATGAAGACTTTACTTAGATAGTTAAACCACTGACTAGATCTCTCTAAAGATGAGCACAGTGTATAGGATGAGGAAAGTAAGAAATAAGCTTTCTAGAGTTAAAGCCAGATAAACCACTACCCAGTAGATATTAGCCCTGACTTAGGGATAGAGAGATCCCTATATGCTAAATTATATATTCAAAAAGGGGTCAGGTATAGTTATAAATAAGGAAAGTGGTACAATATGTCTCCATTAATCGAGACTATGAGTATAGTTAGCATCCCATAAGAATTCAGCAGTAGTCAGTGGTAGTTACTCTTTGATGTTAGTACAAGATAGAGTAAGAGCATGATGATTAGTCATTAAGCCAAAGAGTTATATAATCCCTCTTGAGTGAATAAAGAGAGTAAAACATAAGTTTAGACCTAAACAGGCAAAGGTAAGAAAAGACCAGTTAGCAAGGATATAAGAAATGTCAGATGAGAATATACCCCAAATTTCGAGGACAAAATTTATTTAAGGGAAGGAGAAATGTAACATCCGATTTTTTGAAAATCCAAGAAAAACGTAAGGAAATGGGAGAAACATAACATATGGTTTCTTCGTCAACGTACAAAATGCACCGAATATGAAAGGAAGTCCCCCAAATAGAATAAATTGAGGTCTAATAAAATTAGAATAATATTCTAGACCGTAAATAATGATGAGTCAAAACTAGAGGTGCCCTAAAATTGGGGCTAAAATAGATGAAAAAAAAAAGATCCGAAAAAGGTCCCAAAGAGCCTCCAAAGTCAAGTATGAAGGAGCCAGGGACTAAAATGCAAAGGAAAGTTATATGCCGGGCAAAATGTATAAATTGCCCTAAAGTTCAGGGAACCCTAGTTTCACCCTCTATTCGTGGCTTTAAGCACAAATATCAAAAAATTGAGCAAGAATCTCATAAATCCGTGACCCACGGTTAAACTCAGTTTGATGAGACGGGTCCAATGATGCTCAGTTGTCCGGATGGTCAGGTGAGATCCGGTCTGGGATCTGGTTACCCCGATCAGTAGTCATGAGCAAAATGGAAAAAAAAAGTTGTAAGAATTATAGAAATAAAAATAGCTAAAGGGCTAAGAAACCCTGAAAGAGTTTCAGAGACAGAATTACAGTAAATGAAAAGTTTATAGCACAATCATAATACAGAACGGTAATAATTACACCTATAGGCCCGGGTGTCCGATTGACACCGAAATTTATGAGGATTGAGATTAAGGGCCCCTGACCCATGTTTGAAGCTTAATATGGCCAGAAAGTATAGGAAATAATGTTCATAAATTTTAGAAAGTCTAAAGGTATGTATTGTACCGTAAAACCTTAATTTGGCTCAGACACTAATTTTTAGATTGCTGTAAAGCCCAATAGTATATTCTAAAGGCTTGATAAGAGCAGAGAAGATATGATTAGGGTTTTAGAAAAGATGAAACCCAAATATAAATATAGAATGAAAGGAAAAGAAGAAAAAGATTTTAGTTATTTTAAAGAATTAACCATGGTTAAGTTAGAAACTAACTATGGTTGAGTTAAAAGTTGACCATGGTTGAGTTAAGAAATTAACCATGATTACTCTCCATAGCTTAAAGGCTAAGGCAAGGCTTCCAAGTGTGTGGCCAAGAATTTTTGGAAGAAGATATTTAGTTATGAAATTAGAAAATCAAAAGAAAAAAAGGAATGGAATGTTAAGATTTAATCTTGAAAATGTTGATCCAAGGGTCCAAATTTAGTATGACCATTTAACTTCATTAAATTCATCTTCTTCACCTCTATTCCACCATTTTCACGCCACACACAAGCAAGAAAGAAAGAAAAACGTGAAGAGAGAGAGAGAGGGAGAAAAAGTGGAAGATGAAGTGAAACCAAGCAAAACTACCACCATTCTTCACCAAATTTCTCCATCTTCTCCATCCTCCAACCATTTCCTCCAAAGGGCAGCTGCATATTCATATTTTCTTCAAGGTGAAATGTTGCTCTAAGTGGGAAGAGAAGGGATTTTAGTGTGCGAAAAGCAAAAGAAGCAAGGCTTAAGCTTAAAGGATAAGTTTTCTCCATCTTATACTTGTAAATCATATGCTTTAAGCTAGTTTTGTTAAACCCTAGCTATGAGTTATTTTTAGATAGAATATGAATCATTAGAAATGGAGTTTATATTTTGAATATGAAGGCCTTGAAATGAAGTTTATATGTTGAACATGAAGGCCATATGAGCTTAGTAATTGTTGTTATGTGCTGAGACTTTGGAAAACACAAAGATTGTAATTTTTGGGAAAATAGAAAGCATGGGGAGATGCCGTCCGAATTTTCCCAAAATTTTTATGGTGTTTCCTTAATATCTTAAAGTCATGTATACCAAATTTCAAGTCCTAAAACATAAAGAAAAAGGTTATGGAATTTTTAGAACCAAAGAAACGCACTTTGAGCCTAAAACGGAGCTAGATTATGTGATGACCAAAACGTTATGTTGGGGCTGGAATTTGATGATTTTATCCATTCCAATGAATTCAAAATGGTGTTTTTAGCTAGGAATACCCATGGGAAAGCCCCCAAAATGCATGGGATAAAATTCCTAAGTTTTGGGCCAAGAAATGCATACTATTCGGCCATAGTGAATGGGAATGGAAAGAGTTGGATTTTTCCAATTCCAATGGTCCCATTAAGTTTAAAAGGGGTCATTATACTTTAGAAGTTAAGGTTTATGTGTGGATTGTAATGAATTATCATTATGATTATAGGGTTTGATGTTGTTTTGGGAACTCCAAAAGCAAGTAAACCGAGTCCCAAGGATTGAGGAGCAAAGTTTGCTAAGGTAGTAGTTTTTCTCTCTCTTTTCTTAAGCTTGTATGTTTGTATAAATATGAGTGTTATACTATATCAAGTTGTCATTTATGCTATAAGATGAGACATGTATGCTTAGATTGTGCTTGGCCTTGTATGAAATTCCTTGTATTGTTATGCGATATGTGGCATCTTGACTGGCATTATGTTATGTACTTACATGCTTGCTTGTGAATGAGATTGGTTTACTACTACTGAGATTTTATAATCTCACCCCAAATATAACCCATGCTAGGTCCAAGTTCAAGCAAAGAAAGAGCAAAGAATGTGGAGACATTAATCGAGGACCTTACTTTTATGCACCACATTATGTTATGTAATTAAATATTTTAGATTACTGCATGTATGAGTTATGCTAGGACACTGTAAGGTACTCAGGAATGGAAAGTCATAAATATAATCAACCCTTGAGTAAATAGAATATGACTAGCGTGCCAAAAATACAAAAATGCATATGCATATATAAAGGCAAAATAATAATAACAATATGTCAACTGAAGGGTAAAATTGTCTAGTTTTGTAGGGACACTTTAATATGAATGTATATGCATTCTGCCGAGCAAGTAGTTTTCCCTTGTAAAGGGCTTAGAGAACTTGAAGTAGAGCCCTGAACCGACCTCATATGATTTTTCTATAATTAATTATGTATTTTCAAAGTTAGATAAAAAATTGAAAATGACCAAATGAATTGTGAAATTGTATGAGGAAGCTTTTAAAAGGAAAAAAATTAATTAGTTCAGGTTTCCATTGACTCCTCTAAGTTTTATATGAGGTAATTGTAGTAGAAAAAGTTTTATAAAATAAGGTATTACAAGCAGAGTTTTTTAGAGCTGAAGCATAGGTTAACTATAGCCCCAGTTTTAGTACTTCTCAATCCTAAAGAGACTTTTGTAGTCTATAGTGATGCCTCAAAGAAAAGGTTAGGATATGTGCTTATATAGAGAGGCCGAGTGGTAGCTTATACTTTTAGATAGTTGAAACCATATGATAAAAACTATCCCACTTATGATATAGAGCTAGCAGCAATGGTGTTTGCTCTGAAAATATGGAGACAATACCTATTGGAGTAGCCATAGAAATTTATAGTGACCACAAAAGCCTTAAGTATCTATTTGAACAAAAAGAGTTAAATATGAGACAGAGAAGATGGTTAGAATTCCTAAAAGATTATGATTTTACTCTGAAATACCATCCAGGTAAGGCTAATGTGGTAGCAGATGCACCGCGTAGGAAATCCATACATATGGCTTACATGATGTTGAAAGAGTAGGAACTTATTGAGAAATTTAGGGATATAAATCTCTCATGTCAGGTATATTCGGGGAAATTGTTGATGAGTGAGATTGGAATAGAAAATGACCTAAGGGATCAAATTGGAGAAGCCCAGCAAATTGATGAACATATAAGAAAGATTAGAACCCAAATGTCCCAGGGTAGTACTCTAGATTTCAATCTGTCTAAGGATGGAATAATAAGGTATATGAATAAGCTGTATGTGTCTAGGAATTAAAAGATAAGATAAAGAATATTATAAAAGGCACACAAAAGTAAACATACCATTCATCCAGGCAGTAACAAGATGTATCATGATTTAAAGAAAATGTTTTGGTGGCCTGGGATGAAAATTGATATAGTAGAGTATGTCTTTTGGTGTTTGGTATGTTGTAAAGTCAAAATAGAACATCAGAGGCCAGTTGAGTTACTTCAGCCCCTAAAAATCTCTAAGTAGAAATAAGATAGCATAACTATAGATTTTGTCATGGGTTTACCTAGGACATCATCAGGGCATGATGCCATATGGGTTATAGTGGATAGATTAATCAAGTCAACTCATTTCCTAGCAATGAAAGCCATATACACCCTAGATAAGCCAGTCCGGTTGTACATTAGGGAGATAGTGAGATTACATGGTGTACCTAGGAGCATAGTATCAGATAGAGATCCCATATTCATTTTGAATTTTTAGAGATCATTACAGGATGCCCTAGGAACCATATTAAGATTTAGTATAGCCTATCACCCTCAAATAGATGGCTAAACAGAAAGAACCATCCAAACCTTAGAAGACATGTTAAGGACTTGTGTCTAAGAGTTAAAGGGTAACTGGGATACATATTTGCCTCTAGTGGAATTTTTCTACAATAATAGTTATCATTCTAGTATTCAGATGGCACCATATGAGGCATTATATGGGAGGAAGTGTAGGTCTCGAGTATGTTGGGTTGAACTTAGAGAGAAGAGCCTTGTAGGCCCAGAACTAGTGGACTAGACCTCTAGATAGATAGAAACTTTCAAAAATAAACTCTTAACGGCATAGAGTAGACAAAAAAAGTTATGTAGATAAAAGGAGAAGGTCGTTAGAGTTTAAAATTGGAGACTATGTTTTTGTTAGAGTGTCTCCAGTCACAAGAATAGGTAGGTCCATTAAGACTAAAAAGCTTAGACTAAAGTACATAGGTCTATTCCAAATTCTTGAGAAAGTTGGACCTGTGGCCTATAGACTTGCTCTTCCCTCAAACTTGAGCCAAATACATAATGTCTTCCATGTATCCTAGCTTAAAAAGTACCAACCCTACCTATCACATGCCATAGAATATGAGAATATGCAATTACAAGACAATCTATCTTATATAATATCACTAGATCAGATCATGGACATTAAGCTTAAGTAGTTAAGGAATAAGATGATATTGCTGGTGAAAGTGATTTGGAAGAGCTATCTCTTGAGGAAGCAACCTGGGAGCTGGGAGAAGAGATGAGAAAGAAATATCCAGAGCTCTTCCCAATAGGTATGTATTTAAATTTTGAGGATGCAATTTTATTTAAAGGGGGGAGAACTGTGTAACGTCCGATTTTTGTTAAACGACAGAAACAGGCGCATTTTCAAAGCAAGTCCCTTGAAATGAATTAGTTAAGGTCTCAAAAAATTTGAGTAACATTCTAGACTCTTAAAAATGAGAATCCTAGCCTTATATAGAAGGAAAAATAGAGCTAGAATAAGAAAATAAATTTTGATGAAAATCTTACGAAACGTAATGGCATTTTCGTAATTTTGAGAAAATTTTGGAATTCACATAAAGGGCTTTTTAAATGAAAGTTTTGAGTTCTTCGGGCTTCTCAGAGGCCTTGAAAACCATGGGAAGTCTCGGGATAGTTAAATCTCCTTTGGTGGACGTTTTTCAACATCGGTGTACCTGAACTTTGACGGATTTGTTCGGGAAGGTTTTTGCTCTGATTTGAGTGATTCCAAAGGCATTTTACTAAATTGGGAATCTAAATTTTATAATGGAAAAGATGGTTCTAAAAAAGGAGCTAAAACGAAGGAGAAACAAAAATGCAAATAATGAAGGGCAAAATGGGAATTTTTGAAAAATGCTTCCTCCTCCCCGTATATATAAGTGGTGCCCTACTTTCTCCTTCATTTAGACTTAGAATTTTCTGCCTAATTTCAAAGGAGAGAGCTAGGGTTTTAGGTGCACAAGAGAGGAAGAAGAAGAAGGAGAAATCCAAGCTTTAAGGTATGCTTTCTTGGTAGTTTTTCATGCTTTCTTCCATCCAAACATCATCTCCTTCATTCTCCTTTGTTTCCTTTGATTAAAATGAAGTTTAAAAATCTGATTTAAAGGAGAAACTTAGGAAAAATTTTGGATTTGAAGAGAGGAGATTGGAGAAAGAGAGATTTAAGCAAGAAAAAGTAAGAAAACAAGATAATTTCTTCTTCCTGGAGGCAGCGAGGTAATCCAGAGAATACGTGTTCTGGATTGGGTTAGTAGAACCCTAGAAATAGTATACTATGCTCCTAGAGATGAGACTAAAGAGACTGAATAGAGAGAAAGCCTAGCTCTGATACCAATAAATATAACACCATAATTTCCTACCTTATCTCATGCCATTCTCATGCTTGACATCATGCATTTCATGAAGGAGCAAGAAAAAGGGATATAAAATAATGAATTTCTTAGCGTTGCACTTTACATAAATTTTTCATTCGGAGTCTTGTAGGCCATATGGACTCACGTATCACATTCTCATACTTAATTATATAGATTAAACTCATTTGCATCATTAACGGTGGCCTACATCTTGTGGAACTCAAAGGGAAGCATGAAATACATACATATATTTTCTGCCAGATTTTCCATATTTTTATCACAAACTTTGGAAAATCATAAATAATTCTAGAAAAATCAAAATCATGCATTCTTGGCCTGGAAAGCTACACATGTCTACTTTATGTTCAAAATATGTCCAAACCATAACATCAAACACAAAGGACGTTTGGCATCCAAAAAGGTCCAAAGGTCAGGTTGTCCACTGGTGCTATCACAGAATTCTGTAGTAAACTTCAAAAATATCCAATTAATTCCAAAAAAATCCAATCCATATAAATGAATACCAATCTAGAAAGATGTAGATGTTAGCTAGAGGGAAAAAATAATTTTAGACCAATTCAGGCAGACCCAGATCTCAAAATCTAATCAAACAGTAACTGAGGTTGGCTGAAGCTCCTGATACTGGACAGATTATTTAAAAATTCATATCTCCCTCTCTAGACATCCAAATAAGGTGCTTCTAGTTGGCACAAGTAACTGGGAATGTCTCATTTATCTATATAAAATTTCATGGCAATTGGACATCATTTGGGCCCTGTGTGACAGATTTCATTTTCGGACCAGTATGAAGAGTGACATGACCAAAACCAAAAAATTTGCCAACTTTCAAAATTCATCTAATATTCTGTAGACCTCTAAAAATTATGTTCTTTAGCTTCCCAAAAATCTCTCAACAAGCTCTAACTGCATACCAAATCTTAGATCAAAAAGAGCTCATTTGGATAAAAAGTGACATAAGATTCCCTTATGATCAATTTTGGCTCCATATAGGATACCAAATTGTCCAAATGACTTTCCTTGGGTTTTGGCACCTTTTGGGCAAGTCTAAAAGTATAATTGGGACTTGTGTGAGATGTCAAAATGGTCTCAAATCTCATGCATCTCATTTTTGCCATTTCATCCACATATATGCACACTTACATTAACTTTTCAAGAAACATAACTTGGCATTACATACTCAATTTACATTCTTTCATTTATACATCACATATTAACATAATTACACATGTCCAAGAGGTCATAGACCATATACATCAATGGATTACATCATTTGACATAAATATGGCCTTAAAGAACCTAAAACTTTACTTGATAGCTCGCTGGGATCAATGGCAAACCCTAGATATAAATGATGAGAAATGATCTCGTTGATAGGAAGAGGCTTGCTAGAGAGAGTATGTGAGGCCTAATTCTCCCTAGTAGTCATACTCAGGCCATTCCGAGATGTCCTTCTTAATGCAGAGACACGTAGGATGTAGCACGGTATGAAATGAGATTGCGGCTGCACGAGATTAGTCTAAAGGGGAAATGAGAGAGAGAGGTTGAGTTCCCTATAGACATTATACCTGGGGCAAGTCCAGTGTCTAAGGCCTTATATAGGATGGCTCCCACCGAGCTAGCTAAGCTTAAGAAACAAATAGAAGAGCTTTTAGAGAAGGGTTTTATCAGACCCAGTGTCTAGCCATGGGGAGCTCCAGTCCTATTCCTAAAGAAGAAAGACGGGAGCCTTAGACTATATATAGATTACCGAGAACTCAATAAGATCACTATTAAGAATAAGTATCCTCTCCTTTGCATAGATGACCTCCTAGATCAATTAGTAGGAGCATCAGTATTTTTCAAGATAGACCTCAGGTCGGGATATCACCAGCTTAGAATAAAGGTTGAGGATATTCCCAAAATAGCCTTTAAAACTAGATACAAGCATTATGAATTTTTAGTTATGCCCTTTGGGTTGACAAATGCACCCATAGTATTCATGAATTACATAAATAGAGTTTTCAGGCCATATTTAGACAGATTCATAGTTGTCTTCATAAATCACATCCTCATCTGCTCAAAAAGTAGAGAGGAACATGGGCAGCACTTGAGATTAGCCTTGAAGACTCTGAGAGAGAGATAGTGATATGCTAAACTTAGTAAATATGAGTTCTAACTCACTAAAGTTCAATTTCTAAGTTATGTGATCTCCTAGGTAAGGGTCGCAGTAGATCCCTATAAGGTAGAGGTAGTATTATAGTGAGAGAGACCTAGGACAGTGACAGAGATCAAGAGCTTCCTAGGTTTAGTAGGTTATTATAGGAGGTTCATTCAGGGCTTTTCTTAGATAGCGATGCCACTGACCCAGCTTACTAGAAAGAATGTGCCGTTTGTGTGGAATGAGAAATGTGATAGTAGTTTTCAGGAATTGAAGCACAAGTTGACCACGACCCCAGTTTTAATACTCCCTGACCCTAGAGAGACTTTTATAGTCTACAATGATGCTTCTAAGAAAGGGTTAGGATGTGTTTTTATGCAGAAAGGCCGAGTGGTAGTTGATGCTTCCAGACAGTTGAAATCTCATGAAGAAAACTACCCCACACATGACCAAAAATTAGCCGTAGTGGTGTTTGCTTTGAAAATATGGAGATACTACTTATATGGAGCAACTATAGAAATTTACAGTGACCACAAGAGGCTTAAATATTTATTTGAATAGAAAGAGTTATATATGAGACAGCGAAGATGGTTAGAATTTTTAAAAGATAATGATTTCATGTTGAAATTGTAACGCCCGGTAAATTGTACAATCGCTGGAACGGGCCGGTTTGAAAACCAAGTCCCTTGAGATGAGTGATTCAAGGCCAAATAAAATTTGAATAAAATTTTAAATAATAGAAAACAAGGATTTGAGCCTTGAGTTGCCCAAAAACTAGGGTCGGAGTGATTCGAAAAATTTGCCGAAAGGCCAGTGGCATTTTCGTAAATAAGTGTAATTTTAGAAAAAACACCTAGGAGGGCTTTTTAAATGGAAATTTTGAGTTGCCCAGGGTTCTCAGAGGCCCCAAAAACCATGGGAAGCCCCGGGACTGGTAAAGCCCCTCCGGTGTACTCTTTTCGACGTCGGTTGACCTAAACTTTGACCGGTTCGTTCGGGAAGGTTTTAGCTCCAATTTGAGTGATTCCAAAGGCATTTTATTAAATTGGGAATCTTAATTTTATGATGGAAAAGACGGTTCTTAAAAAGGAGCTAAAACGAAGACAAACCGGAAATGCCATTATGGAAGGGCAAAAATGGAAACAAAGTGCACAAAAGAAGCTTCCAAACTCCCTTTTTAAGCCACGTTCAGCTCCCCCTTCTCTAAACCGACTTTCCTCTGCCCAAAACTCAGAAATGGAGCTGCTGTCTTAGGCACACAAAGGGAGGAAATTTTGGAGGAAGAAAAGCCAAAGAAAAAGTGAGAAAGTGTAAGGTTTTCATGCTCTTTCCTCTTGAAACCTCATCCTCCCTTTCTTGCTTCATCTCTCCATGGTTTTAATATATTTTTTGGTGCTGATTTGGGTCCAGATCAGAGGAGGGAAATTCGAAATTCAAGGAGGAGAAAGAGGGAAGAGGAAGGGCTCTTGAAGGGAGCTTGATTGCAAGGTAGTTTCTCACCCTTTGTTGCTTCTTTTTCTCCTTCTCCTCTTCCATGGTAGGATGTCTCAACCAGAACCATGAAGAGGGAAGAGTTTCTGTTTTATAATCCAAAAGAATCCATCAAACTAAGGCATGGGAAGATGGATTATACCAAAGAAATGCATGAAAAACTAGTAAAACTCAAATTGGAAAAGTGTAGAGTGCTTGAACATAAATTAAAATCTGGGTTGATTCAAGACTTCCCCATCATATGTGAGTGTTTGTTTGAGTTTCTAAGACTCCTAGGGGGCCTCCCAAGTGCCCTATCCATTAAGGAAAAATCCCAAACTCCATGGGGTTTTAATGGAAGCATAACTAGGTCAAGACCCTTAGAGATAGCTAGGGAGTATTTTAAATAGTTCCAAGCTTGATTTGGGACTTTATATGATAGAAGAAGATAGGAGAAACCCTTGGAAAAAATTTAGAAGCCTTAGGTTGGGAGATGAGGCAATGGCTTCCATAATGTAACCTTATGAAGCAACATGGACCTAGGTTCGTGAAAGTGAGTGTGTGATGGCTTCAAGGACCTTAAATGAGGTCAAGAGGTCTAAATATGGCAAGAGAATGGAACCAAGAATGTTAATTATGGTAGTTGCTTCATTAGGTCCTTAATGAAACCATATTGTGACAAATAGACTAAAGTGTAGTCTTAAGAGTGAGTTGGATGTCATAATTTGTTCCAAGAGTATAATTTAGTGTTGTTTATTGTGAATAGGCCAAAGAAATCCAAACCCACCTCCTTGTGTTTGTGGAACCAAAAAGGAGAAGAAACAAGCAAAGTAAAGTTTGAATTTGCATCAAGGTAGCTCTCCACCTTTTCTTATTGCATTTTCTTGTTGCATATGGTGTCATTGTGTGCTTGTGTGTATGTTTATATGTTTGAGACATGCCACTTGATACTATGTTGCTATGTTGGTACCAATATGCTTTCTTGAATGTCTTTGAATGATGGAAATGGCTCATAAGGGTGAGGTAGTGCCAAAAGTCCCTTAATGTGGGTGAGGAGATGCCAAAAGTCTCATGGCATGGGTGAGACAAGGCCAAAAGTCCCTTGGATGGGTGAGGCTAAGTCAAAAGTCCCAAGAACCAAGAGTGAGGCAATCCAAAAGTCCTAGAAATGGGGTGAGGCCAACCCAAAAGTCCCTAGAGCTCATTCTTATTCTTGACATGTGTTTGTGACATAAAGTGGAAATTGAATGCTTCATTGATTGAGTAGTTGCATACTTGTACCCTTGACATGTTATATGCCTTGAAAATGTGATTGAATAGGTGTATGAGCTATTGAGATTCAATGAATCTCACCCCCTCCTTTCTCTCATCTCATATGATCTAGGTGGAGTTCAAGACCCAAAGGATGGAAGCCAAGGAGCTTAAATCTCCATCTCTTGGCAAACTTTTATATTTTGATATACTATGATGACTAGAATGTAAAAGTAGATATGTAAATGTTATTTTTGAGCCATGACACTTTGAACAAGTGTAAAACTATGTAAAGTTAGTGTATGTATCAAGAATAGAGTCTAATGAGTAGAATTATGTATTTTGACCACTTGGGAGCCCATTTGTGTATATATGTTTATGGAAGTGGCATGGTGAATTTGAGTTGCATGAGAGTTCAGACCTTATGAGGGACTTATTTATGCTATATTTATGCTTTCTAAGTTGCTCAAATATGTGTGGAACCATGAATGGCTCATTTGAACCAAAGTTGCCTCTTGTTGGGACCAAAATTGCCATAAGCTTGAGCTATGGCAAAATCTGACCAAATGACCTCTTCTTGACTTGGAATTTTGCATGCAAGTAGATCTTGCCTAGAGATTTTTGGGAAGCCAAAGATCAGGTCATTTGGAGGTCTGTGGAATTTTCTATGATTTTTCAAAGTTGGTATCAGAATTTCGGATTTGCACTGGTACTGTTCATTTGGTCAGTTTTGAAATTGTGTCATCCGAGGGGCAAACGTGGTCCAATGGCCACGAAATTTTATAGCTAGAAACTAGGCATTCACAGTGACTTGTAGCAACTGGAAGCACCTCATTTGGAGGTCTGAGCTGAGAGATATGAATTTTTGAATTTCTGGGACAGTAGCAGTAGCTCAACATGACCTGAGTTACTGTTCCATTGAATTTGGGTAGCTAAGCGTGATTCCTCTGATCTGAGTCTATTTTTACCATAAATTTAACGTTCATAGATTTCCAAATTGGTATTATTTGCATGGATTGGATTTTTGTGGAATTAATTGGACATTTTCAAAGTTCATAGCAGACACTTGTATCAGCACCAGTAGCTGTCCGAACCTTAACCCCTTTTCGCGTGTCAAACGTTTTCTGTGTTATGTTTCATGGCCTGGGCATATTTTTAGAATAAATTATACATGTGTATCTTTCCAGAATGGCCAAGAATTAATGATTTCAATTTTTCTAGAATTAGTTACGAATTTTGAAACTTCCTATCAGTAAACTGAACCAGTGGCCCAGACAGCAGCAACCCCAGTGGCTTTTCGGATGTCAAATGTTTTCCCCTTAATGATTCATGGGCTGAAACTATTTTTATCACGGGGTAGACATCCAGAGCTTTCTGGAATGGTAAATTTTGTTGGCTTTCGAATTTTGTGTATTTAGTTATGAATTTCTGAAGTTGTGACAGAAAAACTGAAATTCTGGCCGAAAATAAGAGTGTGAATTTGATGATCCCCTTTGAGTTCCACGAGTTGTGGGCCAACTTTGGTTATGCAAATGAGTTGTATGTATGTAATTAAATATGAGAACGTGTTGTATGAGCTCATATGGTCCGTGTGACACCGAATGGAATTTTTATACGCGACGTAACGCGAAATAAGGCATTATTTAATGTCATTTTCCATTCCTTTTTGTTCAATTGATCATGCGAGACTTAGAAATGATCGGAAGCATGCTAGAAATATATGGTGTTACAGAAATACCATCCCGATAAGGCTAATGTGGTAGCTAATGCCCTAAGTAGAAAGTCCATACATATGGCCTGTATGATGATCTGAGAGCAGGAATTGATTAAGAGATTCAGAGATATGAGTCTCTCATGCAAGGTGTATTCAGGAAAATTATTAATGAGTGAGACCCGAATAGAAAATGACCTAAGGGATCAAATAAGGGAGGCCCAGCAAAGTGATGACCATGTAAGTAAGATTAGAACCCAAACAGCCTAGGGTAGCATTCAAGAGTTCAATCTGTCTGAGGATGATATAGTGAGGTATAGGGATAGGCTGTATGTGCCTAGAAATACAAAAATTAGAGAGAAAATATTAGATGAGACATATAAGAGCAAGTATACCATTCATCCAGGCAGTAATAAAATATACCAGGATTTAAAGAAAATATTTTGGTGGCCTAGAATGAAAACAGACATAGCAGAATATGTCTCCAGATGTCTAGTATGCTAGAGAGTAAAAATAGAACACCAGAAACCAGTTTGGGTACTTCAACCCCTAGATATCCTGAAGTAGAAATGGGATAGTATAGCAATGGATTTTGTCGTGGGTTTATCCAGGACATCATCAGGGTGTGATGCAATATGGGTAATAGTGGATAGGTTAACAAAGTCAATACACTTTTTACCTATGAAAGCCATTTATACCCTAGATAAATTAGCCCAGCTGTATATTAGGGAGATAGTTAGACTGCATGGTGTGCCTAAAAGCATAGTTTCAGATAGGGATCCCAGATTCACATCGAATTTTTGGAGATCATTACAGAATGATCTAGGTACCAAACTCAGATTTAGTACAGCCTATCACTCTCAGACGGATGGATAGATAGAGAGAACCATCTAAACCTTAGAAGACATGTTGAGGGTGTGTGTGCTAAAAATGAAAAGAAATTGGGACACCTACTTACCTCTAGCAGAATTTACCTATAATAATAGTTATCATATAAGTATATAGATGGCACCGTATGAGGCATTGTATAGGAGGAAGTGTAGGTCTCTGATGTGTTTGGTTGAGCTAGGAGAGTGGAACCTTATAGGCTTGAATTTAGTGGACCAGACTTCCAGATAAATAGAAACCATTAGAAAGAAACTTCTGATGGCCCAGAGTAGATAGAAAAGTTATGCAGATAAATGTAGATGGCCGTTAGAGTTTGAGATTGAAGACCATGTCTTCATTAGAGTGTCTCCAGTCACAAGGATAGGTCGGTCCATAAAAAGTAAAAAGCCCAGTCCAAAGTATATAAGTCTTTTTCATATTCTTGATAAAGTAGGACCTATGGCTTATAGATTAGTCCTTCCCCCAAACTTAAGCTAAGTCCATAACATATTCCATGTTTCCCAATTTAAGAAGTACTGAGTGGGTCTGTCGCGCAACCCTCAAAATAAAACTAGATTGATAAGACATACAGCTAGTGGCACAACCTAGGTCATCTTCCTTGGAATTGGAGTTCAATGTTTAATTAGATTTTCTAAGTATATGAAGATCCTAGAACTTACTAATTTAAGGGGGTTTCAATCTAATTGAACTAAGTAAAATGAATTTAAAATAAAGTTCCTAAATTCTACCTAATTAGATGAATTATGGGTGGAGGATGGTCTTGTGACTACCTTTGGAATCGTCCCTTGGTATCCACTATCCTTATCCTAATCCAATTGTGATTAATTCTAACCTAAGAATCCCTAATTGTGTTCACTGCAATTGTATCTTGAGTTAACACGCAAGAATCAAGAGATTAACAATCTAATGTTGAATTGAGAACTCAACCTCGCATCAACTTGCTAACTCTTGTTTTAGGATCAATAAACATCTAATTTGATTGATTAATTGATTAATTAGCCCCTGAACCATCATCCAAAGATGTTTAATTAAACAACTAAATACCAAGGAGTCCTCAAATTAAACAATTAAAGACTCAATCTCTCACATGTATTTCATCAAACACCTTGATTGCATACATGGGTAATTGTAAGAAATTGAAAAATTCAGTATTTAATCTAACCAATTAATCAACAAAAGGATTCCTAATTAGTGTCTAAACAGCCACTAATTACAATTACACAAATTCTCTATCAAATACAACTTAAACAAGACAATATATGAAAGAGAAAAAGTGTAGGAAAATAGAAATCCTTAACCAAAAATTCTGTGTTTATCCATGGATTCAAGCTTGCACCAAGGTCTTCCTCCTAGCTAGCCTCAAGGTGGATTAGAGCTTTATTAGATAATGGATGGAAGTGGAGATAGAGAATGAAGGAAGTGGCATGGTGTGGGCGAAGGATGGAGGGGTGTGGACGCTGGACGATGTGTGAGAATGGATACGGCGTGAGATGGATGAATGGAATGATGATGAATTGTAGCGTGGAATGAATGATACAATAGATGCCCCCTCTCACGTGATTTCTAATAATTTGACGTGCTTTCTTCATTCCTTCTCAAACCAGACCCGCACTTTTCCACGTAAGAATCCTCCTATGCTCTTGTGGCTCTGCATGTGTATAAGTGTAGGCCCCACTTCAATTTATAATATTCCACCTGAAACTCTTTGCTCATTTTACTCCAGCATCTTTTACATGTTTTCTATTTGTTTATGCTACAGCCCATAACTTCCAGCTGAAAGCTCCTTCTTTCCTCGTAGAACCAAAGCTCGAACCTTCTCTTCATACCACATGATGCTTCCTCCATTTCTGCTCGAGTTTGTGAGTTGCTTTTGCATGCTTGTTTCTTCATCTTTACGTGCTCTTGGAGTTTACTGTGGGTGCAACGTACATGATAGAAGTTGATGTGCTCCTTACGTGTTGCTTTTCTTCAGCCCATAGCTAGAAGTTCTTCGCGTTTTACTCAATGTCTGGTCTACGTCTTACCTCTTTTATCCAGCTCAACGTCTTCGTGTAACTCTTCCTTTTGCACGCTGAAGTCACGTTTTACTTACTTTTCCCAGCTCACTAATTCTCTAGCTTGCCTCATTAATCCACGTCTGCCCCGTAGCTTCTTTTTGCTGTTTGTTGTCTTTACGTGATTTCCACGTTGGCTTCTTCTGTTGCTCCTACGTAGAACTGGACGTTGCTGCATGGTTGAGTGTGTTTGGCTTGGACTTCTCCCCAGCCCATTCTTCACACGTTCTGCACTCTAAAAGTGTAACTTTTCCAGCTGAGCTTCTTGCTTTGCCCAAATTCAGAACATGGCTTTTATCTCATATTTCTCTTCTTTAATTCTGCAGCTTTTCCACGTAAAACCTAAGCTCGAGTTTGCTTCTTCAATTGTGTTCTGCTTCTAGCTCCAAGTTTCTCACGTGATGTTCATTTCCCAGCTCGTACCTTTTTATTCCTTCAAAACCCGAATGAGTGTGCTGCTATTTGCATGAGACAACTCGAGCCTCCTTCTTCCTTAATCCCTTCAACCTGTGGTAAGCTCCTTTGTATTTCTCACTTGCCTCCTCTGTTTTGCTTGTTCTTTCTTCATTCTGCTCACATGCACGTGGCTGTGGCTTCTTGTTTCAACTAAGTTGCTTGCTTTTACCTACAACCATGCCTCATGCAACCACTTGCTTTTGAATTCGTAGCTTTTCTTCTCCCCTCATGCACGTTCTTCTCATCCACGTGTTTCTTTCTCTCCCACAATAACTTCACAAGCTCGTGGCTACCTCTATTTCTGCATCTTGCTTTATCCATGTTGTAATCACATTCTCCCTTAGCTTCCCTTCATTTAACTCAACTCTCTCACATCAAAACAGAAAGTGCTTGAAGCTTCTTCTCTTTTGTTTACAACTAAGCTTTATGTAGCTATTCTCTTCCAACCCAAGTGCTGCAACATGGATCATGGTTCAATGTGGGAATTGTGTAGCATGATTCACCCATTCCTTAATTAACATGAGAGATGAATTGCCCAAAATCTGTATAAAAACAAAGGAGAAAAATTCACTAAAATGATTTATGCGTTTAAAATCAATTATTTTACATTAAATTCATAAAGTGCAGAGAATGACTATCAAAACAAAATTCCATCTAATTAAACCCCTAAAGCCATTATTAACTATTAAAATGCTTAAGTTAAGGGGAATAAAATGCATAAAAATCATGCTTATCAAGTACTAGCCTGACCCCTCACATGTCATAGAATATGAGAATGTACAGTTACAGAATGATCTATCATACATAGTATCACCAGATCAGATCATGGACGTTAGACTCAAGCAGTTACGGAATAAGACGATACCGCTGGTGAAAGTGGTTTGGAAGGGGTTATCTCCCGAAGAGGCTACCTGGGAGCTAGAGGATGATATGAGAAAGAAATATCCAGAACTCTTCCCATGAGGTATATTATCTAAATTTTAAGGACAAAATTTTTAAAGGGGGGAGAATTGTAAAGTCTGATTTTCGTTAAATGACAGAAACGAACTCATTTTCAAAGCAAGTCCCCTTCAATAAATTAGTTAAGGTCCCAAAAAAATTGAGTAACATTCTAGACTCCTAAAAATGAGAATCCTAGCCTTAGATGGAAGGAAAAATGGAGTTAGAATAAAGAAACAAATTTTGACAAAAATCTTACAAAACCTAATGGCATTTTTGTAATTTTGAGCAAATTTTGGAATTCACATAGGAGGGCTTTTTAAATGAAAGTTTTGAGTTCTTCGGGATTCTCAGAGCCTCTAAAAACCATGAGAAGCCTCGAGATAGTTAAATCTCCTCCAGTGGATGTTTTCCAACGTCGATGTGCTTAAACTTTGATAGATTCGTTCAGGAAGGTTTTAGCTCTGATTTGAGTGATTCCAAAGGCATTTTACTAAATTGGGAACCTAAATTTTATAATGAAAAAGATGGTTTTCAAAAAGGACTTAAAACAAATAAGAAATGAAAATGCAAAGAACGAAGGGACAAAATGGAAATTTTTAAAAAATGCTTCCTCCTCCCCCTATATATAGGTGGTGCCCCACTTTCTCCTTCATTTAGACTCAGAATTTTTTACCTAATTGTAGAGGAGAGAGCTAGGGTTTTAGGCATACAAGAGAGGAAGAAGAAGAAGGAGAAATCCAAGCTTTAAGGTATGCTTTTTTGGTAGTTTTTCATGCTTTCTTCCATCCAAACCTCCTCTCCTTCATTCTCCTTTGTTTCCTTTGATTAAAATGAAGTTTAAAAATCTGATTTAAAGGAGAAACTTAGGGAAAATTTTGGATTTGAAGAGAGAAGCTTGAAAAAAGCAAGAAAAAGTAAAAAATAAGGTAATTTCTTCTTCCATGGTTGATACCTCTTGCTTTCCTTCTCCACCCATTTCGCCCCATATAAAAAGCCATAGGAAGGCTTGGTTTTTGAGCTGAACCAAGGGTGATTCTTAGAAAAAAAGGTGTGGAGATTAAGAATATGCAAAGAGAATTAACAAATAACCATGGAAATTCAAGATGCAAAGTCTAGGGTTTCATATGTTCCTTGCAAAATCTGAATTGATACCTTGATTCTTATGTTTAAATGAGAGTTTAATTGAGCTCCCAAGATCCCTAAAAGGCTCCCCACATGCATCTCCCCTTGAGAAAACAAAGAGAGCTCTATGGAACCCATTAAGGCTTTATGTCTCGACCAAGCAAGGAAAGTATAGCTAGGGAGAGTTTTAAATTTTTTCAAGCCCATTCTTGAGTCATATATGATGAATGAAAATGAAAGGAGGCCTTGGAAAAAATTTAGAACTCATAGAAAGTAAGTTGGTGCTTTAGGTTCCATATTATGACCTAAAGAAGCAACATGTAGTTAGGCTCTTTGTTTTAATTATGTGATAACTCCAAGAGGCCTAAAAGGAGTCAAGAATCATATTTGAAAGGAAAGAATGGAGTCTAGAATTTAATTAAGGGGTGTTGCTTCATTAGGTGCAATTATGGAATCATAATGAGGTTATAAACCAACCTAGTGTCTAAGTAAATTGTATGGCCTTAGAATTTAGTTCATGAACCTAATTGGCTTCCATGAATTGTGTCTAGGCCAAGAGAAATATTCTCCACACTTTTATGGGTGTGTGGCCAAAGCAAGGAAGGGAATTTTAAGAAAAAAGTGTGTGATTGTGTACAAGGTAGCTCTCTTTACCTTCTCTCATACATGGATATGTGTTTAGCTTATCTTAGAATGTATGTATGCATATTTTCAAGCCATGAAAGGTATGCTAGCATGATTTTATATGCCATGATTTTATGATGACATATTATGTTTATAAATGATGTTATGATGTGTGTTTGAGTTTGTTTGAGTGTGGAGAGGCCAAGAACTCTTAATTATGGTGCAGATGAGCCAAGAACCCTTAAAATTGGTTAAGACAAAGCAAAGAGTCTCCCAAAAGCAAAGTGGGCTCCCAAGAGCATGGTTGAGTCCAAGAATCTCTTAAAGAATAGGTAAGGCAAGTCTAAAATCCATGAGAAAAAGGTTGAGGCCAATCCATCCACTTGGCAAGCCTTTGGATGTCTTGTATGACTTATTCACATGCTAAGCTTGCTTCTTAAATGTTCATGACATCTATTATATCCATGCATGCATTTTCAAGACTTGCTTGCATATATTATGTGTGATTGAAAGGGAGATGAGCTATTGGGATTCTTTAAATCTCATTCCCTCCTCTCTAATAATCTAATATGATAGGTGGACCAAGTGGACAAAGAAATGGAAGCCAACCACCTTGAGGATAAGAGGATGACAATAAAATGCAAAGTTTTTAGTTCTTTAAGGCCATATTTATGTCAAATGATGTAATCCATTCATGTATATAGTTTATGACCTTTGGACATGTGTAATTATGTTAATACATGATGTATAAATGAAAGAATGTGATATTGGAATGCTAGAATGTAAATTGAGTATGTAATGCCAAGTTATATTTCTTGAAAAGTTGATGTAAGTGTGCATATGTGTGGATGGAATGGCCAAAATGAGATGCATGAGGTTTGAGACCATTTGGCCAGCTCACACAAGTCCCAATTATGCTTTTAGACTTGCCCAAAAGGTGCCAAAACCCAAGGAAAGTCATTTGGACAATTTGGTACCCTATATGGAACCAAAATTGATCATAAGGGAACCCTATGTCACTTTTTATCCAAATGAGCTCTTCTTGATTTGAGATTTTACATGCAATTAGAGCTTGTTGAGAGATTTTTGGGAAGCTAAAGAAAATAATTTTCGGAGGTCTACAGAATATTTGATAAATTTTCAAAGTTGACAAATTTTCTAGTTTTGGTCATGTCACTGTTTATATTTGTTTGAAAATGAAATCTGTCACACAGGGCCCAATGATGTCCAATTGCCATGAAATTTTATACAAAGAAACTAGACATTCCTAGTGACTTTTTCCAACTAGAAACACCTCATTTGGATGTCTAGGGAGGGAGATATGAATTTTTAAAGAATCTATCCAGTATTAGGAGCTTTAGCCGACCTCGGTTACTGTTTGATTAGATTTCGAGGTCTGGGCGTGCCTGAACTAGTTTGAAGTTATTTTTTCCCTCTAGCTAACATCCTATCTTTCTAGATTGGTATCATTTTCATGGATTGGATTGTTTTGTAATTAATTGTACATTTTCTAAGTTTGCTACAAAATTCTGTGATAGCACCAGTGGACAACCTAACCTCTAGATCTTTTTGGATGTCAAACGTCCTCTGTGTTAGATGTTATGGTCTAAACATATTTTTAACATAAAGTAAACATATGTAGCTTTCCAGAATGGCCAAGAATGCATAATTTTGATTTTTCTAGAATTATTTATGATTTTTCAAAGTTTGTGATAAAAATATGGAAAATCTAGCCGAAAATATATGTATATATTTCATGCTTCCCTTTGAGTTCCATAAGATGTAGGCCACCTTTAATAATGCAAATGAGTTGAATCTATGTAATAAAATGTGAGAATGTGATACATGAGTCCATATGGCCCACGGGACTCTGAATGAAAAATTATGCATAGCGCAACGCTAAGAAATTCATTATTTTATATCCCTTTTTCTTGCTCCTTCATGAAATGCATGATGTAAAGCATGATAATGGCATGAGATAAGTTAGGAAATTATGGTGTTACAAACTGTAATGTCCAATTTTCCTAGAAACGTTATAAACAAACTAATTATAAAAGGAATTCGTTTAAATAAAAAGATTTGAGGCCAATAAAATTAGGACAATAATCTAAAAAATTGAAAATGAGGATACAAGGCTTAAGATGTCCAAAAACCAAAGCCAAAGTAACTAAATAAAATCCAACGAAAACTAGTGGCATTTTTGTAATTTTGGGCACTATTTAGAAAACTCAAAGGAGGAATCTTCAAATGAAAAAATTAAGTCTCCTGAGATTCTCAGAGTCCCTAAAAACCATAAGAATCCTTATAATAGTTAAAACCCATCCAGTTTACGTTTTAGAACATCAGTTAACCTACACTTTGACCAATTAATTCGAGAAGGTTTTTAATTTAATTTGGGTAAAATCAAAGGCATTTTATAAGTTAGAGGACCTAAATTTTATGATGGAAAAGGAGGTTTTCAAAAAAGAATTGAAATAAACCTAAAAGAAAAGAACCAAGAAAAGAAGACAAAATGAAAATTTTTAAAAAGTGTTTTAAGTAGCCTCCTTTCTTATATGTCATGCCCCATCTCTCTCTCATTTTAACCGACCTTATTTCTATCCTAAACAAGAGGAGAGACCATCTATGAGAGGCGCACAAGAGGAAGGGAAGAAGAAGAAGAAAAGCTTAGCAAAAAAGTAAGAAAACTATGGTTTTTTATGCTCCTTCCTTCACCAATGTTGTTCTCCTCCTTCTCCTCTCCTTTCCTATGGTTTTAATGTTTGGATTGGAACTATTTTAGGATTGATTCAGTAAGAGAGAGTTAGAGATTGAAGGAGAGGGCTAGGGCATAAGAAAGCTCCTTGGAAAAGCATTTAATCAAGGTAAGAATCATGACTTCTTGTTCCATCTCTTGGTTTTTCTTTGTGAGGGGTTAGTTTCGGCCAACTATAGGCCACCTAGAAGGGATGGAGTTTTGACCAAAACCAAGCAAGGAATAAAAGTTTTAGAATATGAGAAACAAGATTATGCCATTAAATTCCAAAGAAAAGCATTAGAATATAAGTTATAGAAGTTAGGAATTTTGTTGCACCTTAGCAAATATGAGACTTTTCAATGATAATTTAGGTTGTCTAAGAGTGTGTATAAGTTCCCAAGGCACCTAGCAAGTCTCACATGTGCCAATTCCCTAAAGAAAATTTACAAAACTCCATGGGTCCATAACCAAGTGCACATCTCGGCCAAGACCACTCCAAGAACTTAAGGAAAGTTTTAATTAGTTCTAAGGCTAAAAAGGCACTAGATATTATTAGTAAATATCAAAGGAAGCATTGGAATGAATTTAGGAACCATGGTTTGTGAGATGGAGGTTTAGGCTTCATTTTAAGACATATAGAAACAACTTGTATCTGATAACCTCTATAAATTTATGCCTTTTCAGCATATTTTCCTTGAGCTGTGCATACCTTTTGATGTGTTCTTGTATATAAAATTATACTCAAAATAGGAAAATGTGCATTTTTTGATAGCTAAACTTAACTAACTCACTTTTAGTTTAATTATGCAAATTTTAATTTTAATTTTAATTTAAGATATTTTGGTACATTTACAGTTTCATACTCTTGCAGATATTACTGGAATTCAAATGCTGGGAGTTTTGGCAAGTTCACTGTGGCCAAATCAAACGTTAGCTGCAGCCAATTTCTGCGTGGAGGAGAGAGCAAATAGAGAACATTTCACCGCAGCCAATTGTTAATCACAGATACTGGTGAGAACCCAAGGCCATTCACCGCAGTGAAGAATATGTTAGCCGCGGCAAACCATGGTTTACTGAAACACTACGTTTTGAGGCTTGACAAACTCTAGGGTTTCATATATCCCACATTTTCTACCAAAGGGAGGATCCTCCATCTTTTGGGCAACTTGGAGAGCTTGTGTGCTAGGGTTTGGAGTTTGGAGAAGTGGTTGGAGCCAAGGATTGAAGTTTTAAAAAGATTTGAAGCTATTTCCATCGGTTTTTCTGATCCTTTCCTTCTCCTTCTCTTATATTCTACTATGGCTTCGACTTCTTGGTGTTTTGTAAGCTTGTGACTGATTATAAGTAGCTAGACATTTGTTCTAGGATTATTTTAAACCCTTGTATGGATTGACACTTGATTCTCCTTCACTTCCATTGATTAGTGACATATATGTGTTGATTTTACTCCATTCTTAATGCTTCTGGTTGATTGGCCATCAATTAGTTGTTTGTTGGCTTAAGTGATGCTTAAGAGAGCTAGCTTGAGTATTGAACTTGAGTTAAATCATGCAAGAATTTGAAATTTATGTATTGAATGAATGGTTTTATTGGTGAGGTAGAGATACACTCACTAACCTTGTGTAGTCATATTTGGGTCTGAACTTAAAATTGGGATTTATTTGGTTGTGAGAGAGATTGAACAACTAATAGAATTAAACACTTGATCTTGACATGAGAAAGCTTTTTCAAGTAGTATTTGATCCCCAGGCTGACACATATGGTTGTTGGTCATTTTTGTGAGAGTAGATTGTTCTTGTGCTATGAAATACAAGGGGGAGAAATAATCCTAGGTCCTTTGTATGCTTGAAGTCAAAAAGGATCTCATAACTCCATTTATAAATTAATTTGCAAAGTCATTTTTACACTCAACTTCGATAAACAATTGTTTTGCTCAACCTAGTTTAAAGCATAAGTTTAATGATTAACTATATTCAACTCCAATCCTCGTGGGAACGATAATCTTTTTATACTACTTTGTCACGACCCGTGCACCTACGGTGTAAGCTATTTGGCGAACAGTATCTAGGCTCCTTGAATTGAAATTATGATATCTCTAAGGAACCTAAAAGGAGTCAAGAGAGTTGAATTGAATGAAAAATAGGAGCCAAGATCATGAATCTTAAGTGTTGCTTCATTGTGTCTTGTATGGAACTATAATAGAGTCATACGAGAAAGTAGGCATGCATAGAGTTTCTATAAAGCTAGAGCTTGTTCCAATGATTGAATCATGTCTCATTTGATGTGTCTAAGCTAAGAGAATAAAGCCCCACTTAGTTGCATGTGTTTGGCTAAAAAGGGGAAGAAATAATTAAAGAGAAAAGCTTGTGTTCTTGTTTCAATATAGCTTTCTAACCTTTCTCACATACATTGCTTAGATGTTTGCTTGTCATTGGATGCTTATGTGTATGTTTGAACTATGAGATATGTTTTTACCCATTAAATATATGTTATGGTACCATTATGCCTCTTGAAATGCGTTTATCAATGCAAAATGGCTTGAATAGGCATAATTATGCCAAAAAGTCTCTTAACATAGGTGAGCATGAGTCAAAAGTCCTTAAGAATAGATAAGCTAAAGCCAAAAGTCTAAAGCAGAGTGACGCTAAATAAAAAATTCCTTGAAAGTGGGTGAGACAAATCTAAAAGTCCCAAAGAAATTGGGCAAGGCCAGACTAATGCCTTTGAGAATTATGTTTGACATGTATGAGTTCATATGACAAGGAAAATTATTTATGTATGTTTATTAGTAGCTTATGTGGCATGCATGTACTCTTTGACATATAAATACATTCTTTATGTATGTTTGAAAGAGTAAAGAGCTATTAGGATTTTTCAAAGGAAAAATTACAATGAAGGACCCATATCATCAAATATTTACAATAAAGGACATTAAAAATCAAAATTATTTTCCTATACCTAGTAGTAAATCCCCTAAAGCCTCATGGTAATGATGGTCCTTATTGGTAATTTTAATTTTTAAGGTCTTTCAATTTTCAATGATATGGGTCCTTCATTGTAATTTTTTCTTTTTCAAATCTCACTCTTCCTCCACATATGTCTAACCACGCCTAGGTGAACCAAGTTAACCAAGAAATGGAGGCCAAATATCTTGAAGAGTAAGACTTTGCCAATGGAATAGATAATTAGGCATTTTGATGGCATTTTGATGTTAAGATTTGTAACCACATGATGTACATGTGATGTAAACATTTGAGCATGTTCAAATGTATGTAAATATATTATATGTATCCATTTTGAAGGTAAATGAATGAATATGTGAGTTCTTGCCACCCTTATGCTATTATGCTCATGTGTATGAATGCAAGTGGCAAGGTGAGAATGAGTTTTATGATGATATAAACCATTTAGAATGCTTCTTTAGGCCGTAGTTATGTTTTTAGACTTTCTCAAGTGGTTGTGGAAAGATGAGTATGGCATTTGGTGCATTTTAAACCCTTTATAGACTTCTATTTTGACCATTTCTTGAGCTGAACCAAAGTCTGAACAAATGGATATTTTTTGCTTGAAATCTGGCCAAAAAATAGGTCTCATCTAGAGCTTTTCATAGTGTAACACCATATTTAACTATTCTTCCTTATCTATAGCTTAGCTTCCTTCCATTAGTCTCTCAAGTTTTCTAAGAAAATGGTATTAAAATATTCAGTTATTATTGCATTACATCGTAGATAAAAATTTTATTTCATGTCCCGTGGACTATATTGTAATATTTGATTTTCGTTAAACAACAGAAATGGGAGCATTTTCAAAGCAAGTCCGCCAAAATGAATTAGTTAAGATTCCAAAAAATTTGAGTAACATTTTAGACTCCTAAAAATGAGAATCACAGGCTCAAACAGAGAGAAAAATGGAGCTAGAATGAAGAAACAAAATTTAACAAAAAACTTACAAAACGTAATGGCATTTTTGTAATTTTGAACAAATTTTAGAATTCACATAGGAGGGCTTTTTAAATGAAATTTTTGAGTTTTCTAGGGTTATCAGAGTCTCTAAAAATCATGGGAAGCCCTGGAACAGTTAAAACCCCTCTAGTAAACGTTTTCTAATGTTGGTGTACCCGAACTTTGACGGATTTATTCAAGAAGATTTTAGCTCTAATTTGAGTGATTCCAAAGGCAATTTACTAAATTGGGAACCTAAATTTTATAATGGAAAAGATAGTTCTCAAAAAGGAGCTAAAATGAATTAGAAACGAAAATGCCAAAAACGAAGGGCAAAATAAAATTTTTTTAAAAGTCTTTATTCCTCCCTCCTATAAATAGATGGCACCCCACTCTCCCACTTATTTAGATTCATATGTTTCTGCCCCAAACCAGAGAAAAAATCCTAGGAGAGTGGCCTACAAGAGGAAGAGAAAAAGGAGGAGAAATCAAAGGCCAAAGGTATAGATTTTGGTAGTTTTTTATGCTCTTTCCTTTTCAAACCTCTTCTCCTCCATTTTTCTTTATTTCCTATGATTATATTGAAGTATATGAATCTATTTTAAGGGAGAAATTGAGGAAAAAATTCGGATTTGAAGAGAGAAGGCCAAAGAAAGGAAGATTCAAGTGAGAAAATAAGGAAAATAAGGTAATTTCTTATTCCATGATTGCTACCCCTTACTCCTCTTCTCTCCATGATTCACCCCACTCAAGAAGCAATAGGAGGGCTTGGATTTTGGATAGAACTAAGGGTGAATCTTAGGAAAAGGAGTGTGGAGAATAAGAATATGCAAAGGGAATTAACAAATAACCATGAAAATTCAAGATAGAAATTCTAGGGTTTCATGTGCTCCTTGTAAAATCTGAATTGATACCTTAAATTCTATGCCTAAATGAAAGTTTAAATAAGTTTCTAAGATCCCTAGAAGTCTCCCCATGTGCTTCCTCCATCAAGAAAACAAAGCAAAGTCCATAAAGGCCATTATGCTTCATTGTCTCGGCCTAAGAGGGTTGGCATACCTAGGGAGAGTTTTAAATGTTTTTTAAGCCCATTTTTGAGTCATATATGATGAATGAAAATGAGAGGAAGCCTTGGAAAAAATTTAGGAAGCCTAGAGAATGGATTGGTACCTTATGTTCCATAATATGACCTAAAGAAGCAACATGTAGTTAGGCTCTTTATTTTAATTGTGTGATGACTCCCAGAGGCTTAAAAGGAGTCAAGAATCATATATGAAAGGAAAGAATGGAGCCTAGAATTTATTTGATGGGTGTTGCTTCATTAGGTGCATTCTTGGAACCATAAAAGGGTTTATAGACCAGGTTAGTGTTTAAGAAAGATGTGTGGCCTTAGAATTAATTCCATAAACTTAATTGGCTTCCATAAATTGTGTTTAGGCCAAGAGAAATCATTCCCACACATTTGTGTGTGTGAGGCCGAGGAAGGGAGAGCACATTCAAGAGAAAAAGTGTGTGGTTGCATTCAAGGTAGCTCTCACTCCTCCTTCTCTCATGCATGAATGTATGCTTGGCTTGTCTTTGAGTATGTGTATGTGTGTTTTAAGCCATGAAAAGTATTCTAGCATGATTTCTTATGCCATGGTACCATAATCATGTATTATGTTTTTAAATGATATTTGTTATGCTTACTTTAGTTTGCTTAAGTGTGGAAAAGCCAAGAACCCTTAGCCATGGTGAGGATGAGCCAAGAACTCTTTAAGTTTAGTTGAGATAAAGTAAAGAGTCTCCCAAAACTGATGTTAACTGTTAAGAGTAAGGTTGAGTTAAAAACCTCTTAAAGAAATGGGTAAGGCATGTCCAAAATCCACAAGTGAATGGATGAGGGTAATTCACTTACTTGGTAGGCCTTTGTATGCTATGTATAACTTGTTCAAATGTTAAGAATATCTCTTGAATGATTGCACATGTCAATATACCGATGCATGTATTTGTAAGACTTGTTTTGCATCTTTTATGTGTGATTGAAAGGGAGATGAGCTATTGGAATTCTTTGAATCTCATTCCCTCATCTCCAATGTTCTAACATGCTAGGTGGACCAAGAAAACAAGGAAATGGGAGCTAACCACTTGAGAGATAAGAGCATGACATCAAAGTGCAAAGATTTTGTTTTTTTAAGGCCATATGAGTGGCAAATGTTATAATCCATTATTGTATATGTCCTATGATGTTATGAACATGTATAATTATACCAATGTATCATGTACAAATGAGATTTAAGGTTATATGTATAGAAATGTGCATTTTGGACATGTAATAGCAAACTTGCATTATGGAAATGTATGTATAAATGGAAGTGGAATGGCCAAATTGAGATGCATAAGGTTTGGAACCACTTGGACAGTACATACAAGTCATATTTATGCTTTTAAACTTGGCCAAGAGGTGCCAAATATCGAGGGAAGTCATTTGGACACATTTGGTATCTAATATGGATCAAAATTGACCATATTAGAAACCTATACCACTTTTTATCCAAATGAACTCTTCTTGATCTAACATTTGGCATACATTTAGATCCTGTTGAAAGCTTTTTGGGAAGCTAAAGTGCAAAATTTTTGGAGGTCTATGGAATATTTGATGAATTTCCAATGTTGACAAATTTTCTTAAATTGGTTTAGTGTACTGTTCACTCAAGTCCGAAATTAAATTCTATCATTCATAGGTCAAATGATGTCCAATTGCCACAAAATTTTATATGAAGGAACTAAACATTTCCAATGAATTGTGACAACTAGAAGCACCTCATTTGGATGTTTAGAAAGGGAGATATAAATTTTTGAAGTTTCAATCTAGTGTCAGGCATTTAGACAGACCTATGTTACTATTTGATTAGTTTTTGAGACATAGACGTACCTAAACTGGCATGAAGTTATTGTTTCCCTCTAGATGACATCTATAGCTTTCCATATTGTATCATTTGTATGGATTGGATTTTTTGAGAATTAATTGGACATTTTTTAAGTTCATAGCAAAAAACTTGTATCAATACCAATAGCCAGTCGAACCTTTGCACCTTTTTGGATGTCAAACATCCTCTGTGTGACATTTCATGGCCTAGATATATTTTTATATAAAGTAGACATCTGTAACTTTCCATAATGGTAAATAATACATGATTTTGATATTTTTAGAATTAGTTATGATTTTTCAAAGTTTGTGACAGAAAGTGAAAATTTCTGGCCAAGGCTACATCATACAATTTTATGTATTCTCTTGCCTTGCACGAGTTCTAGGCCACTTTTGGTGATAGAAATGAGTTGTATCTATGCAATTAAATATGATAATGTGATATATTAACTCACATGGTCCACGTGACATCGAATGGAATTTTTATCTCCTACGCAACGCAAAAATATTCACTTTTTAATGTTATTTTTCCTTGCCTCTTCACGGAATTCATGGCATGAAACATCGAGATAGTATGAAATAAGCTACAAATATATGGTGTTACACATAAGAACTCAACCATATCATTCTCTTATTTAAATACACCCATACAACTCAAAACCATCTTAAGATGTGGACAAAAACTTGAGCTCATGAACCATATACATAAAAATCACATGTTCAGCCTTGGATTAGTGTGCCAAGTTTCTGTCATGAACTTTGGAAAATTATAACTAATTCTATAGAAATCAAAATCAAGCACATTATGCCATTATGAAAAGCTATGGATGTCTATTTTATGCTAAAAATAAGTCTAGAGCAAAACAAGAATGCCTAACTACTGGAAATTAATGGAATAATACCCAACTCATCTAGCACTACTAGTACTGACATAGAACTTCAAAAATTCATATTTCCTTGCTCAAACATCCAATTGGGGTGATCTTAGTACCCATAGAAATCTTATCATATATAATTTATGCTTATAAAATTTCCTGAAAAATTTCATTGATTTGGTCAAATCTTGACGTTAGGTTCCAAAATGCTAATTTTGTGCTTTCTAAGGGTCTCAAATAGTCTAAATTAGCTTCTAAGACATTCATGGCTACTTGAGCATGTGGGAAAGTACAAAAATGGTCTATTAAATATGTCTTAAAGGTGGTGTACAAATCCAGATTTCACAAACTCACACTATTACCCAAAGGTATACACAAGATCATATAAGCTTCACCTTGCCATTCAATGTTAAAAAGTTTCTACAACATTCACATGGCATCAAATCTCATATATACATCAAACATCCATTTATTTACACATGTTCAAATGGTTATACAATATATTCATTATAAGATTACATCATATCCATCAAAATGGTAACAAAGTGGACAAAATAACACACTTTCTTGTCAATCTTCCTCTTTCAAGCTTGATGGCTTCCATTTCTTGGGTCACTTGGTCCACCTAGACATGTTAGGTAATGGAGATGAAGGAATGAGATTCTAGGAATTCCAATAGCTCTTCTCCCTTTCAACCATACATAAAGAATGCAGATTCAAGTCTAAAATGTATGCATGGGCATCATGGAGTGCATAATCATACATAAGACATTTCTTGCACTTAAGAAGTCATATAAAACATACATAGACTTGCCAAACAAGTGGTTTAGCCTCACTCAATCTCTTTAGGGATTTTGGACTTGCCTCACCCATTTTCTTAAGAGGCTTTTAACTAAGCCTCACTCTTTAGAGACTTTTGGCTTTGTCTTACCCATTCTTAGGGATTTTTGGCTCATCCTCACCTTAGCTAAGGGACTTTTGGCTTCACCACACTCAAGCAAGTCATTCAAGTTCATAAAAGTATCATTCAAGTATATAAGCGAAGTATCATGGTATCATGCCATATAAATACATGCTAGAACATCTTTCATGGCTTAAAACATACACACACACATTCAAAAACAAGATAAACACCCACTCATGCATGAGAGAAAGAAGAGAGAGCTACATTGGTGCACAATAACAAACTTTTCTCCTTGATAATAGTTTCTCTCCCTTGACCAAACACTCACAAGAAAGTGGAACTTGATTCCTTTGGCCTAAACACATTACATGGAAGCCAATTACACTCTTGGAACAATTTCTAAAGCTACACATGTACTTAAAAAGCTAAATGGCTTAAATGATTCAATTATGGTTCTATAAGGCACCTAATGAAGCAACCTTGGGAAAACATAATCCTGGCTCCATTCTTTTCTTTAATCTATGAATTTTGACTCCATTTAGATCTCTTGGAGCCATCACACAATCATTTCAAGGAGCCTAGGTAGGTGTTGCTTCATTATACTACAATATGAAACTTATATCTCAATTACACTTTCTAAGGTTTCTAAAATTTTTTCAAGGCTTTCTCTCATACTCTTCCATCATACATGATACAAAACTAAGTTTGGAAGAAATTAAAACACTCCCTAGGTGCATGAATCCCTTTAGGCCGAGGCTATGCTTCCAATTGGTACTAATGGAGTTTGTTTGATTTCTTTGATGGGAGAAGCATATGGGAGGCTTCCATGATATCTTAGGGACTTACACAAACTCTTAGACACCTTAAATCATGGCTAGGAAGCTTCCTACAAACCGAGGTGCAAGTAAAATCCTAGGCTAGATATTTTCCAAATCAATGGTTCTTTCTTGGATTTCTTTGCATATTCTGGTTTCTCATACTCTAAATCCTAGGATTCATCCTTGGTTTGGTTCAAAAATAACTTTCTCTTGGCTATCCATATGATGGCTGAACCATTCATAAAGGGAGCAAGAAAGAAGAGGCATGAAAACTAATGGATTTACCTTGAATTCAAGCTTTTCTCAAGAGCTTTCCCTTTTGCCTTGGTCCTCCTCTTGGAATTTGAACTCCTCCCCTCTGGTTTGGATTCAAAATAGAACTAAATCATGCACTAAAATCATGGAAAGAAAGAGGAGAAGAAGGAGAACAAGTTTAATGAAGGAAGGAGCAAGAAATTCCTTGATTCTCCTTACCTTTTCCTAGGCTTTTCTCCTCCTTTGAAGCTCCCTCTTTTGTGCCACTTTTTGCAGAACTTCTCCCTGGTCTTGGATAGAATTCAGGTTAGCCAAATGTGAAGGAGAGGTAAGGCGCCACCTATATATAGCTAGGGACTCTTAAAGAGCTTTTTTAAAATGCCAAATTTGTCCTTCATTCTTGGCTTTTTCATTTTAGTCTCATTTCAACTCTATTTCAAGACCGTCTTTTCTATCATAAGGCAATGGAAAGAGCCTTTGGAACAGTGTTGAAATAAGGTAAGAAACCTAGCCTTTCATTGCATCTTCTTAGTTATCTCCCATGGCGCTTGTTCGGGCAAGATAGAGCCTAATCACGAAAAGATAAATTCTGACCTAATCAAGGAAGAATCATAGGTTTTGGAGTGTGAGAAGTAAGTAGGTGCAGAAAAATTCAATTAAAATGCATTAGAAAACAAGTTAACAAAGTTAGGGATTTTTGTGTACCTTGTCCAAGGTGGAGCTTCCTAGTAGTCATTTAAATTGTCTAAGAGTTTGTAAGGATTCCTAAGACACCTAAGAAGTCTTACAAGTGGCCATTCCATAAGAGAAATGAAGGAAACTCCATAGGTGCATTAAAGGGAGCATGTCTCGATCTCACTAAGAATGAGCACCTAGGGAGTGTTTTAATTAGCTCCAAGGCTAGAATGGCATTACATATGATGAAAGAACATGAAGAAAGCTTTGGAAAAATTTTATATGCCATGAATAGTAAGATGAAGGTGCAGGCTCCTTAATGTAGCTTAATTAAGCAACATATAGCTAGGCTCCTCAAAATGATTGTGTGATGGCTCCAAGAGGTTTAAAGGAGCCAAGAAACTTAGATTGAAGGAGAAAATAGAGCCAAGATCAAGAGATATCATAGTTGCTTCATTAGGTCCTTTATAAAGCCATAATAGTGTCTTAGAACAAAGAGTACTTCCATAGCAATTGTACAAAGCTAAAGTTGTTCCTATGAATGATGTGTGTCTCTTGTGATGTGTTTAGGCCAAGAGAACTTAGTGCCTTCAAACTTCAAGGGTTACCCAAAAAAAGGGAGGAAGATTTCAAAGTATGGAACATTGGCTCCAAGGTAGCTCTCTCTTCTTTCTCTCATACATGAGTGGGTGTTAATCTTATCTTTAAATGTGTGCGTATATGTTTTAAGCCATGAAAGATGTTTTAGAATGTGTCCATATGCCATGAGGCCTCCTTGATGTCTTAAAAACTCACATAAACTCTTAGACACCTTAAATTATGGCTAGAAAGCTTCCTACAAACCAAGATGCAAGTGAAACCCTAAGCTAGACATCTTGCAAATCAACGGTTCTTTCTTGGATTTCTTTGCATATTCTTATTTCCTACACTCTAAATCCTAGGATTCATCCTTAGTTCGGTTTAAAAATAACTTTCTCTTGGTTGTCCATATAGTGGCCGAACCATACATAAAAAGAGCAAGGAAGAAGAAACATGAAAACTAATGGATTTACCTTGAATTCAAGCTTTTCTTAAGACCTTTCCCTTTTGCCTTAGTCCTCCTCTTAGAATTCAAACTCCTCCCTTCTAGTTTGGGTTCAAAACAGAACCAAATCATGCATTAAAACCATGGAAAGAAAGAGGAAAAGAAGGAGAACAAGTTCAATAAAGGAAGGAGCAAGAAATTCCTTGATTCTTCATACCTTTTCCTAGGCTTTTCTCCTCCTTTGAAGTTCCCTCTTGTGCACTGCTTATGCAGAACTTTTCCCTGGTCTTGGACAAAATTTAGGTCGACCAAATGTGAGGGAGAGGTAGGGCGCCACCTATATATAGCTAGGGATTCTTAAGCAGCTTTTTAAAATGTCAATTTTGTCCTTCATTCTTGACTTTTTTGTTTTAGGCTCATTTTAACTCCTTTTCAAGAACCGTCTTCTCCATCATAAAATTTAGGTTTTCTAACTTCTAAATAGCTTTTAGAGTCACTCAAATTGGGTCTAAAACCTTTATGAACAAAAGGTCAAAGTTTGGATTCACTAATGTTCTAAATCGTATACCAGAGAAGTTTTAACTATTCTAGGGGTTCCTAAGACATCAAAGAATCCTCCCACATGCTTCTCCCATCAAAGAAATCAAATAAACTCCATTGGTGCCAATTGGAAGTATAGCCTCAGCCTAAAGGGCTTCATGCACCTAAGGAGTGTTTTAATTTCTTCCAAGCTTAGTTTTGCATCATATATGATGGGAGAATATGAGAGGAAGCTTTGAAAAAATTTTAGAAAGCCTAGAAAGTGTAATGGAGATATAGGTTCCATATTATAGCATAATGAAGCAACACCTAGCTAGGCTCCTTGAAATGAGTGTGTGATGGCTCCAAGGAGTTTAAATGGAGTCATGAGTCATAAATTAAGGGAGAGAATGGAGTGAAGATCATGTTTTCCCAAGGTTGCTTCATTAGGTGCCTTATGGAGCCATAATTGAACCTTAGAAGCAATCTAACTTTTCAAGTGTATATGTAGCTTTAGAAATTGTTTCAAGAGTGTAATTGGTTTCCATGAAATGTGTTTAGGCCAAAGAAATCAAGTCCCACATCCTTGTGAGTGTGTGGCCGAGGGAGAGGAAGTATTTCTAAGGGTTAAGGTGTGCTTTTGCCACTAAGGTAGCTCTCTCTTCTTTCTCTTATACATAAATAGGTGTTAATCTTGTCTTTGAAAGTGTTTGTGTGTGTTTTAAGCCATGAAAGATGTTTTAGCATGTGTCCATATGCCATGGTACTAGGATGCTTTGTTATGCACTTGATTAATGTTTTATGAACATGTTTTGTTTTGCTTGAGTGTGGTGAAGCCAAAAGTCCTTTAGCTAAGGTGAGGATTGTAATATCCAATTTTTGTTAAATGATGGAAATGGACGCGTTTACAAAGCAAGTCCCCCAAAATGAATTAGTTAAGGTCTTAAAAAATTTAAGTAACATTTTAAACTCCTAAAAATTAGAATCCCAGGCTCAGACGGAAAGAAAAATAGAGTTAGAATGAAGAAACAAAATTAAACGAAAAGTTGACGAAATATAATGGCATTTTCGTAATTTTCAACAAATTTTAGAATTCACATAGGAGAGCTTTTTAAATGAAATTTCTGAGTTTTTTGGGGTTCTTAAAGGCCCTGAAAACCATGAGAAGCACCAAGACAATTAAAACCCCTCCGATGGACATTTTCTAATAATGGTGGACCTGAACTTTGACGGATTTGTTCAAGAAAGTTTTAGCTTCGATTTAAGTGATTCCAAAGGCATTTTATTAAATTGGGAACCTAAATTTCATAATAGAAAAAGACGATTCTCAAAAAGGAGCTAAAACACACTGGAAACGAAAATGCCAAGACAAAGGGGCAAATTTGAAATTTTTGAAAAGTTTTTCTTAACCTCCATATATATATGAGGTGCCCCTCCTCCTCACTTATTTAGACACAATTTTTTCTACCCTAAACCAAAGGAGAGAGTTAGGGTTTGAGGTGCACCAAGAGAAGGAAAAAGGGAGGAGAAAAATAAGGCAAAATGGTATAGAATTTCTTGGTTTTTTCATGCTTTCTCTTTAGTAAACCTCTTCTTCTCCATTTCCTCTTTCTTTCCTATAGTTTAATTGAAGTTTTTGGATCTGTTTTAAGGGAAGAATAGAGGGGAAATTTTGGATTTGAAGAGAGGAGGCCAAGAAAAGAAAGAAACAATCAAGAAAACAAGGTAAAATCTTCATCCCATAGTAGCTACTCCTTCCCCTCTTCTCTCCTTGGTTCGTCCAACATAAAAAGCTACAAGAGGGCTTAGATTTTGGGCAGAACCAAGGGTGAATCTTAGGAAATAGAGTGTAGAGAATAAGAATATGCAAAGGAAAGTAACAAACAACTATGGAAATTCAAGATAGCAAACCTAGGGTTTCTAGTATTCCTTGAAAATTTTGATTTGATGCCATGATTCCTAGGCCTAAATGAATGTTTAAATGAGCTTCTAAGATCCCTAAGAGGCTCCCCATATGCATCTTCCACCAAAGAAACAAAGCAAGTTCCATGGGTGCCAAGAAAAAGCCTAGTTTCAACCTACAAAAGTTAGGGTACCTAAGGATAGTTTTAAATTTTTTCAACCTATTTTTGAGTCATATATGATGAGTGAAGATGAGAGGAGACCTTGGAAAAAATTTAGAAGGCCTAGAGAATGAATTGGTGTCATAGGTTCCATAATATGAGCTAAGAAAGCAACATGTAGTTAGACTCTTTATTTTAATTGTGTGATGACTCCAAGAGGATTAAAAGGAGTCAAGAATCATAAATGAAAGGAAAGAATAGAGCCTAGAACTGATTTGATGGGTGTTGCTTCATTAGGTGTGTTTAGGAACCATAAATGAACCATAGGACAAAACTAGAGTTCCAAGTAGATATGTAACCTTAGAAATGATTTTAAGAACCTAATTGGCTTCCAATATTGTGTTTAGGCCAAGAGAAACCTATCCCACACCTTTGTATGTGTGAGGCCGAGGAAGGGAGAGCATTTTCAAAAGGAAAAGTGTGTGGTTGCAATAAAGGTAGCTCACTCCTCCTTCTCTCATGCATGAATGTGTACTTAACTTGTCTTTGAATGTGTGTATGTGTGTTTTAAGCCATGAAAAGTGTTCTAGCATGTGCATATGTATTGTGATATCATGATGTTGCATTATGTCTTCAAATATTGCCTATTTGCTTGAGTATGATGAAGCCAAAAACCCTTAACTATGGTGAGGTTGAGCCAAGAACCCTTAAAATTAGTTGAGACAAAGTAAAGAATCTCCCAAAAGTGAGGTTGACTCCCAAGAGTGTGGTTAAGTCAAAACCTCTTAGAGAAAGTGGGTGAGGCAAGTCCAAAATCTACAAGAGAATGGGTGAGGCTAATCCACTTGCTTGGCAAGCCTATGTATGCTTTGTGTGACTTGTTCAAATGCTAAAAATGCTTCTTGAGTGATTATACATGTCATTATGCTCATGTATACATTTTCAAGACTTGTTTTATATTCTTTATGTGTGATTGAAAGGGAGATGAGCTATTAGGATTCTTTGAATCTCATTCCCTCCTCTTCAATGTCTTCACATGCTTGGTGGACCAAGTAAGCAAGGTAAGGAAGCCATCAAGTTGGAAGATAAGAGATTGACAACCATTTGCCTAGTTTTGCTTCTTTTGTAGCCATACATATGGCATATGATGTAATCCTATAATGGAATTGTGATGTAATCATTTGAACATGTGTAATTACCCAAATGTTTGATGTATGTATAAGTTTTAGTGCCAAATGAATGATAATGTGCATTTTGGATAGTGAATGACAATGTAAAGCATGTGTAATCTTGTGTATGGCATAGGGTGAGAGAGTGAGTTTTCAAATTCTGGGTTTATGAACCTTTAAGACAAGTTTAGAAGGTCATTTTGGTTTATTCCCACTTGCTCAAGTGGTCATGGTTGCCTTAGAACTCAAAATGGACCATTTGGACCCCTTTGGTGATATAAAATGAGCCATTTTGCAACCTAATGTCAAGATCTAACCAAATGAACGAATCTACCCATAAAATATGGCACACATATAGATCTTATCCAGAGCTTTTTAGGAAGCTAAAGACCAACTTATTTGGAGTTCTGTGGAATTAATTATGAATTTTCAAAGTTGGCATTTTTCTGCTGAACTAATGCAGACACTGTTCATATGGTTAGAAATTTGGGTTGTGTCATTCGTGAGCCAAATGATATCCAATGCTTATGAAATCTTACAGGCATAACCTAGACATGATAAGATTTTCATGGCCGTTGACATCATCCCAATTGGACCTCTAAGCAAGCAGATATGAATTTTTTAAGTTGGAGATCAATACCAGGGATAACAGTCGATCTCTAGTACTATTCTATCAATTTCTGGTCTCTAACAGCCCCTGTTGAGGTCTAGACATATTTTTAACATAAAGTACACATCTGTAGCTTTCCAGAATGGTAAAGAATGTATGATTTTAATTTTTCTAGAATTAGTTATGATGTTTCAAAGTTCATAACAACAAATTGAAATTTCTGGCCAAGGCTGCACTCTTGAATTTCATGCACTCCATCGATTTGCACGAGTTCTAGGCTGCTTTCTTGGATGGTTTTGAATTGTATTAGTGTAATTAAATATGAGAATGAGTTGGATGATTCCATTTGGTCCATAGGACAACGAATGAAAAATTCATGCGCATGCAATGCAAAGAAATTGATTATTTTAATGCCATTTTTCTTGCTTCCTTATGAGATGCATGGTATGAGACATGAAGATAGCATAAGACAAGTTAGAAATTTTTGGTTTTTCAAGGATGAGCTAAAAGCCCCCAAGAACGGGTGAAACAAAGCCAAAAGTCTCTAAAGAGTTAAACTCAGTTAAAAGTCCCTTAAGAAAATGGGTAAGACAAGTCCAAAATCTCAAAGAAAATGGTTGAGGCTAAACCACTTGCTTGACAAACCTATGTATGTTTTATGTGACTTCTTGAGTGCAAGAAATGTCTTATGTATGATTATGTACTCCATGATATCTATGCATGCATTTTTAAACTTGGATTTGTATCTTTTATGTATGGTTGAAAGGGAAAAGAGCTATTAGGATTCATAGAATCTCATTCCTTCCTCCCCATTTGCCTAACATGTCTAGGTGGACCAAGTGAACCAAGAAATGAGAGCCACCAAGCTTGAAGAAGAGAGATTGCCAAGAAAGTGTGTGATTTGTCCACTTTGTAACCATTTTGATGGAATATAATTTAACCTTATGATGAACATGTTGTATAACCATTTGAACATATGTAATTACACAAATACTTGATGTATATATGAGAATTGATGCCATGTGAATGTTGTAGCATGTTATTGACCTTGAAGGGCAAGATGAAGTTTATATGTTCTTGTATATACCTTATGATGAGAGAATGAGTTTGTGAAATCTGAGTTTATGTACCTTTGAGACATGTTTAATAGACCATTTTGGTGCTTTCCCACGTGCTCAAGTGGCTATGAATGTCTTAGAAGCTAATTTGGACCATTTGAGACCCTTAGAAAGCATAAAATTAACCATTTTGGAACCCAATGTTAAGACCTAACCAAATGAATGAATTTTCTCAAGATATTTGGCATACATATAGATCTCATCCAAAAATTTTTGGAAATCTAAAGACCAGATTATTTGGAGCTTTGTGGAATTAATTATGATTTTTCAAAGTTTCTAATTTTTAGCTGTTCTGATATGGTTACTATTCATATGGTTAGTTTCTTCTTCTATATCATTTGAGGGCCAAATGGTGTCCAATGCTAATGAAATTTTATAAGAATAAACTAGACATAATAAGCTTTCTATGTCCACTAAGATCCCCTAATTGGATGTCTGAGCAAGGAGATATGAATTTTTGAAATTTTATGTTAGTACTAGTAGCGTCAGCTGAGTTTGGGTACTGTTCCATCAATTTCCAGGGGCTAGATGTTCCTATTTTAGTCTGGGCTTATTTTTATCATAAAGTATACATTTGTAGCTTTCCAAAATGGTATAGTGTGCTTGATTTTGATTTTTCTAAAATTAGTTATGATTTTTCAAAATTCATGACGAAAACTTGGCACACTAAACCCAAGGCTAAACATATGATTTTTATGTATATGGTTCATGAGCTCGAGTTGTTGACCACATCTTAAGATGCTTTTGAGTTGTGTGTGTGTATTTAAATAGGAGAATGAGATAGATTAGTTCATATGGTCCTCATGACATAAAATGAAAATTTTATCCATGATGTAACACGAAAGTAATTGAATATTTTAATCACATTTTCTTGGAAAACTTGTGTTATTCAAGGGAGTATGTTTAGAAATGAGATGAGATGAGGTAAATGAATATGGTCTTACACTTTATTGGTATCAGAGCCTGGTTTCAATCTAAGGACCTGTGGGTTATAGGCCCACCAATTACACTCTTGGAACCTATATCTCCATTATACTTGCTAGGCTTTTTAAATTTTTTTCATGGCTTCCTCTCATACTCTCCCATCATACATGATGCAACACTAAGTTTGGAAGAAATTAAAATACTCCTTAGGTATATAAACCCTTTTAGGCTGAGCTATGCTTCTAATTGGCACCAATGGAGTTTGTTTGATTTCTTTGATGGGAGAAGCATGTAGGAGGCTTCCTTAATGTCTTAGGGACTCACACAAACTCTTAGACACCTTAAATCATAGCTAGAAAGCTTCTTACAAACTAAGATGCAAGTGAAACTCTAGGCTAGACATCTTGTAAATCAATGGTTCTTTCTTAGATTTCTTTGCATATTCTTGTTTCTCATACTCCAAAACCTAGGATTCATCCTTGGTTTGGTTCAAAAATAACTTTCTCTTGGCTATCCATATGATGGCCAAACCATACATAAAGGGAGCAAGAAAGAAGAGGCATGAAAACTAATGGATTTACCTTGAATTCAAGCTTTTCTCAAGAGCTTTCCCCTTTGCCTTGGTCCTCCTCTTGGAATTCGAACCCCTTCCCTCTGGTTTGGGTTCAAAACAGAATCAAATCATGCACCAAAACCATAGAAAAAAAGAGGAGAAGAAGGAGAACAAGTTCAATGAAGGAAGGAGCAAGAAATTCCTTGATTTTTCATACCTTTTCCTAAGCTTTTCTCCTCCTTTAAAGCTCCCTCTTGTAATACCATATTTTTCTATTATCATACTCTTCCATTTCGAGCAATTGGTGCACATTCACAAGACAAAAAGTAAGGGAAAGTATGAAAATAACACACTTTTATCGCGTTACATCAGGGTACAGTTTTTCAATTCACGTTATGGACCCCGTGAGTTTCCTAACATCATTCTCTAATTATTTTCCATCCATATAAGTCATAAATATCTCAAAATTTTACATAAACCATGGATCAAGGGTCAAAACCCCTAAAATTTTCTTCATTCATTATGGCTGTACAGTGATAGATTTCAGGGGCAACTTTGAAAAATTATAACTAAATGAAGAAAAATTGAAATCACACAAACCATAGCTTTTTGGAAAGCTATGGATGTAATAAGTCTAAGCAATGAAAATCCCATCTGGACCATGTTTGATAATGAAATAGCCATAAAGGTCTAACTACCACCTGATATTGATACAATTCAATGTCATAAACTTCAAAAATATCCAATTAATTCTACAAAAATCTAATCTAAACAAATAATACCAATCTAGAAAGCTACGGATGTTAGCTAGAGGAAAAAAATAACTACAGACCAATTGAAGAATGTTCAGAGTGCAAAAATCAATCAAACAGTAACACAAGTCTGGCCAGTCACTTGGTACTGGACAGCAACTTTAAAAATTCATATCTCCCTCTATAGACATCTGATGACTCCCTAATTTAGGATGAAAAAAGAATAAATTAAAGATTAAATTAAGGAGGCAAAGTACTTTTCTCTTGATTAATAGGATTAAATGTGTATTCAATCAAACAAAATAAAGAAAGTGTTTCCATCGCAAAATCTTTATCAGTTTGAGCCTTATATTATGATTGATTTCAATTTTAGAGAAAAGTAAAAGATTAAAGAAAGAATTGAGAAAAGAAGGGGAAGCTAAGAAGTGAAAAATACAAGTGGAACAAATCCTTTCACTACAGCTAGAATTCAATTCGCTGTAGCGAGGATGCGACTTTGCTATAGCGAGAAAAGTGCTTCGCCATAGCGAAGTCGCGAGGCATACAAATTCCAGGGAGCAACTCGCCATAGCGCAGAAGTAGCGAGAGCAGCAGAAATTGGGGAATCTATGAGAACTCACTATAGCGAGAGGCATTCCTCACCATAGCGCCATAGCGAGATCAGCCTCTGAAACGTACAACTTTGGTTAGCAAGCTAAAATAGAGGAGAGGAGGCTAGGGCTTCATTATTCAGCGAAGAAAGAACGTTCTGGTCGACTAGGAGAGGAGGAAAATGCACGAGAGGTGTTGGAAAGGCTTCATACTGATCGAGAATTCATTGATTCTATCATTTATTCTTCAGATTAGGTGTTTCTACTCCATCTTCCCTTCTAGTAGATGATTGTTGATATGTTTGCTGAGATTGTTTGTGAGTTTCAAGCCATGAGCAGCTAAATCTTGTAACCCTTAGGGATTCTATGAACCTTTAATCTTTGGAGATTATTTCCTTTTTGATTACATGGATTATTGAAGATTTAGTGTTTAATCTGAATTATAATTCATTCTATTGATTGGCCTCCTTTAGTCTGATTTTGGGTTGGGTAATTAACCTTTGAAAGAAGGGAATTGCTTATAGACCATTGGTTAAACAACTTAGGTTTAGATATAGTCTAATTTGCACTTGAGATAGAAATATACTCAAGGGCCCTAGGTAGTCGAGATAAGGTCTGAGTTTAATTGAATATTAACTACTCCTTTGAGATATCAAAAGTGAGTTAATATAGGGGTTTAAATGGATCGAAAGACATTTGCACCTAATTAGACCTTGACTTTAAAATTGACATTAAGCCAATTAATTGAAAGGGGAATGATTAACATTGTGGATAAAGGGGATTAGAATTCCTAAGGTGTTTTTAATTACTTAATTTCTATTAAAACCATCTTTCATTATTGTTAATTGCATTTGAATTAATTTTCATAAAAACTCAATTACAATTTGATTTGTTTAACTAAAATGAACATGAGAACTCTAATACCTAATCACCAATCATACTGATTCTCTGAGGGATGACCTTGATTCATCACGTACTACTCTTACGACCTGTACACTTATGGTGTCATTATCTAGTGAGCATCAACATCCAAATGAGGTGATTTTAATAGACACAAGTCACTAGAAAGGTCTAGTTTCTTCTTGTAAAATTTTGTAACAATTAGACATCATTTTTCCCATGAATGATAGAGAACAAATTTTAGATTATATGAATAGTACCAGTAACCAAACTAGAAAATTTTCTCAACTTCAAAATTCTCCAAATATTCCACAGACCTTCAAAAAATACCCACTTTAGCTTCCCAAAAAGCTCTCAACAAACTTTAGAGCATGCCAAATTTTAGACTAAGAAGAGCTCATTTGAACAAAAAGTAACATAACTCACCAAAATGGCCAATTTTACCTCTCATAAGGTATCACTTTAGTCCAAATGGCCTTCCTTTGAGTTTGGTACCTCTTGGGCAAGTTTAAAAGCATAAATATGACTTGTATAGACTGCCAAGTGGTCCCAAACCTCATGCATCTTAATTTGACCATTCCACTTTCATTAATGCACTAATACATCAAGCCATCGAGAAGCCTAAATTCTCATTTCCATGGATTTCATGCCACATATGGTCTATACAAGAGTCATACATCATATTACATTTGTTTATGAGCTTACATCCCAAAAATAATATTTACAAAGCAACTTTGGTATTCAAATACATAACAAGCTACATAATGGACAAAGTATGACTTTTCAATGCTCTTGGCTTGCCTTCCTTGCTTCTTGGACATCACCTAGGCATTTCAAGATAATGGAGGGAAGGGGAGTGAGATTCCTTGAATCTCAATATCTCACATACCCATTCACACACACATTCAAGGCATAGACACATCAAAGTATATGTATGGAAGGTTTGGCAACCATAAAGTATGCAAAGTCACAATTTCCATGCCACTTATTCACATTCAAGCCAAAACCATGCTCTAAGGACTTTTTGATTTTGCCTCACCCCATTTTTAAGACTTTTGGATTTGCCTCACTCTTGGCCTAAGGACTTTTGACTTGGCCGCACCCTTCCAAGAGACTTCTGGCCTTGTTTTACCCATGCCATGCGACTTTTGGCATCTCCTCACCTTCATTAAGGGACTTTTGGCATCACCTCACCCTTATGAGCCATTTTCATAACCAAGGTCATTCAAGGAAACACATTGGTACCAAAGTCATGTCAAGGCATTAAGTGGCATGTTCTCAAGTCACAAGAGCATACACAAACACACAAAGACATACATATGCACACAAGAATGCAAGGAGAATGAAGTGGAGAGCTACCTTGGATTTATGCAAGCTTTTCTTGATCTTTTTCCTTCCTTTTTCGGTCCCATAAGCACACCTAGGTGGGTGTATGTTCTCTTGGCCTAAACACCATAAACAACACACAATTATATACTAAAGCAAGCCAAGACACTAAACTCACTCTTGAACACACACTTGATTCTATAAGTGGCATAATGGTTCCATAAATGGCCCATTGAAGCAACTCTTACATTTTAAGTTTTAAGCTCCATTCTCTTGTTAGTTTTAGACTTCTTGGACTCATTTAAAGTCCTTGGAGCCCTTACACATTCACTTGCACAATTGGAAAACTAAGTTGCTTCATAAGGCACCATTATAGACACCATTGTTCCATCTTCCAATCCATGGCTCCTAAATTTTTCCTAATGGCTTCTCCTATCTTCTAACATCATATAAAGTACCAAACCAAGGCTAGAACAAATTAAAATACTCCCTAGCCTAATGAACCTAGCTTGGCTGAAATATGCACCATAATGGAGGTTCATGGAGTTCTTGATTTTTTCTTGATGGGAGAGCCACTTGGGACGGTTTCTAGAGGTCTTAGGAGCTTAAGGAAACATTAAAATAGTCAAAGAATTACTCACACAAAATCAGATTTTCCAAAACCCTAGAAAACACCACACTTTTCTAACTTGATTTCTATTAGTTTTTCTTGAAATTTCTTGCCATATTCTCTTCCTCATGGTCTAAAACCCTAGTTCCCCTCTTTAGGCAGAAAAGCCTCCCCCTATATGGTTCTATTCTTGGCTAAAATATACACTAAGAAGAAGCAAGAGAAGGAAGCAACCAAGGTGAGAATTTACCTTATTCAAGTATGTTTTCTAAGCTCTTTCTTCTTGGTTTGTTCCACTATAAGGAACTCGAACTCCTCCCTTAATTTTTAGACCAAAATAGAATCATTCATCTCAAATAAACCATGGAAAGAGAGGAGGAAAGGAGAGGAACAAGATTGGAGGAAGATGGAGTATGAAATTCCTTATATTTCTTTACATTTCTCTTGATTTTTTTCCTCTTTCTCTCCTTCTCCTTGTGCACCTCGAAGAGCTACTCCATTTCTGTATTTTAGGTAGAAAAAGTTGTGCTTAAGAAGGTGGGAGAAAAAGGGATAAGTGTGTGGAAGCTTCAAGAAACATACTTTTTCAAAAATTCCAATTTCGTCCTTCTAAAATGGCATTGTCATTTTGACTTTGTTTTAGCTCTTTTTTAAAAACTATCTTTTCCATTATAAAATTTAAATTCCCAATTTAATAAAATACCTTTGGAATCACTCAATTTGGAGCTAAAACCTTCCCGAACGAATTTTATCGTCGTTGGAAAAAATACACCGGAGGGACTTTACTAGTCTCAAGGCTTCCCATGATTTTTAGAGCCTTTGAAAACCTTGGGCAACTTAAATTTCCCATTTAGAAAGCCCTCCTATGTATTTTTTCAAAAGTTGCACTTATTTACGAAAATGACATTATGTTTCATCAGTTTTTGTCACAAATTGTTTCTCCGTCCTAGCTCATTTTTTCTTTCCATTTGAGTCTAGGATTATCATTTTTAGGAGTCTAGGACTCTATCTAAATTTTTCAGGACATTATCTAGCTCATTTCAAAGGACTTGCTTTTATATGGCTCATTTCGTCATTTTATAGAAATTACATTCATTACACCTCTTGTGTGCCACTTTTGCAGAACTTCTCCCTAGTCTTGGATAGAATTTAGGTTGGCCAAATGTGAGGGAGAAGTAGGGCACCACCTATATATAGCTAGAAACTCTTAGGGAGCCTTTTAAAAATGCCAAATTTGTCTTTCATTCTTGATTTTTTTGTTTTAGGCTCATTTTAACTCCTTTTCAAGAACTACTATTTTATCATAAAATTTAAGTTCTCTAACCTCTAAATAACCTATGGAATCACTCAAATCGGGTTTAAAACATTCCTGAATGAAAGGGTCAAAGTTCAGGTTCACTAATATTTTAACTTGTACACTAGAGGTATTTTAACTGTTCTAAGGGTTTCTATACTTTTTAAAGCCTCTACAAACCCCAAGAAAACTCATTTTTCCTATTTAAAAATCCTTCCTATAAATTTTTAAATAAGTGCCTAAATTTATGAAAATACCATTACGTTTCGTTGCATTTTTATTAAATTCCGTCTGGTTATTCTGACTTCAGTTTCAAGGCACGTCTGACCTTGGATCATCATTATTTGAAGTCTAAAATATTATTCTAATTTTATTAGACCTCAAATCCCTCTCTTTGGAGGACTTTCTTACATACATTTATGGATAAACAGAACATTATGTTTCTCACGTCTTCTTACATTTTCAGAGGATCAGATATTACACATAGAGTCAAAGAACACTCAATTTAAAGCTCTAGAAAATTTATTATGATTTTTCAAAGTTAGCTAAATTATGCAAAAACTGTCAAGGGTACTGTTCATATGGTCAGTTTGTTTTTCTATGTCATTTTGTGCGTCAAATGAAGTCTAATACTTATGAAATTTTACAAGCATAAACTAGACATCATAAGCTTTCCGTATCCATTAAGAACACCTCATTTAGAGCTTTATGGAGGGAGACACAAATTTTTGAAGTTTTAGGTCCTGTAGCTATCTAAGAGCATGACCTGATATACTGTTATATTATTTTTCATGTGTTAAATGCTATTGTCTTGGTTTGGAATTATTTTTAATCATTAGTAACATCCAAAGGTTTCCAGAAAGCTATCATATGCAAGATTTTGATTTTTCGAGAATTATTTATGAATTTCCAAAATTTATATCAAAAATTCAGAACACCAACTTGAGAGCAAAATTCTGGTTTGTGAAATATGGTTCCAAATCTGAAATCCTTGAGATGAATTATGATGTTTCTAATATGAATGGATATGTTATGGATGGAAAATAAAATTTATAAGTCCACATGATCCTGAAAGCCAAGAATGATATAAATGGGTTTTTAGTTATGCAAATTCCCTCAACACAAAGTGCCTTTTTCATGTAATTGTATTAAGAATTAGCCTATGTGATATAACTTAAAGGCTAGGAAGCTAAGGTATTACACTAGCCTTAGTATTTCATGGATTATATGGTATGTGCACTTGTGTTCCTTATACTTAGGTGACTTGATCTATACTTTGAATGTGGATTATGCTACTGAGATTCTTCCCAAAATCTCACTCCCTTCTCCATTCCCTATTAACCTAAGTCAAGTAAAGAAAAGCAAAGCACCAGAGGAAAGCAAAGATAACCAAGGGATCAGTTAATTAGGAGAAGAGAATAGATCACATTATTTAGTTTTATAATGTTATATTCATGTTTATAGAATATGTAAAAAGAAATTCTTAGTATGATTATAATGTATTGGAAAGTTAAGTGTATCTCTGTGTTGTATAGTATATTGTATGATTAGTATTGAGTATGATATGAGTTGTGAATAGATTTATATAATCTTGAATGATTTTTCTAATGCATAGGAGTTAGGGGAGATTGTTTGAGACCATCTTTTTAGGCGTTGACTCCAATCTAACTTACCCTCTTGTGTAATGGAAAGGAAATACTATCCTAACCTGTTTATCAGTTTTATGAGAGGAAATAAAAATTTCCAAATATCTTCTACTATTTAATTTACTTAATCATTGATTTATTGTAATGTTGAGCTTAAACGTATAAGATGAGAGTTAGTAAAACTAGGTTTGACATATGAGTTACTTGGATCTAATTGATCCACCTGGTCTTTCCATGTTGCCTGAACAAGAATAGCTAGACTTTAATGTTGATAACTAATTTGCAAAAAATGAGAATAGGGTGAACAACCTACATAACTCGTATGATGAGAGCAGAGACAAATTTTCTTAGTCAAGGTTATAGATAAGTAAATTAATAAGAACATCTGTCTTAGTTAGTTTATTTCTAATTTTTTTATTAACTTTAATTCCATAGCTGTAAGGTGTGACATAACCCATGCATTTGACAATGTATGATGCTTGGCCACTTCTTTGTGGACAAAAGGTTATAGTACCCTTCAATGAATCAAACAAACCAATTAGAGAAGGAGGTGGCTTCTGTAACATCATCATTTCTAACTCATATCCATCATCCCTTACATGCTCATGTGAGATATAATAAGAATAAAGTGAGAACTTCCATTAAATTAATACACTTTCTTGCGTTGCGTCATAGTTAAAAAATTCATTTTGGTGTCACATGGACCATGTGAGCTCATGTCATGCATCCTCATATTTAATTCCATCATTACAACTCATTTGCCTCATAAAAAAATGCTTTCAACCCATGGGACATGAATATTCATTCTCGGCCAGACTTGGCCTCATTTCTAGGAAAAATTTGGAAAATCATAACTAAATATAGAAAAATCAAAAATATGTAATCTTGGCTATTATGGAAATCTTGGAATGTCTACTTCATGTTAAAAATATGTACAAGTCATAACATCCCACACAAAGGGCATTTGACACACGAAATGGTTTGGAGGTCGGACTGGGTTCTAATGCTATCACAGTTTACTAATATAAAATTCAAAAATGTCCAATTAATTTCACAAAAATCCAATCCATGTAAATAATACCAATATGGAAAGTTGTGGATGTTAACTAGAGAGGAAAAATATCTCTAGATCAGTTCATCAAGCCCAGATTTCAGAAATCGATGGAATAGTACTTTTGGTCAGGCAAGATGATTGATACTGGACAGAAAATTCAAAAATTTGTATCTCTCTCTCTCTAGACCTCCAAATGAGGTGATTCTAGTTGGCACAAGTCACTGTGATTTCCTAGTTTCTCTGTATGATATTTCATGTCCATTGGACATCATTTGAGGCTCGAGTGACAAAAAACATTTTCGGACCATTGTAACAGTACATCAGACCATTTCTATAAATTTTGCCAACTTTGAAAAATCATCAAATATTCTGTAACCCTCTGAAAATTATAAACATTAGCTTCCCAAAAATATCTCAATGAGACCTAAGTGCATGTAAAATTTCAAATCAAGACTAACTCATTTGGCTAAAAAGTGATATAGGAATCTATAATGGTCAAATTTGGCTCCATATGAGGTACCAAACTTGCCAAATGGTCTTCCCTTGGTGTTGGCACCTTTTGGGCAAGTCTAAAAACATATTTAAGACTTGTGTGAGCTGCCCAAATGGTCCCAAACCTCATGCATCTCATTTTGGCCATTCAACCCTCACTTATACACATATTCATCAAACTTTAAATTCTCATTCTATAGCCTCACATACTCAAAACATGGGCTAGTGGTCATATATCATAATCATACATCTAAACATCACATAATAGTGCATTTACACATGTCTCAACATTCATAATACATATACAACCTCATATACATGATAAACCATCATTATGGTTCCAAAATCAACAAAACAAGACACAAGGTTGTCCATCTCTCTTCCTCATCGTTGTTGGCTCCCTTCACCATAATTTCTTGGTCCACCTAGCATGTTAAATCATTGGAGAGGAGGGGATGAAATTCAAAGAATCCCAATAGCTCATCTCCCATTCAATCACACATAATATGTGCAAAGCAAGCTTTTCAAATGCATGTATGGAAAAATTGAAGTCATGGACATTTTCAAAGCAACCTTGGCATGTGAATCAATCAACAAGACATTCAAGAGTTCTCCAAGTGTTTGGATTGACCTCATACTTCTCCTCATGGATTTTGTACTTACCTCACCCAATCTTTAAGAGCGTTGGACTCAATCATACTCTTAAGAGCCCACTTTGCTTTTGGAAGACTCTTTGCTATTTCTCAACCAAGCTCAAGGGTTCTTGGCTCATCCTCACCAAAGGGAAGAGTTCTTGGCCTCTCCTCACTCAAGCAAACTCATACAAAAATCAGAGATTCATTTAAAACATAACATGGCATCAAGGATCATGGAATATAAAGGCATGCTAGCATACTTTTCAAGGCTTGAAAATGCACATACACACATTCTAAAACAAGCTAAATACACATCCATGCATGAGAGAAGGTAGAGAGAGCTACCTTGCACCATTCCACACACTTTTTCCTTAGCTTTCAAGTCTCCTCTTTCGGCCACACACCCACAATTTGGTGGAGATAGTTTCTCTTGGCCTAAATACAATTTATGGGAGCCAATTAAGTCAATGAAACATATTCTAAGGCTACATCACTAGATAAAATACTAGATTGCTCTATAGGCTCCATTATGGTCCATATTGGCACCTAATCAAGTAATACTCCTTAAATGATTTCTAGGCCTCATTCTTTCCTTTCAAATATGATTCTTGACTCCTTTTAAGCCTCTTTTTAAGCCTCTTGGAGTCATCACATCATTAAAATAAAGGGCCTAGCATCATGTTACTTCTTTAGGTCCTAATATGAAACCTATGACACCAATTCACTTCCTTTGAGTTCTAATTTTTTTCCAAGGCCTTTACTCATCTTCACTCATCACATATGACTCAAGAATGGCCTTAGAAAAATTTAAAACTCTCCCTACCTATAGGAACTTGCCTAGGCCGAGACTATGGCATCCTTTGGCCTCCATGGAAATTTCTTTGCTTCCTTGAAGGAGGAAGCTTGTGGGGAGCATCTAAGGTGTCTCAAGAACTCATTTACACTCTTACTTAGACCTAGGAAGCATCATACAAATTCAAAAATTAGAAGGTGCACTTAAAACCCTAGATTTTGCATCTTGATTTCTAATGCCTATTTCTTAGTTTCCATTACATATTCTTATTCCTCTCCATCACATACCTAAGAATCATCCTTGGTTTGGTTAAAAATCTGACTCCTTAGGGCAGAACACATGTGGGTCGAAATGGAGAAGAAGGGCCATGGAAGATATCAACCATAGGATGCATTTTTACCTTGTTTCCTTAGTTAGTTTGGCTTAAATCTTGATTTCTCCAAGCTCTTCTCTTCAAATCCGAACTTTTCCCTCTGTTCTTCCTTCAAAACATACCTCAAAACTTCAGAAAAATCATGGAGAAGAAGAGGGAAAAAGAGGAGAAGAGAGTGGTGGAGAAAAAGTATGAAAAACATACATAAAAACCTACCTTTAGCTTGGAATTTCTTCTCCTTCTTCCTCCTTCCTTGTATGCCCAAAGGTTCTGGTCTTCTCTCTATTTTTTGTTCAAAAGAAAGTCCATGAAGAAGGAGGGCAGATGGGGACGTTTTTATAAGGGGCTTCAAGAACCAAACAATTACAAAAATTCTCATTTTGCCCTTTCATCTTGTCATTTTCATTTTAGCTTTGTTTTAGCTATTTTTTTAGAACTGTCTTTTCCATCATAAAAAATAGGTTCCCAATTTAATAAAATGCCTTTGGAATCACTCAAATCGGAGCTAAAACCTTTCCAAATGAATCGGTCAAAGTTCGGATCAACCGACATCGAAAAGAATACACCGGAGGAGTTTTACTGGTCTCGGGGCTTCCCATGATTTTTGGGGCCTCTAAGAACCCTGTGCAACTCAAAATTTCCATTTAAAAAGCCCTCCTAGGTGCTTTTTCAAAATTACACTTATTTACGAAAATGCCACTAGCCTTTCGGCAATTTTTTTGAATCATGCCGACCCCCGTTTCTGCGCAACTCAAGGCTCAAATCCTCATCTTCTATTATTTAAAATTTTATTCAAATTTTATTTCGCCTTGAATCACTCATCTCAGGGGACTTGCTTTGAAAACTGACTCATTTTGGTATTTTACGAAAAATCGGACGTTACAACTTCCTTGGTGCTTTTCGAGGTATGGTTGGGACTAACTTCAATGCATTTTTGATCAATTACAAGGATTAAAGGTCTATTCCTCAAGTATACAATATTGATATGTATAAGATCACCATACATGTAATATCCATTGATTATTCATTCTTTTACCACCTCAAGTTCATAATCTTACTATCCATTGTATTTTATCTTATAAACTAGGTTTGTTGTTCATAATGTGCATAAGAGGATTATTTTTCAAACATTAGGCAACAAGTGGAGACAGGGAAGATATGGATTGTATACAAATGATAGGACTTGCACTAAAGAGCAAATAATTCAAGATATCCTAAAAGGACATTGATAAGGATCACTAGGTGTAATATCCTGTCTTTTAAAATTCAAACTGAAATTGATGAGATAACAAAAGGAGATCCCAAAATAGAATGAAATAGGGTTAAACAAGAATAGAATAATAATCTGAGCATTTAAAAATGAGATTACAAAACTAAAGGTAGTGGTAAAATTATAATTTAGGGCCATCTTTAGTTTTGTAATCTCATTTTTGGATGCTTAGATTATTATTCTATTCTTGTTTAACCCTATTTCATTCTATTATGAAGTCTTCTTTTGTTATCTCATCAATTTCTGTTTGAATTTTGAAAGATCGGATATTCTATCAGGCTAGTTTTATAAACTATTGTTTTGAGGAGAAAACTTAAGCAGTCACACTTATTTTCTAAGAGGTACCTATTCTTGGATAATCTTATTACAATACTAGTTAATAACTGGGAAATTGCAAATGAGAACAAACAAAAATGAAGAAAGTTAACTATGTCACATATTGGTGGATCTAAAGGCCTTACATACAAGAAGAATGAAATGGTAAGTTCAATAAGGGTATTACAAGTCATTTGAGTCTTAAATGCAATTCAACATACGTTAGATATGTCTTCAAATTTGCAAAAAGCTAAGCATATGGGTCCAATTACATAGAGAGATATCTGGACTGCAATTCATAAACACAGTGATGGATCTCATGTCAATGATGAAGCTAGAGGTGTCGAGTTTGAATTGTACAAGTATTGACTTTTGATTTTGTTAAAAGGATTTCACTTTCAAATAATTTATTGCTTTCTATTTAAGGAAAGGATTGTTATGTTTTAGGCCAAGAAATTCTCATTTGAAAAAATTTCAAGTGACAATTCATTAGATAAGGCTTTAGGAACCTAAAAGCACTATGGTCAAGTTCGAGGAATGGGATTGGTGCTTACCTATCCCAAGTGTTCAGACATTGAGCTTTTGGGAGTTCATCATTTGGGCCTTCTTACATGAAATTGCAAAATAGGTTGCTTAACTTGAAGCACAAATGATAGAAAGAAAGGAGCAATAAGACAAGCAAAAACTAAAAGGGAAAAGCGACAATGACAAGAAGATGTTGAAAAAGATGAATAACTATAGCTTTCTTGCTTCAAAGCTTTTAAGGTCTATTGCCACTAAAGCTTGCAACCATACAAGCTCAAGGAGTAATATTCTCAGTTTTTTATTCTAGTTAAATTATACAAATGAATATTTTTATTTTGATTTTTAGTTTATTACTAATAACATTTTGTTTTGAATTTTAGGTACTAGGTGATTGAGATAGTGAATATATGTTGGCTTATGATAGTCATTCCCTATAAAAATAAACATACATGTTTGGATAGATTTTATAGCTACATTTGTACTAAGTTATTTATAGATTAATGGAATATGGTTGTTGTTGCTGTGGCAATATGGTTAGTTGTATTAACTTATTTATAATTACATTTTGTTTTGAAATTGTTGTTATTGAAAATTGATTGTTGTTGTTGCTAGATATCTTGGCTGAAAATTGTTGTGTTACTAGGAACTGGTTGTTGGTCATGTTAGCTTAAAATTGTTGTTACAGGTTTATAAGGTGGATATGTTAGCTAAAAATTATTGTTATAGGTTTTTAGGGAAAAAATGGACAGAACAATATACTTCAAGGGTTAAAGAAAAAATTGTACCAATGGTTAAAATCGCCATAAAAAAAATGCAAAGGCCTAACCATGGTTGATAAAACTTAGCCACGATTTTATCAATCATGACTAGACCATGATCTAGTGATAGTTTTACCAACAGTTATCTAAAACTATGCTTAAAGCTTAAAGACAAGTGGTTCAATGATGGATATCATAACCATCATTAATGAAGTCACTAAAAAATCATCGCTAAAATTGTAGTTTTTGTAATGTTTCACCTTGTGGTTGGAAATTGGAAGTTTGGGATAGGCCTACAACTTTTAACTCCTATTACAACCATCCTCTATCTTTGCAACTTTCATATAATATAAGCATTGCTCTCTATGGTAACCTTCCTTATAATTAGCACAAGTCATGTATAAGCATTGAGAATCACTAGCATAAGTAGTATAACTAGTGTGCATATCATAATCATCAATGTAATACCCAATCTTTTTAAAACTAAATTGAAACTAATGAGTTATAAAAGGAAGACCCCAGAATTAAAGGAATAGATGCTAAACAAAATTAGAATAATAATCTAGGCATTAGAGACGAGGATACAAAGCCAAAGATGCCTCAAAACGAAAGCCAAGATGACTAAATAAAATTACCTTAAAAGGTAATGACATTTTTGTAATTTTAGGCAAATTTTTAGAAACTTAAAGGAGGGAGTTTTAAATGGTAAAATTAAGTTTGCCAGGGTTCTTAGAAACTTTGAAAACTATAGGAACCCTTAGAATGGTTAAAACCCTTTCGGTGTGTATTTTAAGCCGTTAATTAACCCAAACTTTGACTAGATGATTCAGGATGGCTCTAAAGCTCATAAAATTGAAAATAAATATTGTTAATAAACTAGAGGACCTAAATTTTCATATGGAAAAGACAGTTTTCAAAAAAGAACTAAAATAAGTGAAAACAGGAAAAATGAAGTTGAAAGGCAAAACGAGAATTATGAAAAATGTTAAAACTCATCCCCTTCTTCTTAAATCTGTCCAACCACATCCCACACACTTCATAATAGAACTAAAACCTTCTAAACCAGAGCTCCAGGTCGCACCATAAAGAGAAGAAAGAAGGAGGAAAACCAACCAAGAAAAGGTATGGATTTTGGCACTTTTTCATGCTTCTTCCTTTACTAAATTGATTCTCCTCTTCAAGCTCTCTCTCCTCATGTGGAAGAAGGAAAGCATTTAAGGAAACCAAACTTCACACCAAATTATCTTCATGGAAAGCTTTCAAATGATATATAAAACATGATATGAAAGTGAGCTCCTTGGCTCCTCCCTCACCTCTCTTGTTCAGCCAAGTGAGAGCCCATAAAGAGTGAGGATATTTTGGATGGTAACAAGACAGAATCTAAGGTTATAGAGTGTAAAGAATTGAATTATGCAATTAGAATCAAGAAATGAGCATTAGAAAACAAGATGAAGAAGTTAGGGTTCCAATTGCACCTTGAGAATTTTGAAACTTTAAGAGGATAACCCAAGCCATATTTAATCATGTCTAAACTCTAGAGAAACCAAGAAACAATAGTATGTATCAAATTCCCAAAGAAAAGAAACAGAACTCCATTTAATCCCCATGGAAGGTATGGTTTGGCCAAAGCATCCAAGGAGCACCTAGGGGGTGTTGCTTTGAATTCTAATGAATTTAGAAACTTATATATAATGAATAAATAATTATGGAAGTAATGGATTGAATTGAAGAGCCTTAGAATGGAAGTTGAAATTTTAAGGCCTAAAAGAGGTTAATGAAACAAGTTAGTTCTAAACCCTTCTAATCAAGCATGTAGTGATTCAAATGAGTTTCTTAAAAGTTATAAGACTTGTACAAAGTAAGAGTTTGGGGTTAGGAAAGCAAGAACCAAAGGCTACTTCATAATAGGCTTAAACTAGTTCTAATTGACACCTTGAATCCTAATAAGATTAAGTAAGAATCATGAAGCCAAAAATGAGTTCTATAGGATTAATTTGGTTCGTAATTATCATATATAGGTCAAACTAACTTGAACTCCCTTATTTTCACATGTCAAGAGAAAGAAAGTAAAGAAAAAGGAAGCTAATAAGTGGGATTGTGGTACATCCAAGTTCCTAGAATCACACGGTAGCTTTATCTCTCTTTCTTGTATACAATTGAATGCTTGTATGAGTTTAAATGCTTGTGTGCATTATTGCTCAATGCTTTCATGAGAAATGTTTCATTATGTTTTCCAAATGAGCTATATGTGTGACAACTCTAACTTTTAATCATGGTAATTAAGCTTAAACATGCGATTAATAGTCATAAATCAAGGTCTAGCACCATTTTAATTAATTAATTTAGGAAAAAGTGAGAAAATTTGAACATTAATGTTATTAGAATCATTAACCAAACATTTACAAGTATTCATGTACATAAGTGAAACAAATCTCTAATTAAAAGCCTTTGAATCTATTACCCATCGATTTTCAACTCTCAAGAACCCCTTACAAGTGTTTCTAAGTCATCCCTTGATGTTGCATGAGAACAACCAAGGTTTCTAGGTTAATATAAGAGCTTCAAGACCTTCACCGTGGCTAAACAATTTTGCACCGTGGCCAATTGCTCTTAGGTTTACTTTTTACAGCTTCGCAAATTTCATTACAATTAGAGCTTTGCCGCGGTGAGCCTATATGGCGTCATAGCAAGAGGACCTCCTGAAGCCTACTTCACTCGCCTCTCAGTATGGCCGCAACCAAATCCCATTTTCACCACAGCTAATTCCTCTCTAGAACACCTAGGGCATTTTCACAAAGTTCGCCGTGACCAATTCCCCATTTCGCCACTGCGAATTACTGTCTGGATGACTTCCAATTTGGCTTCTCACATTTTGCCGTAGCTAATTCCACTTCTTACCATGGCGAATTGCTCTCTAGACTCCCCCTAGGTAACTTTGCCTCAATTGGTCGTGGCTAAGACTATTTTGGCCACGATGAAATATCTTATGGTCCTACAACTTTTAAAATTTTGTCTCATACACTCCAACTTCCCCTCTAGTGACACCCTAGGGTCACTCTACCTTAATTTGTGGGGCTCTTACCCAGCTTATCTATCATTACTAATTCAAGACTTAAGTGTTAATTTCTACTCATCCAACTACTATATATCAGTAAGTTCATGGATTAATGATAGCAAGAATTTCATAAGCTACTAACAATTTTCATTCAAATGCATATTCCATTAGAGATTTCATACATCATGAGTTCAGGTCTACATCCAATGTATCACATAATTACATTTCCTAAATAGTAAACCATATCATAGGTTCACCAAAGTTCATAACAGATTTTACAAGTTCATACATCCAATACCAACTAAAATGAGACCTAACTCCTCAACAAATACATTCTAAGTAACCAAAATACAAATACCTACACTTGGCAACATGATTACATGATGATGTTATATAAAAGAATAACAAAATTGCATCTACTCTACTCAAATCAGCCCAAGTGTAGCCTCTTCCACACATGGTTGTAGCTCAAGAATTTTCATCCACTTGCTTCCCCTTATCCTTACCTGAAAGGCCTTCACCTAAAAGTATGATCCCATGAAATGGGGTGAGATGCAAATCTTAGTAACCAAGGTAATTTCCATTCATATAATCCAATTTAATTAACATATATGCATGAATCAAAATGAGCATCAGAATCATATCAGTCATATCAACAAATAAAATGATTAGGCTACTATGATTACCATCCTATACTAGCAATTATATTTCCACATGTTAAAGGCTAATAATACTGGGAGAGGCCCGTCCACGAAACCCACTCCCCAATGAGCACAACTAGGGCTCAGTGCATCTAGAGTCTGATCATAACCCGATGCCCGATCGAAGCACATGCACAGGTGGCAGCTGCACCATAGCTCCACTATGGATTCACAAGGTCCCAACACAATACAGCGATAGCTAATCAATTCATTTAGCAATTCAAATCTTTCATGTGTGGCAAATATAAAATTAAAGCAAATATATGCATGAAATTAATATAGTGCCCGGTTACCTCACTTGCAGATAATTTTCTAAAGAACCAACAACAATACTACCTCAATCTAGCTCCTACAAGAGTGAAATTTGGATTGGATGTTTCCTCTGTCAGAAACTTCAATGTATCACCCTAAATCCTAAGCAAATTCATATAAAATTAATACCCATACTACAAATCAACCGTAGAGGTCTTAAACCAACAGAAAATACATTAAAATGAAGAGTTTATACTTACCTAACAACACCCCTAGCCTCAACCTACGAAATTTCACCAAGAAAACCCTAAACAACCACATTTCAGATTTTAGATATGGTGAAAATGCTCCAAATGAAAAAATAATATAGTCAAAATGAAGAGAAAGATAAAAGGATAAAGTTATATAATAATTACCTTGGCTGATTTTGAGCCTAGAAGTGAGAAATGGTATATTTCTTACTTAGAACCCTAGCCTACCTCTCAAGGTGCGAAAATGCTTCTTGTGTTTGTGTTTCAGCAAAATATGGGAAGGGCTATATGTTTTTAGGGTTTAGTTGGGTTTAGGTTGAATCCTAAATAGGTTATGGGTTGACCCAAAGGCCTAAATCCATATGGGTTCAAATTTTGAGTAGGTTTAGGCTGAGTTTCACAAGTTAAGCTATAGAATCTTGATTAGGTTAGACCAAGTTTTAAGAGCTCATTAGATTTGGGTCTGCATAAGGGTTGTTAGGCCAATTATAAGAGTTTATATAAGTTGGTTCTTAGGCCTTTATTAGTCTCTAACCATGGCCTACTTAATTTAATTTGGGCTTAGATGAGGTTTCTAACCCAATTAAATCTCAAACCTATATTAATAATTTATCTCTCTAAAATTTTCATTCACATAACTTACCCAATTATTCCATATTAATTATTCTTAATTAACCCAAATCCATGATTAATACCTTAATTAATTTTGGGGTGTTACAATATGAGTATGATATGTTTATGAAACCTTATGTGATGGCTCCTACCTCCCTTAAGGTATGGAATCAAGTGCAATGGCTCTTGCTAAGCCCCAGGTTGAGAATAGTTAAGCCTAGTAAAATTTATGATGATACCATGGCTTATGTATGAATGAGTTTTCATGTTTTATGATGCATTTAATAATGCATAATATTCTTACACCACATGTATTGCATACGCTCATGACATTCTTGTATGTATGGAATTAGTTGAGATTAATTATTAAGATTCTCCCTAATCTCATTCCCATGCTTCCACTAACTATTTTAGGTTCACCAAGCCAAAGCCAAGATCATAAGAAGCAATAGACACTAGGAAATGATGTATTAGGATTCTATGTTGTACCAAATTTTTATATATGTATGTATATAACACTTTACATGTATCATGATGGACTTATGATGTATTTGATGCTAATATTGTAAGTCTTATGATAGAAACATGTGTAAAATTATAAGAATAGCAATGTATGACCATTTATGGCAATGTATATGCAATACGGTAGGATATGACATATGAAGAGCCATGATGCATGTGCGTATAAGTGGATGTTAAGGGGTCAAATTTTGATCCTACCCTTTTAGCATGATATGGAATGGTTAGAAATGCCATTTAGGATGAAAGAAATGTGCTCAAAGTGGAAGAAAACCAATTGGATATCAAATGGTCTAAATTGGAATCAAAGTTGGTCTTAAATTCTCCATAAAAAAATCTTACATCACAAGTGGCCTAGATGATCTAGTTTGAGTCTAAGATTTGGTATGCATTTAGACCCTTTCTAGAGCTTTCTTACAAGTTAAAAATCAAAATTTTTAGAGCTATACAAAATATTTTAGAAATTTTTAAAGTTGTGCAAAATTTTTAAAATAGTCCTGGTATTGTTCACACTACACAGCTTTGATGTTTCATCTCTTTGAAGGGCCTAATGAAATCCAATGCTCATGATATTTTGCAGACATATAGTTGGCATTATAAGTTTTCTGTGGCCACTGAGATCACCCAATTTGGATTGTGTAGCTCAAGATATGCATTTTCAAAGGTTAGGTCTGTCATATGGCTTCTAACTCGACCAGAGTTATTGTTTCATTGCATTTGACAGAGCAAATGAACTCAATTTCACGTGAAATTTTTACAACATGTGGTTCACATATAATCCTTCTATAAACACCTAATTTGCATGATTTGGACTTATATAACCCGAGTTATGAATTTTTAAAGTTAGTGTAGATTTTATATGCATAATGTCATTTCGGGTCTTATGGAAATTTTGTGTGTTCCACGAGCTAAACATGGTAAATTGAGTATGAACAAACTTGTTTGTGATGAAAATGAATTAAAGAAAAGAAAGAATCAAATTTGGACTCCTATAACTCAAAATGACCTGTAAATGATCTGATTTTAGTGTTGAAAACTTATGAATACATGTGAATTTCACTTGAAACTTCATATTTGAGATGAATGAATTAAGTGAAAGCTAGATATGACAATCAAACCTCCTATCAAATTTAGTTTCCTAAATTATCAAATTGATTTAAGTTATCAAGTTAATACATATTAGCTACCCCTTCTGCTAGCCATGGGTATTCCGTAATTAAAAACAAAAACAACAAAAAACTAAATACGAACAAAAACAAAACCAAAACATTAATAAGACACAAACTAAAAGACTCAACAATAAAAACAAAATAAACAAAAGCCTTGATTTCAGGTCAAGTGATATTAGTATTAATATTAGCAAAGCCTTAGTGTACAAATCCCTAGTAATAGTGCTAAAAACTTGTTGCGCTATGGAAGCATACATACAAGTATGAGTGTTTCTTTTTTTGAAAATATACACATAAGTATACGTATCACAACAATAATAAAGTGATGAATAGAGTATTGTTCCCATGATAATTTGTCATTAAAATAATTGTTAAGTATTAAAATTGTAAACCTTAATCTAAATCAAGCCAATAATAAAAGGTGATATGAAATTAAACTAAACTAAAGATAAAAAAATAAAATAAATAGAATAAAATAAAAGAGAGACAATATTCTAGATGAAATTGGAAAGCAAAATGATTTGGAATTATGACTTCCTCTAGCATTTTATATGAACTAATTACATTTTCTCATCTTATTCTTAATGTCATTAATAGTCTAGGACTCTAATTTACCTACAAGTATCTTCCAAATTACATATAGGTATTTCCCTAATTAATCCATAATTTCTTATGCAATTAATTTACAAACTTAATCTAGAATAGGTCCTAATATGGTTATGTGAGATCGATAGGTATATTCTTATCCTGCAAGCAAATCAATCTACTTAGCATTACAAATTTTATGAACCTATACTACCCAATCCATGGTCAAGTCTTAAAATCCCTTTTTCAAATTCATTTAAGTTATCCAAATCATCTAATGGTTTCCACACGCTTAAAAGCATGAAGCATAAGGATTGTGTAATTAAATCATACCATTAATTGCAAATAAATAGAGTAATTACAACATATTATAAACTAGAGTTTATCACAATTCCAAATCAACAAGTTTAGCTCATAACTATAAGAAATAGTAACATTAAGAGCAGAGTATAAATCAAATGGGCAAAGAAATATAAGGAAAAGTAAGAAAAGAAGAGAAAAATTGATTTAATTGAAAACTCTTCCTTAAATCCAAGTTTCTCCCATGGAAAATGAAATTCCAAACCTTTCTTTCTCTTCCCCAAAACCTTCAGAATGGTAGCCTCTTCCCAAGAAATGCTAAAACCCCTTTAAAACCTTCAAAAGACGCACATAAAAATGGTGTTTAACATTTTTTGCGAATTGCACCACAACAGCGCTCAAAAGCACTACAACGCAGCTGACTTTTTATATGTAACAATCAAAAGCACTGCAACGTGGAATTTTACGCCATAACTAATTTCGCTTCTGTTTCTCTATGCGTCGTAACACTTAAATTTGTTGTCATAGCATTGCATTTGTTTTAATAGCGATTTTGAGCACCATCTTTTTTTTCATTTTTCTTTTCTTCCTTTTTTTTCTATTTTTTTCAATCCTCTTTCAACAAATCTTCTCAACCTTTATTGCTTTGTATTCTAAGACTTCTATACTTATTTCTTTGTAATTTTAATCCTACAAAAAAATAAAATTCATCTAATTATTATTTATAATTTACTAACAAATGTTAAATAAATTAACAACCTACAAATTTAGATAAAAACACAAAACACAATTTATACTTAAGTATTACCAAAATACAAAAATTAACTTAAAACTAAATAAATAAAACCAAAACTTACCAAATATTAGCTTAACTAAAATTTATTAATTTTATATATTAAAAATGTACAATAATATCAATATTCATATGATAAGTCCTTTAAAATATTAAGAAATCTATAACAATTTAAGAACTTATCAATAAGTGATAAAGTGAAGAGTATAGTATTGTTCTTATAATGATTTGTTATTAAGATAATTGCTAAGTATTAAAATTATGCACTTTAATTTAAATCAAATAAATAATAAGGAGAATTGGAAATAAACCCAATTAAAGATGCAAAAATAATATAATAAAGGAAGACAACATTTTAGAATAAATCGACAAATAAAGAATTAGGATTCTGATTCTCCTTAGTATTTCATAAGAAACCAATCAACCACTCTTTACATTACTTTTAATGATGATTTTTGCTAGCCTAGATTTCAAAATTATCTATAAGCATTTTCTAATTTATCTATGGGCATTCTCCTAACCAATTCATAATTCTTTATCCATGTGATTGTGAGACGTGATCAAGAGTAGGTCCTAATAGCTATATGAGATTAGTAGGCATATTCTTATCCTGCAAGCAAATCAATCTACTCATCATTGTAAGTTTTATAAACCCATACTATCCAATTTATGGTTTAGTGCTAAAATCCCTTTCCTAAGATTATTTAGGTTAGCTAGCCTAATTAATGATTTTCACATACTTAGAAGTATGAAAAATAAGGATTGAGTAAACAAATCATACCATTAATTAAAAAGAAAGAAAGCATTGTCAACCTAATACTTGCTAGGCTTCCTTATAATCTCAAATCACAAACTCAACTCATAATCACAAGCATAAACAATATCCAAAATAGAGCATACATCAAAGGGGTTTAGAAATGTAAGAAAAAGTAAGGGAAGCAGAGAAAAATGAAATTAATCGATGATTCTCCTCCAAAACCAAGCTTCTCCCATGGCATGAAACTCTTGTAAAGCTCCTTTCTAATCCCCAAATGTCCAAAATCGTAACCTACCTTGAAATGTAGGCGAAACCTTACTTAAAACTACAAAAATTAGACCCAAAAATGTTGTCATTATGTGCTGTCACAACAAGTGCCACAATGTTGGATTTGGGTGCTACAATGTTGTGCATTCTAGTCTTCAAATTGAAGTCATTGAAATTTGGGTGCCTCGGTGCTAGAATTTTTTTTTGGTAGGATGTTTACTTTCAACAATAATTTGTTGTCCTTTTCAACAATATTTCTTAACTTTTGTTACTTTGCATTCTGAATCTTCTAAAGTTGTTTGTTTATATTTCTAAATCTACAAAAGCATAAAAACTCATCTAATTATTATTTACAATCTACTAACATAGATTAAACAATTTAACAATCTAAAATTATAAAGAAAAGCACTTAAACACAACTTCTACTCAACTAAAAAAATAACTCAACTAATGAAATAAAAACAAAAACTTACTAAATATTAAGTTAACTAAAAATTATTAAATTTATATTCTGAAAACTTAAAATAAACTCAATATTAATAGGATAATTCTCTTAAAATAATAAGAAAAGCATGATAAATTAGAGACTTATTAATTCCAACAAGTTTTACATAATTTTCTTCTCTTGTTTGCTTATAGGAAGTATGAGTGTTTTCTTTATCTCATTTTGATTTTACTGAATTAGCTGTTAGGGATATCTAACCATGATATTGGGACTTCATTTAGTATTTATAGGGTATGAATTTTATTCCTAAGGGCTTAGATTGCAAAATGATAACTCTATTTTATTTTCCCTAATTTCTAACCCTTTCATTGAAATTGATATTGTGACATATGGTATTTTAAGGCTATATTGATGGCCTAAAAATTATTATAGAACCTTATATTAAAGAAAAAAAAAAAGTTCCTTTTTCAATATCAGGTACCAAATTGATATTATACAATGTAAAAAGACAACAATCATTTTAATTAGCAAAATTTTAATTTGACAACTTAAACCACACTCAAACAAATTTAATGACATATTTGAGTAATCTATTTGTTATATAATCGTTAGCTAATGGCAACTGTATATAGAAACTTAAAAAATTGAACTTTTATTCAAACTGCTACTTATTTTCTCTTCTCTCTCTATATATATTTCAAGTTTAAATCAGTTACGGCTTATAAGCCCAATAGATTAAACCCGGTTCTTGGAGCAAAAGAGAAATTGTTCAATTCGAAGGTCCATATTTTAAATATTTTTTTCATCTTTTTTTAATTTCAATTATCATTTTTTAAGTTGACAATTAAAAGATTATTTTCATTTTGTATTTTTCTTTCTCTAAAATTAAAAAAAATATACATATCAAAATTATAAAAATAAAATTTGAACATTTCAAATCTGTTCTTCTTGAAGCAGCAGAGGATCTGTGTAACGATAGACTAGGTATTGAAAGAGAAAAGCAGAGGGGATTAGAGGAAAAAAAAACCAAAGAAGAGATTTTCTTTTTTCAAAAAAGATGTCCTCATAAATAGATTAAAAACAGCAAACATATATATATATATATATGAGAAAGTTCCTATATATATGTCAATGAAATTGGGCTTACTTTCTTCTTTTACTTTTATTTATGTTTTTAAACGTTAAGGATAAAAGGCTAGACGACCTAAACTTTGGATGAGGTTGGAACCTAATCTGAGCTAAAAATTCAGGGTCAAGACCAAGCCTGAGTCAGTTTTGTACATTTTAATTAACATCATCATAAAACCCAGTTCAACATCACCCTAGAAAAATCAATAGCATTTTCAATTGAGATCAATTGCTTTTACAGATTCACATTACCAAATCTAGTTAGAAACCTTATGATTTTCAAACTAGTGAACCCAACGCTACCTTTTTCTTCATTTTTCTAGAGTATTAGTTGTATTACATTAACGATGAGGTTCCCCAAAGATAGATAGAGTTGTCTTGCTTAATAATTAATTTTTAAATTTAGTGATACGCATTTAATTTTGACAATTTATATATATAAGAATGACGAAATGGGTTTGATCCCAAAGGTGAAGCTGGGGATGTTGTTTTTACATCAAAGGTTAGCCATATCTGTTAACTCTTATTGTACTTGAATCGCGATTCTTTGGTGTAAGCATGATTTAAAGAAATAGAATTGTTTTTTGACTATATTATATATTTATTCACCTTAATTTTTACTGCCAATTACAATGTCCTTTCTAATCTTAAAAAATTACAATCACCTTTAATCCATTAGTCCATTTGCGAATAAACTCCTATTATTTAAATTTAAAATTTTTAATTATATAAGATTACTAAAACATCTTTCTGTTGCTCTCTTCATCTTCCCAACCAATCAATCACGGCCTTCAAATTTTGAAAACTTCCAAGCACATAGACAATCTATTTATAAGACTAATGCATTAGTCTTCAAAGTCATTTATTACGATACGGTGGGTTAAGTGGGTTGACTCAGTTTAACGCCCATGAGAAGTTGGGGATGAACTTCTTTCATTTTGGCAGTGTTGCCTGAAACTAGAATTTACTATAAGCTTGGAAATAAGATATTGGCAATGGTCATGGACGTGACGAAATTTGAAAAGGATTTGTTTTCCCAGCCTATTTCTTATAAATAGATTAGTTGATATCAATGAAGATGAGGACAAAAAATTATTTTAGTAATTTTTTACATTTAAAATTTTTAAATTTAGTAATGAGGGACTTGTTATAGTGATAATAGATTAAGGATCGATTGTAATGTTTTTTAATACATTAGAAGAGCATTGTAACTAGAGGCAATGATCAGGATTGGTTTTGAAAAACATTATTTAACTTTTTATAGTTTGTCTGAATTATTTTTTATTTGATCTCTATAATTTTTTTTTACAAATCAGTCCTTATAGGGACCAAAACTCAAAAACTTGCAAACGGACCAAATTAAGTATTCAGGGAAATTATAAGGTCAAATTTAATTTCCGAACAAAAATTTGCGGAATTGAGTTAGTCAAAATATAACCTAATCTGAGCTTAAAATTTGGATTACTTTCTCCTATATATTAATTTTGCTTCTACATTTCTTCCATTAAGAAAAAAGGCTCGACTAATTAAACTTGAACCTAAACTTTGGACTAGGTGAACCTAATCTGAGCTTAAAATTCAGGGTCAAGACCAAGCCTATGTTAATTCTTTAATGCATGTTTGGTTCAGCTTTTTTTTTCTCCCAAACTATGGTTTTGGCCAAAGCAACAAGTTTATAGCTTTTGCATTTTGTGGGTCGCAAATAATGGTTTTGGATGTCCTGCCATTTTTCCAAACACACACTTAGATTCTAATATCATCATAAAGCCTAACTGATGACCAGAGGTTTCATAGCATCGTCAACCAAGACTAAATATGTCTAAATACATATACCGAATCTTGTTAGAGACTTTGTTTTATGCAAATTTAAATCTTTTAAAATTTGAAACTTGTAAAACATCTCAGGGAATATGACACAAGCTTATTATATTGATGCTTTTTTCAAATTAGTGACACCAACACCCCCTTTTATTTCTCATTGTCTAAGGAGAGTAATAGACTTGTGTTACATTATTGATGAGGTTACCCAAAGAAAAAGTTCCTGAAGTCCATGTAATTTTTTAAATGATCAATTAATTTTCAAATCCATTAAAAAATGATAAGTTCGTTGAGTTAATCAATTTTTTTTGTTTTCAATTATGATATACTTAAATAGCGTTAGGCATAAATAAATTTCAAAGCTTTAAAAGAACTGTTCGCAAATTAAAAGTTAACTACGTTTATCACCTCTTTTTGTATTTAAATCGTGATATTTGGTGTATGCTCTGATAATTTATAGAAAGAGTGCCATGATTATTAAATCTAGGTTTTCTCTGGACGATAAGCAGTTCGCTGACAAAATCATATGTAAATAAAGATTTGGTGTGATTCCTGTGATTCTATGAGTTGAAACACTAGACTAGATGTTAGATCGAATATTTATTATTAGGTAAAAAATTATTAGTAATAAGACAAGTCCATACAGGCCTAAATATTATGTTTTCATTTGATTCTGACATTTTACCATATATATTTTATTAAGATAAGTGTTAATCACACCACGTTTTCCGAAAAAGAAAAGGAAAAGGATTTGGCAAACTCTCTACCACTGGACGCTGTGTTGTTTCTAAATGAGTGGTTCTTGTGTCTTTGTCGGTTTGATCAAATAATTAAAGTCAAAATTAAGCTAAATTTATCGTCAACATTTTGTGCTTGTACTCTTACATTTAACACCTTAGTTGTCAAACGACTTTAATATTTGGCGAATTTAACCGATCATTTTATAAAAATTACCTTCTCTGTGTAGTCCCTTGGAGCAAGCATTCTTAATCAATAGATTATCTTTATCCTCTTCAGGATAGCGTTTTATTGATTTTATTTTATTTTTTTTGGGTGCGTGATTTCATTAGTCTTCAAGGAGATAGGCTATGATGGCTTTCGATTCAGCAAAACATTGGTCAATTTTGGAAGCTTTTCTTCACTGAGTTACGTATAAAGTAATTAATTAGTAGGATCCACATCGTCTACAAAGTCAAGGATATCTACTCTGAGGACAATATTTAATCCTTACATTTTCGGTAATCTCCTTTTAACATTTTCTTCCCTTCTTCAATTAACTTTCACAAGATTAGTTAGCTGGTTACAACTGAGGATTTTTTTTCCCACACAGTTGTTGGACAACCTAAAGATGAATAATTTGACTACTTAGAATAAAATTTGAGTCACCAAATATTTTAACACAACATAGAAACGAGATATCTAGATGAGTTTGATTCTAAATGAGCCAAATTGATGTATTCTCAAAACATATTTAGATTGAGAAGAATAAAAGACAAGGAAATAAAAAATTAATTTAAAGATTCTCCTTAATTTAAACTTAAATTATCATTTTCTTTTTGTATAATGTGTTTGGATTGAAGAAAATGGAAGAGAAAAGAAAAAAAAATTGTTTATTTAAATTCAAATCAAAATAAATGTCTAAATAAAAATTTCTCTTTTCTTTATTTTTATTATCCTCAATTTAAACATACACTAAAAATTGTTTGGAGAGAAGATTTTATTTTAGGCTTTCCTCCAACTATAATATCTCCCCCAAAAAAAGAGTACGGTCAGGCTATAAATATGACACAATATATACATTTTAGCACAAATTTAAATAAATTTCAGGGGCCAAAATAGAGTTTTAATTTATTCTTTGTGATGTCTTGATGATGTTGTTATTTTTTTCCGCAAGAAATATCTTATTTCCTTCATGGATAGCGTGAGTCATAAGCTGCAATTCTCTGGTTATATGTAAAGCAAATCTTCAATCCTTGGACAGAGGTTCAACTATAAATGGCAATCTATCCTCTACAGGCTGCCAAAAGCTGAATTATTCCGCAAAAATTTACAGGAAAACTATAGATGATCTCAAAGGTAAAAAAATTTATAGTTCAAAGACTTTAAGTTTTAAAATTATTTTAAATAATTTAAAAAATATAAATATAAATTATAAAAAAATTATAATTTAGGACTTTAAATTAAAACTTTTTATTTTGAGTTCTTCAAAATAACTTTAATTCAAAGTTCTCAATTGTAATTTTTCTAAACTTTTCCACTGAATTGGTTAATTTAACTTCCATCTTACTCTAATGAGTAAGAACTATCCATTAAATGAAATTCACCTAAACTTTCTATCTGATAACACTGTTTGTCTTCTGTTAAAAATGTTTAGCTTTACTTCTGCAAAAAATAAGCAAAGCAAACTAATCATAAAAGGTACATATAAATATTTCAAAAATAAATTTCATTAGAAAGTATGTTTGATATGTTTATACGTTACTCTATAATTAATTTAGTTTCAGAAGCATTGATACACTAAAAAAGAAAGCATTGATTGGCCAAAAAAGAGGAATTTTTTATATCTAATACCGACCGATACGTGTATCATATGCTAGTACCTATATCGTTAGTTTTTTTTTCTTTTTTTAATGTCTAATGTGTTCGAAACATCGTGAAACAGGTCAAAAACTTATATAAGATCTCTTAATGATGTGAATAAAGCCAAAAATCAGAATTTAATTTAAATTATTCCAGTTTTAATTTGTTTTATGTTTTTATTATAAATATTTTATTTTATATTTGAAATACTTAGTTAAAACTCATTTTTTTATTATTTACTTTTTAATATATTAATTTATTGAATATAAACATATATATATATATATATATACACAACCTCATATTGATATCTTAAAATATTAAAAAATTATTGTATCTCGTATCTAACACGCAAATCCAAGTTATTGCTTCTAAGGACAAATCTATTTGAAAATTTCAGCTTTCAATCATAGTTCTCTGCTATAAACCCATAGCCTGAGTGACGCTTTCATAAATCAGAAACAATTGTACTAGCACCACCAGCAGCTGAAGTCTCTTTATGTCTCTCGAAAATGTGGTTTTCCAATAAAATGATCTTCTTGATTCTCTGGTTTTTCACATTGGTTGGTGCTCATTCCCACACAATGAAATATTACAAATTTGTTGTAAGTCCCATAACATCGTATCAATCTACCTTTTTTCTTATAAAATTTATTTATAAGAATGTTCACAAACAGGGCAGGCCATTAGCCATCATTCAATTTTATTATCTTCTGGTTTCTTGCAGGTGAAAGAAGCTCAATATACAAGACTCTGCAGCACAAAAAGCATATTGACTGTGAATGGAGAATTTCCAGGGCCAATAATTAGTGCTCACAAGGGTGACACTGTCTATGTCGATGTCTATAACGAGGGCAGATATAACATCACTTTACATTGGTATTTATGTCTTAATCTCAGACGTTTTGATGTAAAAAGGAAAAAGAATAAAGTTCAAGTGCTTAACTTCTACAAAATTATATGGCAGGCATGGAGTGAAGCAGCCAAGGAATCCATGGCCAGATGGCCCTGAATACATCACACAGTGCCCTATAAAACCTGGAGGGAGGTTTAGGCAGAAGTTGATTTTCTCTACAGAGGAAGGAACCATATGGTGGCATGCTCACAGTGATTGGTCAAGAGCCACTGTCCATGGGGCTATCATAGTCTATCCACCCAAGAACAGTGCCTACCCTTTTCCCAAACCTGATGCAGAGATACCCATCATATTTGGTATGAAAGAATTGATTACTAGTTCTATATAGACCACACGAACTTACTGAAAGATGATTCTTTTATATTTAGGAGAATGGTGGAAGAATGATGTGATGAAGGTCTATACAGAGTTCCTTAAATCTGGAGGATCTCCGAATAATTCTGACGCCATCACTATAAATGGTCAACCAGGTGACCTTTATCCTTGCTCAAAATCAGGTAGGTGGACGTGGACAAGCTACAAGCTAACTATCTTTCTCCCCCATATATATATATATATATATATGATTTGAGTTTAGGTACCTAACACTAGAGTTTTCTTCAACTTTCAGAAACATTCAAGTTAAATGTAGACGAAGGCAAGACTTACCTTCTTCGTATGGTGAATGCTGCAATGAACCTCATTCTCTTTGTCTCTGTTTCGAAACACAACCTCACGGTTGTGGGGGCAGATGCCAGCTACACGAAGCCATTGACTAGAGATTACATACTTATAGCTCCAGGACAATCAATGGATGTTTTGTTGCATTCCAACCAGAAGCCTAATCACTACTACATGGCCGCAAGAGCATATTCAAGTGGGGTTGGAGTTCCCTTTGATAACACCACAACCACAGCTATTGTTCAGTACAAAGGGAAATATAATCTATCTTCGTCTCCCTCATTACCATATCTCCCTTACTATAATGACACACAGGCGGCTTTTCACTTCTTTAGTAGCATTAGAGGCTTGCCTGAGAAATTTCCCTACAAAACTCCATCGAATATCTCCACTCACATAGCGACCACTCTTTCTTTAAACACATTTCCATGCCTGAAAGGCCAGTCCTGCGAGGGACCCAATGGAACCCGTTTAGCTTCTAGCATGAACAACATAAGTTTTGAGAACCCAAGTATTGACATACTGGAAGCTTATTACCACCACATCAATGGGGTGTTTGGCACGCGATTTCCCATGTTTCCTCCATACATATTTAACTTCACCGCAGAGTATTTGCCGCTAGTTCTGGAGATACCGAAGCGAGGCACGGAGGTTAAGGTTCTGAAGTATGGTGCAACAGTAGAAGTTGTTTTCCAAGGGACAAACTTGGTTGCAGGGATAGACCACCCTATGCATCTACATGGATACAGTTTCTATGTTGTTGGATATGGATTGGGGAATTTCAACGAACAATTGGACCCCAAAAATTTCAATCTCGTCGATCCTCCTCTTTTGAACACAGTGACTGTGCCCAAAAATGGCTGGGTCGTCATCAGGTTCAGGGCTGCCAACCCAGGTACAATTTTAAACCAACTCTTTTGCTACATAAAAATTTGTGATTTAGTTTTCATATTTTTTAAAATTTAAATTTAATTTCTGTCATTAAATTTTTAATAATGTGTTACTAAAGTTTTTAACAAGGTCAACTATATGTTATCTTTGCACTCAGGATTTGTATAATTTAATTCAATAAAAAAATTAAGATTATACTTGGTAGGATGTAATATTAGACCCATAAAAAATAAAAAATAAAAAAATGAATGAAATAGATAAGAATAATAATTGTATCTTTATTTTTTAAAAAAATAAATAATAAAATTTTATTGAGTAATTATTACAAATGTATAATAAATATTACAAAAAATATTACATCGCAAATTACATTACATTTTGCAAATCAAATATAACTTAAAAAATAAATAATAAAATAAAATTAACTCAAATGTATGATATGTGATACAACTTATCTTAAGTAATTTGTAAATTTTGCTTGAATCTTGTTTATTCGGAATGTTAAAATGACATGATTAATTACATCAATAATAATCGCACATTAATAGTAAGGACCAAATTACAAGTTTTTAAAACTATTAAAACTCAATTAAAAAAATTTTAAATAATATGGATCAGCTTAAACTCTAGATTAAAATATAAAGATCCAAAAATTAATTCAATCTTAAAAATTGTAGAGTCATATCTATTTAGTACGTGCATGACATTTATATAAGGTATGAATACACACTGGTGTCATGTTTACGTGCCTCTTAATTTTGGGAGTGTTGTTTCAGATTTTCAATTTTAGTGAACCTGAAAATTGACATAATGTACGTATGATGATAGGAGTATGGTTCCTGCACTGCCATCTCGACCGCCACCTGTCTTGGGGAATGGAGACAGTGCTCATTGTGCAGAATGGCAAAGGGTTAAATGAAACATTGCTACCTCCACCACCGGACATGCCACCATGTTGAAGCATATTTCAGATTTACACACTGTTTAAAACATTGGAGTATCCAATGCTGAATAATATTTAAGATATATAGGTGCAAATAAATAATCAGTGACGAAGATCTATTAGTGTGTTATTATTATTATTATTATTATTATTATTATTGGTTTGACAAGTATTGTAGTGCAAGTTAATTTTTCTTTGATTTATTTTAAAATGATTTTTAATATAAAATTAAATTACAGTAATTTTTAATTTTAAAATAATAAGAAAATGTAGCGGGTAGTTACATTACTTTTCACTTCCCACATGCCACTACTATTTAAATGCAATAAGAAAAAATATTACATCATTGTTCCCCCTTTTTTTTTCTTTTTCTTTTCCCCTTTGTGATAAAACAAACAAACACCTAAATACCTAAAGGACAAAAGTCCAATTCCTGGTCCATAACAAAGATTATGTGGGACAACTAATAACTTAGACGATGGAAAACAAGAAAGAAAATTCCATATATCTTTATCGTAAAATTTGCAAATTAATAGAAACCTCATGCTGCAGCTGTAAAAGGTGACAATGTGACCAGTAAAATAAACACAAATATATCAGATATAAGCGTGAGGATTAGAAACCTTTTTTATTTTGTACTACAAGCTTTTATTTCTTACTTTCTTTTTTCATTTCTGACTGCGAAACATATGGACCAATTTTTCAAATTTTTATATATTTAAAATTTAGTTTTACTTCCGTTTAAAATCCTCTTTTTTGCTCTATTGATTCTCCATGGGCAACAGACGGACAAGTATTTTTTAAACTAAATTCACTCTGTATCCTTTTCTTCGTGTACATATTTTTTCTAATTTTAAATTTTTTATATAAACAATTTTTTATTTGATTTTTCTTTGTTTTCAATATTTTTTAAATGTTTTAAAAACAAAATTCTAAAAAATATTAATTAAAATTTTATTTAAAATATTTCCCTTGTGCTTGAAAAATGGACAACACTTTTTATTTTTTCTTATTTTTCATTATTTTAAAAGATAAAAATAATAAAGTTATTTTTCTACATTTTTTTCAATTTGTTTTTAAAAACCAAAATTAAAAAAAGATAAAGTAATGTTGTCCATTTGCAAAAGGACAACTTTTTTAATTTTTTTTAAATTAAAATTCCAAAAAAGAAAGAAATAAATAATGTTGTCCATCTTGTAATTGATAGACATATAACTTTTTATTTTTATTTTTTATATTTCATTTTAAAATTTGGTTTTTAAAAAATAAAAAAGATAAAATCAAATTTTCATTTAAAAAAGATTTTAAAAATTGCCATTTACTTGAGAGATCATTGGACAATTTTTTTTTCATTTTTCATTTTTGTTATAGGGCCTCCTAGCCATAAGCATTTGGATTGGCCTAACTTATTTCAACTCATTTCCAAAAGGCCAAAAACAAAAACTCAACGATTACCATTTATTCTTATACAAAAAATTTATACAACAAGTTGTATAAATTACTTTAAATAAAATAGCTCTAACATAACAAGTCATCTTGATCAAACCACTTCTATGACTATACTAGGGAACCTAGCCTATTTGTTATCATTAGCACATCACCCATAAAACTTATAAATAAAAACCCCCACAATGAAGCATAAACGCATTCCAGCATTAACATCACAAAGCTCCATAAATCCTATTGAACTCTATCTCATTAAGCTTTAGAAATATAGTCCTTATTTTATCTTGCCATTATATACCTTTTAAGAGATCCCTTAATACTACAAATGATCGTCTCTTTGATATCTCATTCCCTTTTATTTCTATCATGTCTGCATTGTGACTTTCAAATCGAAACATTTGGCGTGCTAGATAAAGGTCACTACTAACCAAGCATACAAGGGTACTAGGTGTAATATAGATTGGTTAGGAATATTTAGGTGTCTTCATTTCATTTCTTTACTAGAAAATTTGTTATTGGAAAATGTTTGGATCGAAGATTAGTTGATAGAAAGTAGAAGCTTAGTGACTGAATATTGATGATTACAAGTTAAATAGCAATATACAATGAACAATGTTAATTGAGGAAAATTAGTTGCCAGTTGATAAAGGAAATTAGTTGATAATTGATGAACAATATTAGCCAAGGAAATTAGTTTATAATTGATGAATAGTGTTGATTGAGGAAAATTATTTGATAATGGAAAACAATCTTGATTTAGGAAAGTAGTTGATAGTTAATTGATGGCATCAATTAAGAAAAATTTAGTTGGATGAGCAACATGGATTAAAGACAATTATTAACCCAAAAAAAAAAACTTAGTGATTGAACAATGGCAATCAAAAATAATTTTAAGACCAATAACTTAGATAGTGAAAGATAGGATTAAAAATGTCTTAGAAAATTTGTAACAGGAAAAAGGGAAATAAATAAAAAATCTCGTGTCTCACAATGTACACCCCAAAGATGGGAACAATATTATTTGTATGCACAACTATAAGAGAATCCAAAAGAACTATAGGTAGGATGTTAGGATCACCTTGGTCAATATGCAGTACTTTGTGATTTTGAGGTAAGGCCATATAACCATGGGAAAATCAATAAATCACCTTGGCATCCCTTAGCACCAGCTCCGAGCTGATTAACCATAAAAGAATTTTACCCAAATGAACCTAACTGACTAAACCTAATATGTTAGTTGCATCATTTTCAACCATGCCCTTGATTTGCCTCCAAACCTTGTTAGGATCATAATTGATCCTATTGATGTAAAAAAGGATCACAAGTACTTCATTTAAATAGAAAATGATAAACCCACAATAGCCTTGAACTTAAATAGCCACCTCACAAAGAGAATGATGACTGGGTCTACTATCAATAGTGAACGTACCTCACATAAAGGAATATTCACTAACATAAGAAAAATGGAAAAACAAATGAAAAGATAGTTCTACTCTCATGAACCAGTGTAAAGCCACAAAACTCAAAATTGTTTGCATTGCTAGTGAGGTCAACTGACAAAAGCTACCCCAATCTACACTATTATAAAACTAGTGTCTATTGAATGGGAAACACACTCATCTATTAAAAACATTCTTATACAACATTAGGGAAGTTCAACCATCCTCTGCATAAAAAACCCCTTGCTGACCAGAAGACAACAATGGAACGATGTTCAAAGGAAAGTAATCATCATGAAATAAGCAAAGATCATCCTTTAACATGTTACTCCTAAAGTCACCTAATTAGTGACTAGGGAAAACCATCCTCTGACATGTTACTTTTGAAGCCATCCAAAAAAGGCACAACTAGCACAAGAAGGACAAAACTTAAACAAGATGAACCCACACAGTAAAAAGCAAGGAAATATTGCTCAACCAGATAGAAAACAAGCATAGTTGTAACAAACAAGACTTAAAAAGACTAACAAAAAGCCCTTCATATCCCATGACTTCTCACATTCCTTGAAGCACCTATACAAACATATTGAATCATGGAAACACGAAATGATGAAGCCACTAACACTAATTACACGATAGCAACATATTACTCTAAGCCCACTAAGGTTGTCACTTCGTTAGTGAACTCAAAAGCAAGAGCTATAGGGGGGTCTCTTAGCCATAAGTATTTGATCCAGCTTAACCTAATCCAACCCATCTCTAAAAGGCCTAGAAGACTTAGGCCGTGTTTGGCACGTAGGTTATAGGAGGGAAAGGAAAGGAAAAATAAAAAGAAAGCAAATTTTGTGCATTTTTGTTCTGTGATTCTTCCAACGGCATTCAGCAATCCATCAAATGCAGGAGTCTGCTCTCCTTAGCTAGATCGAAGGAAAGCAAGCAGATTCGAGGGAAAGGAATTGTAGATGACCATTCTATCCTTGCCAATAGTACATTGTGCTTTATATCTAAGCCTAGGACCTGTGCCCAAATCATCTGACATTTCCCACCTTGTCTTCATCTTCCTCAGGCTACTGCAACTTTTGCACATTGTTGGCAAACATGGGTTGCTGTGATAACTCCCCTATGGTGATATTCCCCGAGATCAAACAAGGTGAGATTCACCATTTCTCCATTGATTCTTTGAATTAGACATAATATTCAAAATCGATATCATCGCAGTCTCTGATGGTTTCCTTCCAGATATGATATTTTTTGATCGATTGAAAGAGAAGTTGCATTAGAGAAGGGGCTTCAACAATAGATGGAGAAGATGAGTGTTGCAATGCGAGTTGGAGAAACTAACAATTGATATCGGAATTCTGCGAGAATTGCTGGAGCACTTCAATGAAGGTAGCTTCTTCATTCACCTGCTATAGCTCATCCGAATTAAGGATCTCAATTGGGGGTTATTTTTTATTTTTTTTTTCATTTCCAAAACAACAAAATTATTTCTTTTATTTTTTAGGACAGGGGTGTTGTGGTCTTTTTACTCTCTTTCCTTTCTATATTCTTTTTTTTTATATAACGAAACATAAAAAAGATATATTATTCATATCCCTTCTTAAATTATACCAAACATAATTTAAGTTTTAAAATTTCTTTCCATTCTTATTCTCTTTCTCATTCCTTTTCCTATCAAAATTCATTCTGCATACCAAACGAGCCCTTAATAGCTACCATTTATCAAGTTTCATATAAGAAATTGACATAGCAAGTGCTTAAATTATTTTGAATAGAACGACTTTAGCATAGCAAATCATCCTAATTAGATGGCTTCTACTACTTTACTAGATAACTTTGCCTCTCTATAATCATGAGCATGTTGCCTATAAAGCTTACAAATAAAGACCCCTTACATATAGCATAAAGGGCATTAAATCAAGCATTATCATCATAAGTTACATCATCTCATTTAACTCTATTTTACTAAACTTAGGAGACAGTTCTTACTTTATCCTACTATTGTATTCCTTTTGAGAGATCCTTTATTAACACAAATTATTATTTCTTTGATCTCTTATTTTTTTTAATTTCTAGTCCATCAACATTGTGATTCCTCGAATTGAAACAATTTTTATTTAGTTTTGTGAAAAACCAAAATTCCAAACAATAAAAAAAATTAAAATGTCACAATTTTCCCAATTTGGCTTTTAATAAATAAAAATAAGAAAAATAAAAGCATTTTTTAAAAAAAAAGTTGTTTGTCTGCAAAGTAGGTAGACAACATTTTTTATCATTTTATTTTATATTTTAATATAATTAAAAAAAAGTAAAAAAATTATGTTGTTTATTTGCTATGGAGATGTACATATTAAAAAAATTTAGTTTCCTTTTTCAATTCTAAACTTCAGAAAAATTTAGAAAATTAAAACCAAATTCTTAAAAATTTAGAAATAAAAAAATTGTTCATCTCCTTGGCAGACGAATAATATTATTCTTTTAGAAATTTATAAGCAACGTCTTTTTTTAATTTTTTTACATAATTTTAACATTTTTTACTTAATTTTTTAGTTTTTTTTTTTTAAAGTTTCTTATAAATGTTGTCTATTTGCTTGATTGAAGGAGAACTTTTTATTACTATTTTTTAATTTACTTTTATAACATATATTTTAAAGTTTAAAACCTTTTAAAATAACAAACGAAGAAAGAATGTACTGATAAAGACAAAAAGATCATCTATAATATTGTACAAAGTGTATTTATAAAAAAAGTATTAAATAACTTTTAATGTTTTCATTTTTCAATATGCAAAGTTGTATCTTATACTTTTTAATTTTTTTTTCTAATTACACGTTATGTATTTAACCCATAAATATAAGTAATTCGGATTGAATATTAAAGTGGTGAAAAGATGCAATTTTTTTTTAAGAGAAAGGTTGCCATTTTGATTCTTTTTATATTTTCAAATTTAATGCCTTTGTTTCTCCTTCATCTCATTTCTATCTTCCGCTCTCTCCTTTGCACCATCCATACTGCGAATCCGATACATTATGTTAAGTGTTATATATATATATATCTTTGAACAATTTCTTTTTTCTTTTTTTGCAAGGCCAACGAGTAAATCCTTAGTTTTGCGTTAAAAATTTTCGCATTAGAAGTTATGTGAGAATGATCTCAAAGAAATCAATGCACGACGTAAAAATCTTTAATAGGTATGAATAAATAATTTTTTATTATATCTTTTTTTAATAGTTTTAATTCTTTATTATTTTGGTAATGTTTTGGCAGAGAAACATTTTTAATATTGTTAAATTTTATTAATTTATATATGTCCAACAATTAAAATTAATATTTAAATAATATTTGATAATTTGGTCTACCTATCTTTTTTAGAATGGACCTACTTAAAAATTTTTTATTATAGTTTTTTGCACTCAGATTTTTTACAATCCACTCTCTCTTCTGTCAATTAGTGTTGAAGGTTAAGTTTTTTAAAAAAAAATTAAAAAAAAAAACAGATATACAGATTAAACCAACTAAAAAGAGAAAGAGGACCAGACAGGCTAATTTTTTTCTATAAACCTATGCCCCCTGGTGATTCTCTCATAAATGAGAAACAATTGGTACTAGCTAGCACTACCACCAGCTGAAGTCTCTCTCTTCCATGAAAATGTGGTTCTTCAAGCAAATGGCCTTCTTCTTGCTTCTCTGGTATTTTACATTGATTGGTGTTCATTCCCAAACGCTGAAACATTACAAGTTTGTTGTAAGTCCCACAACATCGTAGCAATCTACCATTTATTTATTTATAAATGTTCACAAACAGGACAGGCCATTAGCCATCTTTCGATTTTATCATTATCTGGTTTCTTGCAGGTGAAAGAAGCTAAATATACAAGACTCTGCAGCACAAAAAGCATATTGACTGTGAATGGAGAATTTCCAGGGCCAATTATTAGCACTCACAAGGGTGAAACAGTTTATGTAAATGTTTATAACATGGGCAGATACAACATCACTTTACACTGGTATCTATGAATCTAAATCTCAGTTTTGACACGAAAGGGGCAAAAAATAGAGTTAAAAATTAAAGTTAAGTGCTTACTTTTAACCAGTTATCTGGCAGGCACGGGGTGAAGCAACCGCGGAATCCATGGCCAGATGGCCCTGAATACATCACACAGTGCCCTATAAAACCTGGAGGGAAGTTCAAGCAGAAGGTGGTTTTTTCTACAGAGGAAGGAACCATATGGTGGCATGCTCACAGTGATTGGTCAAGAGCCACTGTCCATGGGGCTATCATAGTCTATCCGCACAAGAACAGTGCCTATCCTTTTCCCAAACCTGATGCAGAGATACCCATCATATTTGGTATGAAAGACAGCCTTTAATAATTGATTATTGGTTGTCCTATAATGATCAGATTTCTGAAAGATGAAACTTTGTATGTAGGAGAATGGTGGAAGAATGATGTGTGGAAAGTCTATACAGAGTTTCTTAAATCTGGAGGATCTCCAAATGATTCTGATGCCATCACTATAAATGGGCAACCAGGTGACCATTATCCTTGCTCAAAATCAGGTCGGTGTACTAAATCTAACTTTCCTTTTCCCCTGAAAACTATCTATCTATTATCTATCTATCTATCTATCCATCTATGTATATATATGTTATGTATGATGTGAGGCTAGGTACCTAACAACTGAGTTTTTCGTAACATTCAGAAACATTCAAGTTTAAAGTAGATGAAGGGAAGACTTATCTTCTTCGTATGGTTAATGCTGCAATGAACCTTATTCTCTTTGTCTCTGTTTCGAATCACAAGCTCACGGTTGTGGGGGCAGATGGAAGCTACACGAAGCCATTGAAAAGAGATTACATTTCTATTGCTCCAGGACAATCAATGGATGTTTTGTTACATGCCAACCAGAAGCCTAATCACTACTATATGGCTGCAAGAGCATATTCAAGTGGGGTTGGAGTTCCTTCCGATAACACAACAGTCACCGCTATTCTTCAGTACCAAGGGAAATATAATCCATCTCCATCTCCCTCATTACCATATCTTCCTTACCATAATGACACACAGGCAGCTATTCACTTCTTTAGTAGCATTAGAGGCTTACCTGAGAAATTTCCCAACAAAATCCCATTGAACATCAGCACTCGCATGGTGACCACCCTTTCTATCAACAAATTTCCATGCCAGAAAGGTCAATCCTGCGGGGGACCCAATGGAACCCTTTTAGCTTCTAGCATGAATAACATAAGTTTTGAAAACCCAAGTACTGACATACTAGAAGCTTATTACTACCACATCAATGGGGTGTTTGGCACGCGATTTCCCATGTTTCCACCATTGATATTTAACTTCACTGCGGAGTATTTGCCGCTAGTTCTGGAGATACCGAAGCGAGGGACGGAGGTCAAGGTTCTGAACTATGGTGCAACGGTAGAGCTCGTATTCCAAGGGACAAATCTGCTTGCAGGGATAGACCATCCTATGCATCTACATGGATACAATTTCTATGTTGTTGGATATGGGTTGGGGAATTTCAACAAACACTTGGACTCCAAAAATTTCAATCTCATTGATCCTCCCCTTTTGAACACAGTGACTGTGCCTAAAAGTGGCTGGGCCGCCATCAGATTCAGGGCTACCAACCCAGGTACAATTTTAAACTGTGAAACACTCATAATTTGGTTAAATTACTCTTTTGGCATTTAAAAGGTTGTGATTAGTTCTTTATAGTTTTTAAAATTTTAAATTTAGTGTTTATTATTAAACTTTTGGTAATGTATTGATAATTTTTTTAAAATGGCTAATCATCTAACATTTTGGCACTTAAAATATATCTGAAATTTACATAATATACGTATGGTAGGAGTATGGTTCCTGCACTGCCATCTAGACCGCCACCTGGCTTGGGGAATGGAGACAGTGTTCATTGTGAAGAATGGGAAAGGGTCAAATGAAACGTTACCACCTCCACCACCAGACATGCCACCATGTTGAAACACATTTCAGACTTACAGAGTGTGGAAAATGTCATCAGCACAGATACAGTTGTTTTTTGTTTTTGTTTTGTTTTTTTTCCTTTTTCAATCTTGTGTTTTCAAGATGGCATGTTTTTAGAAATGGAATAAAAGGAAGTTCCACCTACTTTCTTTAACTTAGTACATGCTCTTCTTAATTTCCTGTTAACTATCAATTCAATAAACTTCGGAGTATTTAATGGCGAAATGATTCATAAGATGTATAGGTGCTAAAAATTAATGAGCGACAAAGACATATTACCTTGTAATTCATTATTATTGTTATTACTAGCTTTGGCATGTACTAAAATTAAATTAATATTTTCGTTAATTTCTTAAAATAATTTTTAATATAAAGTTAAATATATAGTAATTTTCTATATTTTAAAATAATAAAAACAAAGAATGGTGAGTTACATTACTGTCCTCTCTCTCTTATGCATTTCAATATTTCCTTTTTATATTATATTTTATATTATATTTTATTTATGTTTTAACATATAGTTTTGTGACCAATACAACAAAAAGCTCATGAGTCAAGTGTTAATATATAGATTATTACTGTTATGGGAGCTTTATAGAAATAAAGAATCTTAGTGCCCATGGTTCAACCCATTGTATGATAGCTAAAAGAATATTATAGTAATATTTTTAAAATTGGACTAATCATTAAATTATTGAAGACACTAGTTAACAGTTTAATAGTCAAATTATGATTGAACTTGTAATAATTAAATATGTATTTTTAAAATTTTATATATTAAAATTCTAATATAACAAATAAATATTAATCAATTTTAAATATTTAATTGTTAATTTAATATTTTAAAAAATATTTTAAAAAATTATTTTTTATTGAAAAAAAAAATTACCTATGATTAAAAATTAAGAGTATTTAATATTAAATTTTTAGATTTCCTAAATTATATTAAGATTTCACTTAACATTAAAAAATAAAAAAAATCAAAAAACAAATGGCAATTTGGGCCAAATACCTTGATATTTGATAGAAATACTATTATGAGATGTGACATAAGTGAGAGTAAGCAAAAAAAAGAACTAAGTACACACTTTTTGCTTCTCTTATATTCTTTTTTTTAATTTTCCTATATTTTAACCCCTTCTTTCTTCTAGTACCTTTTATTTTTAATTTTTTAAATTTATTCAAGATAAATTATTCTATTATATAAGAAAAAAAGAAAAAGTTTCAAACCTGCTCAAATTGATTTTTGACCAGTTTAGTCAGTTTTTTATTAATTCAGTCAATTTTTCAATTTTTTGACCGATTGATTTTTTAAGCCAAGCAAGCCAAACTAAGGACTAGTTCCTTGTTTAAAGGTTGAACTAGTTGGTCGGGTTTGATTTTCAAACTCCAACAATTGAACTAGTCGCTCTGATTCAATTTTTAAACCAATGCTTTATAGTTACAATTCATTAAGTTACAAATAATGAACTAAAACAAGAAGGTATTTTGAACAATATGGTCCACATAACCAAAATGTAGCAAGCCACCTTAGTCAAATGACTTAAATGGCTCTACTATGCCAACTTGACTCGATCACTATCATTAACAAACCTCTAAGAAAGCTTATAAATGAGACCCTAATAAGCTCAAAGAACCTCAACTACATAATCAATATGCTTAAGAAATATCATTCTCTTCTTTCTTCACTAAACTAGGCTCTCACTAGCCTACTGATACTCCTTTTCTAAGGCCTTTACACTTAAATATTAATAAAATTGTTACTCTAAAACTGATATATGCAATTATTATACTTCATGTATGCACATAAACAAATGCAGGAATATTAGACCTAGAATGAGTAGGGCTGAATCATAAAGCCCAACTTATTGAAACTCCAACATACAAATTGGACTTGGAATTCACAAATAAAGGGACTTAGAAGTAATCTTAAGATATGCATTCATCATTCCTCCTCGCAACATGCTCACAATCTATAGATACTTTAATTCCTAATTAAAAGCATAGTAATTGCTTAGAGTTTTCTTAGATTTTTGTGTGTTTGTTAAACCATTTACTAGTATTTTAGTATTTGCCACAAACAGTCATAGAACACAAGCTCACAAGTAAAAATGTTACTAGTACACATAGAAACTCTACATAAAAATATAACATAATAAACAAAAAACTAAAAAATTTTACACCGTTGCATATACAAAACCCTCCCTCCAAGATTAGGGGTAAAAACCTCTTAAAAGTCACTTATGTCATATAATTCTTACAAGATGATCGTGGTAAGCCATCAGTTGAAGAGGATAATCCCAAAAGGTCGTACTAGTTGACTATAAAAAGGGTGGACCTCACCTCTTAAAGCTTCAACAACATTAGTAAAAATAAAAAGAGAAGTCTTAAAGTAGCTCACGACCAACCATGATGTTGGTAATGCATAAGGGATTGTTTCTTGCAAAGCTATAGAGAAAACTACCCAACCAATTGTGACAACAACCTTATCAACATAGACATAACTCTCTTAGGTCAAAAGTAAATTGAACCATATGAAAGCATTAAACTGGGGCTATGACTATTGTTTCAATGATCATACTAGTAAAAGGCTAGTGGAGACCCTATGCATGATGCATTTTTCCATTAAGATGGATGAGATATGGCAAATACAACTAATCTTTTTCATGGCCTCTTTTAACAGTTGTGATAGAATGGAGGCTTGTCATCCAAAAAACATCCTCTTAAAAGACACCAAACAAAGTGTATTTTGACAAATGAAAACTTAGAACACACGAAGAACATGTCTTAGAGATTCCACCCATTCTTATCATAATAGGAAACTTGCTCTCTAACACCTTTAGGTATTTGAAATTTTATTCTCCACTCATCTCTAGATAAAATGGAAAGTAGTCATCTTGAAGCAAGCGACCCTTGCCAAAACACTTTATATAGTGCCACCATGGACATGAAATAATAGATGCATAAAATAACCCATTGAAAGAGTAAGTTAGGAAAAAAACGTATAAGCCTAAGGAAAAGATAAAGGTCTTTACATAGAATAGACCTCTCAAATGATGCATATCCCTCCCACTTAACATGCACACAAGGTACAAATTAGCTATGATTGATCATACTAAAATAAGAAAGATTGAACAAAGGATACAAGTTCTTATTACTTAACATGATAAAGGTATAGATAGAACTGCTCTTAACTAGGTACAGATCTTAGCAAATGCCTTTGATATTAAGGATTGGCACATATAATTAATATGATTATAATCTTAAAGTTGAAATGAGAATTAAAGATAAACGATGTCAAGGATAGAAATAAAGTAGGCAAACAAGGAGAGATTATGGTAAAATTAGAGTTCAATATTGTAGAATTAACCATGATGAGGTAGGAATAAATCATAGTAAAGTTAGATTTGAACATGAAATTATGGCAATGTTAGCATTTATGGTGAAATCATAGCAAAGTCAACAATGTTAATATTGAACACAATGGGAAAATAAAAAGAATTCTAGTAAAATTTAAGTCAAACATGATTTGTGGATGCAAGAAAATCAAACACATAAGGCATGTTGAATCCAAGTAAAATTATAGTTAAATGTGACAAGTGAGTTGAACACAATGAGTGAATAAAGAAGGAATTAATTATAAAGTGCAATAAACTTAAGGATGATGATAAAGTCAAAACAAAATTAAAGCTAAACATGATGGATTAACTATCATTGATTGAGCTAAAAGTAGGAAGAGACTTAACAGTGACTCATCATAACCACATGGACTAAGGAAAAAGTATCCTCACTTTAAACCTAGACAAATGTCTTTAATATCAAGGATTATGGAAGAAAATCAAGAAAAAGCTTTGTCTAGCAAAGCTAGTGACATAGGAAATAGGTTTGAAAAGAGTATTTGAGAATGAATTATTGAGAAAAGCATGATAAATCTTCGCAAGCATTTGAAGATAAAGCTACGGTAAAATAAACATGGAAGATCAAGGCAAGTAGATAAAGAAAGGATTTAGTATAGCAAAATTAGAGCTAAATACAATGGGGGATCATAATGAGTAGATAAAGAAAGGATTTATTATAGCAAAATTGCAGCTAAAAATGATGGATGATCATGATGAGTAGACAAAGAATAGATTTAGTATAGAAAAATTAGAGATGAATAAGTATTACACTATACTATATCTCATTTCCATTTGGAATAAAAGTAATTGCAACAAACTCTTTAGTAGTGGAAATTTAATATTATTTACATCAAATGGACCCATAATGTTCAAAAATGGATTCTCTTTATTCCAACTCACAAATTCATGCTCAAGTTTTTAATTTCATTCAAGTTAACATATATGTAAAGCTGAAATATCTAGAATTGGTCATTTGCTTATTTAGGCCATAGAACATTTAATAGAAGATGAATTTTAAAAATTCATAACTTAAGTTATATAATTTTGATTGAGGCAAATTAGGTTTCATTTTAAAGCTTGGGATGCAAACTTTCTATTATAAAAATTTTAGGTCAAAATGAATCCATTTGATCTTTCAAAGAACACAAAAACTAGATCTACACAATATGAATAGTACTAGTACTTTGACAACTTTTTAAGGTCAATTTTAAAAATTCATCGAATATTCTATAGAGTTTCAAAAATTACAACCTCTGGCTTTATAAAAGTTTCTAAATGTCCTTTAAATGTTAATCAAATTTCAACCTTAAATTAGGTCATTAAGGCAGATAAAGGTAAAAGGACATTTTATGACTTAAATGGTCAAAATTTTGGTTCCAAAATATACCAAATGAGCTTTAAAATAACATCTCTTACCATGAACAAATTTCTATCCATACATGTATCATATATCAATGGTTCATTACATGAAAATTTGCCTTACATTTAAAAAACACTATTCCACATGAGAATATATATGTAAACCACATGGATTTCTATATACTAAATCATGTCCCAATATCTCATACATGCAACTATAGGTCACAAAGTTCTAGTCTAACACTTTTACACACGTGTGCACTATATTACGTCAAAATATAGATTTACATAATTATATATACAATCTCATGTCCTAAGCCAAATCCCTTGATGTAACATCCAGTTCCTCTATAAACATGAGAAACATAATGTTTGGTTTTTCCATAAACGTACAAAACTCACAAGATATAAAAGGAAATCCCTCAGATAGAATAATTTGAGGTCCAATGAAATTAGAGCAATAATCTAGATCTTAAATAATGAGGATCCAAGGCTAGAGATGACCTAAAAACAGAGCCAGAATAATCAGACGAAATTTAATGAAGATGCAGTGACATTTTTATAATTTTGGGTACTTTTTAGAAAATTCAAAGGAGAAATTTTAAAATGGAAAAAAAAAAGTTTTCCAGGGTTTTCAGAGATCTTAAAAATCATAGGAAATCTTAGAGTAGTTTAAACCCCTCCAGTTAATATTTTAAAGTGTCGGTTGACCTAAACTTTGATCGATTCATTTGGGAATGTTTTAAATCTAATTTAGATGAAACTAAAAGAATTTTATGAATTAGAGGACCTAAATTTTATGATAGAAAAGATGGTTTTCAAAAAGAAATTGAAATGAGTCTAAACAGAGCAAACAGGTGTGTAGGAGTAAAATAATCATTTTGAAAAATTATAAAAGAGGCTTCTTAAGTAAAATTACATCTCATCACCTTCTCTAAGCTTCCATTTTCAAAAATTTGAGCAGTCATGGCATGACATTAAGGAAGGGAGAAACAAGAAGTTTAAGGTTCCATTTAACTAAGTAAACGACCACATTTTATCCCGCGTCAGTTTGAAAAGTTATTCTTCTATCTAAAAGCTCTCTAATGGTGGTTTTCTTTTCTTAAAAAATTGAAGATTCATATCTAACCCAAGCCAAAAAGGAACTCTTTTCAAAAAACCAATCAGTGAAAAATAATCTACACGAAGAGAGTTTCGTTTTAAGGTAAGACTTTACTTAAAACACTTGCAAAATCTTGTGTTTCCAAGCCATTTAAGCTTCAGCCTAAAGAGAGAAAGTGAGGAGAGTTTTTCTTCATGTGTTATAGATAGAACGGAGGGTTATGCAGTGTGAGGATTAAGAAGATGCCATTAAAATTGAAAAAGAAGCATTAGATTGTAAGTTAGCAAACCTAGGGATTTAGTTGCACCTAGGCCAAGATGAAGCTTCTTAGTAGTAATTCAAGTAGTCTAAGAGTATGAATGAGTTCTCAAGACACCTAGGAAGCCTCCCATGTGCTAAATCCCTAAAGAGAATAAAGCAAACTCCATGGAAGTTTAATCAATACTATGTCTCGACCAAACATAGGTTATGAACCTAGGGAGTGTTTTAATTTGTTCCAAAGCTAGAATGACAGTTGTTATGATGGAAGAACATTAAAGGAAGACTTGGAAAAAATTTAGAAGCCATAGAATGTGAGATAGAGGTATAGGCTCCATAATGGGATATAAAGAAGCAACATATAGTTATGTTTCTTAAAATAAATTTGTGATGACTCTAAGGAGTTTAAATAGAGTCAAGAGACTTAGATGGAAGGAGAAAATGGAGTCAAAATCATGAATTCTTACAATTGCTTCATTAGGTCCTTATGGAACCATATTTGAGTCTTAGAACTAAATAAGCTTCCATAGAAAGTATGTGATGCTAGAGTTTAATTCTATGATATAATTGTGTTCCACTTGGTGTGTCTAAGCCAAGAAAATCAAGGATCACCCAATAGAAAGTCTTGGCCAAGAAGGAGAAGGGAAATCTCAATGGAAAAATGTGTGGCATTGGCTTTAAAGTATCTCTCTAATCTTTCTCACATACATAGCTTGGTTATTTTCTTGTCATTGAGTGCTTGTATGTATATTTGAGTCATCAAAAATGTTTTTAGCCAATGTTTATATGTTATGGTACCATTACGTGTTATGAAATGAATTTATGGCTTGCATGGGTTGGTTGTGCCGAAAGTCTCTTAATAAGGGTAATGATGTGTCAAAAGTCCTTAGAAATAAGTGAGACAAAGCTAAAAGTCTCAAGAAGAATGAGGTTTAGTCAAAAGTCCCTTAAAAGTGGATGAAAAAAATCAAAAAGTCCCAAGAAATATGGATAAGGTTAGACCAATGCCCTTGAGAGCCTATTCTTGTTATATATGAGTTTGTGTGACAGGAAAATGCCTTATATATGTTCACTAGTTGCTTAAATATCATGCATGCATTCTTTGACTTGTTTATACATCCATTATGTATGTTTGAAAGGGTTAAGAGCTATTGGGATTTTTTGAATTTCACTCTTCCCCTACATATGCCTAACCATGTCTAGGTGAATCAAATGGACCAAGAAATGGAAGCTAACAAGCATGAGAAGCAAGACTTTGAAAAATGGTTAGAGAAATGAGCTCTTTATTTGCATTATGATGTTAAGAATTATAACCATGAGTTGTATATATGATGTAGACCATTGAACATGTTTTAATACATGTATAAATGATGTATGTAACAATGTGGAAGCTACATGAATGAAAATGTGAGTTTTTGCCACTCATTTGCTCTTATGTAATATGATGTACATGTGTATGGATGTAAGTGGCAAGATGAGATTGAGCTCCATGATAATTTAGATCATTTGGCATGCTTTTACATATTGTATTTATGCTTTTAAACTTACACAAGTGGTTGTGGAAAGTCAAGAAGAGCATTTGGTGCCTTAAGATGCTATTTAAGGCTTCAAATTTGACTAAATGAAGAGCTGAACCAAAGTCTAACCAAATAAGTGATTTTTCCCATGAAATTTTTTCAACAAGTAGTTCTCATCTAGAGCTTTTCAAAAAGCTAAAGAGCATTCAATTTGGAGTTTTAGAGAATATATTATGATTTTTCAAAATTGGCCAAATTATACAGAAATGGTATGGCTACTGTTCATTTGGTTATTTTGCTTCTCTATGTCACACATAGGTCAAATAAAGTTCAATGCTCATTACAAGCATAAACTAGGCATAATAAGCTTTCCATAGCTACTAAGAGCATCCCATTTGGATCTTTGTAGAGAGATATATAAATTTTTGAAATTTCATGATAGTACTAGTAATGTAACCTAACCTAAGTTACTCTTCCATTAATTTTTGGTGGTTGAAGGCCATAGCATTGGTCTAGAATTATTTTTATCCAAAGTAGATATCCATAGCTCTCTAGAATGGTATGGTTTTCTTGATTTCAATTTTTATAGAATTAGTTATGAATTTTTAAAATTTGTATCAGAAAACTGGAATTTGAACCAAAAAGCAAACCATGGATTTTGTGAGATGTAACTTAAAGCCTGAGGTTCTTGAGATATTTAGTGATGGTTATGACTTGTACGGATGTGTCATGAATAGAAAATGATATTTGATGAGTTCATATGGTCCGCAGGGCATAAATTAAAGAAATAAGATCTTACGTAACGCAAATAAATACCATTAAATTTATTGCCTTTTTCATGTGAAGTGTATGGTTTCTTGCATTTGTGCTTCAATCCATATGAAATGCATTGAGATGGACATAATAGCTAAGAGTTAAGGTATTACACTTAACATAATAAGCCTTTTTAGGTTTTTTTTTTTATCCTTGTTTTGCATATCGCCTAGTCATAGTTAGTAAAGATATGGAATATGAGATTCAAAAAATCTTAATAGCTAAATCAACATTCAAACATACATATGGTTCACTTAAGCACATGAAAGCAAGTATGTATGTCATATAGTTATAGTCAATCTATACATAAGAGAGCAAACCCATATTTTAGGAGTTTTCTTAGCTCAAGAACAAGCAAATCCACGCCCTCAAGGGACTTTTGACCTATGGTAGAGCAACTCCATGCTCACTTCTCAAGCCTCACCCAACAAAGAGCCACTCCTTTCATAACCAAATAGGTATCATGCAATTGCATAGTCTACTTAAACAACTAACAAGCCAAACAATTACAAACAATACACAAAACTAACTAAGAATTCAAGCAAACCAGTCATACATATAAGAATGAAAGAAAAGCAACCTTATCAAGCAAATTCAAGCAATTCCTTGTTCTATTTCTCTTGATCCCATGGCCTCATATACACACTTTGGTGCGGTCCCACTTGTTTGGCTTAGGCACATTAATTAAGGTATAAAATAACCAATTAAAACATATTCAATCTTACTCTAGCAATACATGTACATATTAGGACTTAAGGTATGAATTAGGTTACTTTATATGTTTCAAAATGACTCATTCTATTTGCCACATTTCATGTAGCAATTTCATTATTTATCTATCACAATTTATTCATTTTTCATGGCTAAAACAAGTTCAAAAATTTAGCCATATCACTTATTCTATTCCTAATGCAAGTTAGGGTTTTTCATGGAACCAAACCTATAACATCATCAAAACTTTTTTTTTTCTCAAACTAATGGTTCATCTAGCTTTTATATTACTCATTTATGCCTCTTAAACCATGAGACTAAATTAAAAAGTTCCCTATGTATCATTGCCTTTCCTTGAAAGCATCATTACATAGCCCAATTTTGATGTTTTGTTTGTTTCATAGGGAATTTGAGTTCTTTAGGATATCCATGATTTGTTTTTTATTCAATTATGGTATTATAGAGATAAAATAATCCTCTTAATGTTTTGAAACACCCATGGCTGAATCTACAATCTAAAGGAAGCCACATGCATTTCTCTTGGTTTTTAATTTAATCTCTTTGCATATTCTTACTCTTCACCCTTCTAAACCCTTGATTACACCAAATTTTTATCAAATAAATACATGCTTCTCTCTCTCTCTCTCTCTAGGTCAAAACATCAGGGGCTAGGGTTCTAAAAAATACAAGCTTTTCTAGCTTGACTCATATATTGCTTTGATGAGTCTTTGATAGAGATTCTTTTGGTATAATTGGCTTCTTCACCTTGAGCTCTTTCACTCAAGGTGACAACCACAACCTTCACCTTCTTGAGGAATCAAAACCACCGTGAGAGAGAGCATAAAGAGTAGAAAAAGTTTCATAACTACATTATAACAAAATTTGGCATAAATCATTACTTATTTTAGCCTTCTTTTCCTCCTCTAGGTTTTCTTATCATCAAAATGCTAAAAAATCACTAAAACTCGACCTATAGTTATCATATTGCATTTCTGGTATGATGTATGGCAATTGCAATGAAGCTCCATGCATTAGGTTAGGGAAATCAGTTATGGCATGACTTATTGCAGCTATGATATAGCCTATGGCACAAGCCTCCAAGCATCTTGACCCTCCTTTTTATCTCAGTCATAACTTACATATCTACAATAATCCATACCCATTAGTTATTATTCAAATAGCTAAAAATAAATTGAAAATAAACTAAAAGCATTAAAATCTAATAAATCTTAATATTTATAGTCTAATTACAAATAAGAAAAAATAACTAGAAAAAGACTTAAAATATTAATAAAAACCTATGATAAGTCTTATAATTAACACAAAAATATAAGTATGGTTATAACTCATCAATTAATACATCTCCAAAAATGTTTATAAATAAAAACCCTAATAAGCTTAAAGAACCCCAACTACTTCATCAATGTGCTCAAGAAATATTACTCTCTTATTTACTTTACTAGCTAGGGGCCTGCAAACCTACATGTAACGCCTCCTTATGACCTTTATACTCATATCCTAATAAAATTGTAGCGCTAATTCTCTCTCCAAGATTTTTATCTTTGTCTTAGTATGCGTTTGGATAAGTTTTTATCCACCCACGTTTTGGCCCAAACCCTAGTTTGCATAAAAAAAGCCCGTTTACATCATGACTGGATCCACGTTCATCATGTCGCATCATGGTTTTGGGACGTCTAAAAACTTCATTGGGTTGAAGCAACTCACACTTGCTTTTTGCGAACGCAAAGTTCATTCATCCTGTGGTCTTTTATCTATGTACGAATTGAAGCTCATCTTTGCCAACCTCGTTGCACACATGTCTGCTCCTCTGTTTGACTTTATTTTGTGGATATATTGCAAAGGTGAACATTTTGGACATCCTAGGTCGAAGTTTCATGTTTTTGTGTCTCAGACATGTTGCTCCTTTATCTTCTTCCTCTAATCTGTGTCTTAGATGTGTTACTCCTTCATCTTCTTTTTCCAAACATAAATCACGTTTATGTAAACTTACTTTTACACAAAATTAATTCTGCAAAACCAAATTTACCAAAATTAATTTTACTCGCTATCAATCCAAACACACACTTAGCATATCGCTCCTTGAAATAATTACTTTTTGGTATTACTTTATTTGAGTCTTTTTAAGCCATGACTAATCTACTGTTGATTTTTTGATTTGTTTAATTATAAGTCATACATGTTGAGGTTCAGTGATTTATGAAAAAATAATTGAGTATACTAATATTTTAGTCTTTCAATTAATAAGTTTACTTAGCTTCAAACCTCAAACTAATTAGTGCACATAGTAGTCAATGTTAATCACACACTTGTAGTACTAGCTTATTAAGTTTTTTGCCAAGTGATTCAATGATGCCAAAGCGCATAATATGCAGCTAATATGTTATTTTCAGAAATTAATTTTTGTATTTATTAATTTTGTAGGAACCAAAGCTAAATAAACCTAGTAATTCAATAACTAAATTGTTAGTTTACTCTAAATAAATGCCTCATAACTTGACTTTATCAAATTGACATAACACAAGCTAATTTGTTGAGATCAAAATTATTATAGGGAAAATTAGAATTAAGGATCCAAAGTTAAAAATATTTACTTTAAAGGACCTATTACCATTATTTTAAAACAAATTATCACTAATTTCAAATAAAATTCTCTAAATCTAATGGTAACATGCCTTACAGAGTAAATATTTTTAATTTTAGATCTTTAACTCTAATTCTTTCACGGTTGTACTTGCCATCCTTAGGTACATATCGCATATGATAAAGGTGAGGTCTGGATGTGAGTGTTGTTAAGGGTTTTATATATACCAAAAAACAATGATTATACTCATTTTCCATTTTACCTTTTTATCATCCATTTTTTATATAAATGGTGGTTAGTAATAAATTAATAGAGAGTAGATATGAAAATATTAGTGCGAAGATGTGAAAGAAATAACCAAAAACAAAACCAAAAACAAAAAACAAAGGACGAAATTTAATGATTCTTTTCACAACTTTCCATTTTCAACGGATCTAGCAAGACTACTCACTTCCCGATTCAGTTAAACGTAAGTCTTCGTACTACTCCGCATGCAGGTCAATCTTTCTTTATTTAATTTGTCTTCTCCCAATGGCGGGTAAAGCATCATTTCACACTTCTTCAAAACTTCCCGATTCAGTTAAACGTAAGTCTTCTTCCATTCTTCATTGTCTACTACTCAATCTTTCTTTATTTAATTTGTGGTCTGCCAATGGCGGGTAAAGCATCATTTTCGTTGCCACATTTCTTTAGATGCCACACTAATTATAATCAGTTAAACACAATATACTTCGCAATTCTTCAACGGGTAACTACTTTTTGAATCACGCAAATTTTATGAATCGTTTGATTCTTTTTTTTTTAGGTTAAATTCTATTACTACATGTATATAAAGGATTTTTATCTCATAACTCATCAATTAATTATCAATTAAAAAATAAACTAAAAACTCTGAGATGCATATAGCGCGATAAATCTCAAATTTTAAAAAATCTAACTATCAATAAAAATATTTTTAAATTATTAAAAACCTCATTAAGTCAGCAAATGATTTCATAATGAAATACTTTACCAAAAAATCCTAAGAATTAATTAGTCTCACCTAGCATGAATCTTTAAACCATAAGAACTTACACGCTTTTAACTTCAATTTAATTATATTAAAATATCTCTTGAAGATTATAAAATCTGGGCTAATATCTCCTATATAGTATCCAATATTATACTAACCTCTTTCATTTTTAATTTTTTTTATTTATTTCCCTCATTTTGAATTTTCATAATGCACTACTATTCTTTTATTTATCTCAAATAGGCTAGAATATTTGTTTGGTATTTTTGATGATTTGTGTTACATTATATAAGGTTATTAAGATTGGTCCCCAAAAAAGAAGAAGGATATTAAGAATTTGGGTAAATTACCTATCCTCTTTTTGAGAGATACCAAAATTGAAATCTATTTCGAAAATATACGCTTACTCCAAAACTAAAATATGACTAAATACTTTCAAAAATAAGATTGATTTGTTTTATTAAAAATATAACTTATTAAAAATAGTTTTCAAAATTTATTTCATTGTCATTTATTTTGAATTAAAAACCCATAAATTTAATTTATTTTAAAACTGTATTAAATTTATGGCATAGTTATTTCTATTAATATGTATTTACTACAAATGTTGTTTTAAAAATTAAATTATTATCTATAAATTATTTAGATTTGAAAAAATAGCTTGTGAATATATTCTTTGTTTTTTATTTTTTTATCAAATGATTTTACAATTTGCTAAATTTATGAAATATATATAATATTTGTTATATTATATAAGTAATAAATATAGGGATATTTTCTTTAAAATAAATGTAATTGTAATTTATCTTTTGATGTAAAAGAGACAAGTGTAGTGCATTTTCTTGGTTTAAGGGGAGGAGAATGCATATTTATCAAAATAGATGGGATAGTTGTGTAATTTGGATATCTTCTAAGAGAAAGGAGAATAATTTGCCTTAAAATTTAGTTTGCCACCGAGGCTTAGATCTCTAGAAAATGGAAAGGGATTTACAGGGGACTTGATAAGGAAAATCCCTCATCAATTCAGAAGGGATTTAGAAAAAATTAAGTTTAAAAAAACTTGAGGTCCAAACACCAAGAGATTAGCAGAGGAATTTCCCTCATCAACTTATTTTATTGAGGAATTCAGTAGGGTATCTCTTGCTAATTGGTGGGAACTACAAGAAAATAGCACTTTAGTGAGGAACTTTAGGGAGGGACACACTACAAAAGACGTAGGTATGGCGATAGTGGCTTAACATTATTCTAATCACCATTAAACCACATCTTAATGGTCGTCTGGTTAACTGCATTTAAGACAAACCGTCCTAATGGTGGTTAAGCTGAAACTTCTATTAGGACACAAATCTAATGACATTTTGAGCAATACCGTCATTAGGACAATGTGTCTTAATGTTGGTTTAGCTTAAATCAACGTTTAAACATATTATTTTAAGGGCAGTTGGCATAACCACCGTTAGGACATTATAGTTTAACATTTTTTAGACTAAAACCGACATTAAACCAATGTCTTAGCATTGGTTAGAGACAAATTGATGTTAGGACAAATTGTTCTAATGGCTTTTTAGCTCTAACCACAATTAGGGCAATTAAAAAAGCCCTTATCCCCTTCCTCATCCATCTATCAGTTACTCGACCCTTTCTCCCCTTAGGACACTATGCAAAGTCTCCCCTCTCTTTCCTTTCTTTCTTCCCATCACGGCAGAGCAACCCACCAGTAGCCCTTCTCCGCGTCTTCAGTTCGTTGCACCCCTGGTTGTAGCTTTCCTTTGGTCTGTCGTTTTTCTGCAATCACAACCAAGTAACCCTTTTTTTTTTCTGTGAAGTTATTTGCTCCATTTTTTTAATATAACATTTATGGGTTGTATGATGGATTTTACAAAGTGAGTAGCCAGGTACATCAATTGATGTTTTCCTGAATAAATTTTTGACTTTGCAAGATTGTTCTTGGTGTTGTTAATTTTTCCTGAATATGTAAATGATTTAAAATTTCAAAAATTGCCCCAACTTCTATAAGAAATGGATAGGTAATATACAAATCTTCTGTGAAGATGGGCGAACTTGGTGGCTAGCTAACTTAATTCTAGATGAAGCAAGGCACTGTCTTCGTTCAAGCAAACTCAAATGACATAATTATGTGCCATTTGTGAAAACCTCATAACAACTAATACTACATATAGATCTATATTACTCTCTATTCAATATCACCAAATATGATTTGCCAATTAACCAAACTTTACATTAAGTCCTCTCTGACAAAACGTTTATTATATCTAGAACTTGGCACCGTACTGACGCTTTAGAACTTCACTTGACACTTCTTAAATGGAAAATTGAATAAGCTAGCCATCTCTATCAAGTTTTTTAATTTTCTTTTGCCTTTTCTTCTATGATAGCAAAGAGAGTTTGTCCAATGTCTTGCTTACATGGAACAAATTAACTAATAAAATACCAGTAGCTAGGCATATAGAGGCATTTATTTATACGAAGACAATATAAGTTTCACTGTCAACTATTGAAATAATAAAGCAAGGACCTACTTTCTGGATCTCCTTGTCATCAATAAGGAGATCCCAACCAATTATTGAATTTTCACCAAACACTACCCTTAGTGACCATAGATTATGTGAATCTCACTACTTTCGACATTGACACAATCCACTTTTTACAAATACATCATGGAAGTTTTATACCCCTTCCTTCTTTGATACATGTAGGAGCAATGCTTAATTAATCTAAGAATTCTTACATGCTAACTTCTCATATCTTTCATTACTTAGACCATGCATAATAATTTCAAATACATTTAAACCCAATTAGTATATAATCCATATGAAAAGTTGACTTGTACAGCATACAATATGTTTGGTCCATTAAGGTTGATAAAATTGTTGGCCCAGCCCAATATTAACTTGTCTAAATCTTATTGATCATTACATAATTTTTTTCCCTAAAGACCCCTCCTTGGTGGTACTTTGGATCTCCCTCTCTCCTTCCCTCCCCCATTAGAATTGGAGAATAATGAGTACACGTCATGCCCACTTTGATATTTATAAGGCATACGGACAATTGGTATGTATTATTATTTATGTAGTAATATTTTGTTCATTTGATTCATTTAATTATTTAAATTAAAGATTTAAATTTAGTAATTTAGTAAATATAATTGTGTTAGTAATTAATAACACATGCCACAAATAGTATTATACGAAGTGTGATAGGACAGAAGAGACAGAGGTTGCATTTTTTGGTAGCCAAAGTAAAAGACCATAAGTGTAACACCATAATGTGTTATCCTCAACTAATCTCTACTTAGGCTTGATTCCATGAAATTTCAAAGAAAAGAGTAAAAACCGTGGCATTTCAATGCTATATGTCGGGGGTTTAAATGGTTGTACTTTGCCCAGTTGGTTCCATGAAGTCGTCAATTATATTCTCTACTTAAACTCCATTCATACAACTCATACATAGTATAAAATAATCCATGAACCACGGATATGAAACCCAAAAATTAGAAAATGCAATTTCTCAAAACGAGCCCAAAAATCATATTTTTGGCTCTAATTTTGAAAAATCATAACTAATTCTAAAAAAATGGGAACCAAGCAACCTAGAGCTTTCTGGAAAGCTCTGGATGTTAACTTCACACTAAAATAATTTTAGGGCATGACTATAGCCTTTGGACCATGTTTGACAATGAAAAAGGCACAAAGCTCAAGCTATCTCTAGTACTAATATAGTTTACTATCATGAACTTCAAAAATTTATAACTAATTCCACCAAAATCCAATCTGGGAAAACTATACTAATTTGGAAAGATACAATGTTAACTAGAGGAGAAAAATAATCCTAGATCATTTCAATAGCCTTTGGACTTCGAAAACTGATGAAATAGTAACAAATGTCGACTGGTATTCTGATACTGACATAGAACTTCAGAAAATTATTTCTCCCTCTACAGACCTTCAATTGTATAAGTCGTTATGAATGTCTAGTTTATACCTATAAAATTTTATAACACAATTTCATTTCAGACCAGTGGTAACAATGCACTAACCAAAACCCAAAATTTTTTTAACTTCAAAAAATTTATCAAATATTCCCTAGACCTCTAAATAATACCCACTTTAGCTTCCCAAAAAGCTCTCAACAAACTCTAGATGCATGCCAAATTTCATATTAAGAGGAGCTCATTTAGTCATATCTTGACATAGCTCGTGAATTTGGCAAATTTACCACCATATAAGGTTCAAAGTGGGTCCAAATAGCCTCCTACATACTCTAGCACCTCTTGGGCAAGTTTTAAAGTATAAACACAACATATGTGAATTACCCAAGTGGCCCAAATCATCACACCTCTCAAACTCACTATACTATACACAAGAATACACTACTACATACAAGCCACTAAGGGGCTAAATCTCATATTTCCATTGCTTTGGCTTTATACATGATTCACACATCATTTATACACATATTTACACTTGCTTAAACTTTTACAACTCAAAAAGAATATGTATACATAAGCACTTTGGCTTTCCTATACATCAAACTAGGCACAATTGTGTAAAAGTATCAAAAAATAGTCATTTATGCCTCATGGCCTCCATTATTTGGCTCTTGAGTTCCACCTAAACCATATGAGATAGGAGAAAGAAGGGGGTGAGATTCCAAGAATCTCAATAGCTCATGCAATTATTCAAGGAAGCAATTAAGGCTCAAACCAAAGCCAATTCAACAACCAAAACTATAAAAAGAGAGAAGAACAAAATTCTAAGAAAAAAAGCTATGGAAATCTCAAGTTATGCTTACCTTTTCCTTGTTTTTCCTTCCTTTTCTTGGTCTCTCTCTCTCTCTCCAACCTTTTTCTCTGTTTTGGTCGAAGCCTAAGTTGGTTAGAAAAAAGAGTAAAGGTTTAGACTCTTTAAGAAGTAAAATTCTCCTTTTTCATGCTTTTCTAGACCGACCCTCGCTATAGTGGAAAATAACCCTTACTATGACAAACACGTATCAGTCTCAGGCCTTTGATCTCGTTACTGGGCGCTATTGCAAGGAACTCCCTGGTTTTTGTATGGGACGCTCAAACTAGCTATAGCTAGAAGCATCCTCACTATAGCGAACTAGTACATTCGCTATAGCTAGCTGGATTCTTGCTATAGCGAGTAGGTACATTCTCTATAGTCGGGCTATAGCCAATAGACTTAGAAAATTTTCAAAAATTCTGGTTGTTACATTTCTACCCCCTTAAAAGAAATTTCATCTTCAAAATTTAAATACATACCTCCAGGGAAAAACTCTGAAAATTTTTGCCTCATCTCATCCTCTAATTCCCAGGTTGCTTCCTTAGATGTCAGGCCTCTCCAGACTACTTTCACCAAAGGAATATTCTTGCTTCTCAGCTATTTTAACTTAGTATCTACAATTTTCTTCGGCTTCACTACATACGAAAGATCTTCCTGCAATTGCATATGCTCATATTCTATGACATGTGAAGGGTCTAATAAGTACTTTTTCAACTATGAGACATGAAAAACATCATGGATTTGGGCTAGGTTAGGAGGTAAGGCTATCCGGTAAGCCATGGGTCCAATTTTTTCAAGGATTTCAAATGAACTAATATACCTGGGACTGAGCTTCCTTACCCTCATTGATTGACCCACCCCTACCACTGGAGACACTTAGATGAATACGTGGTCTCCAATCTCAAACTCTAACGGCGTCTTTCTTTTATCGGCATAACTCTTTTGCCTACTTTAGGTCGTGAGAAGTTTTTTTCTAATCAATTCTATTTGTCGGGTGGTCTAGTCCATAATCTTAGGTCCTATCAAGCTCCTCTCACCTAGCTTAACCTAACATAAAGAGGATCTGCACTTTCTCTCATACAAAGCCTTATAAAGGGCCATCTGAATACTGGAATGGTAACTATTATTATATACAAATTTTGCTAATAGTAAATACACATCTCAGTTACCCTTAATTTCTAATACACATCCCACTTCCACTTGAGGATATCTAGGGGTTGCAATAACCCAGCTGGTCTTTTATGTTCTATCTTTACCATCTGACACACTAGATATCTAGCCATATGATCCGTCATATCATTCTTCATCCCTAGCCATCAGAAAACCCTTTTCATATCCTAATACATCTTGGTGACACCTGGATGGATAGTATACTTACTCTTATGTGCCTCTTCTAAAATGCTTTCTCTAAACTCATTTTGACTAGGCACATAGATTCTATTCCAATATACTATCATATCATCCTCAGACACCCTGAAATCTAAGGTCTTATCTTGGGAAGTCTCATTCCTGATTCAATTCAAGAACTCATCCTCTCTCTAGGCATCTAAGATCTGGGTTATCAATACAATTTCAATTCGAGTTTTACTTAGATACAATTTATCTGATACCACCTAACAGGAAAGGTTCATATTTCTAAATTTCCCTAAGAGCTCCTGCTCCCTAATCATCATATGGGCAACGTGGATGGATTTCCTACTCAAGGCATTGAACATCACATTGGTCTTACCTGGATGGTATTTCAACACATAATCATAGTCTTTCAAGAACTCTATCCATCTCCTCTGTCTCATATTGAGTTCCTTCTGGTCAAATAGGTATTTCAAACTTTTGTGGTCACTGTAAATCTCTATGGTAGCACTATACAGATAGTGCCTCCAAATTTTAAGAGCAAACACTATGGTGACTAACGCCAGGTCATGTGTGGGATAATTCTCCTCATGAGGCCTCAACTGCCTAAGAGTATATGCCACTACTCTACCCTACTGCATCAACACGCATCCTAACCCTTTGCTTGAAGCATCACAATAAACCACAAATAGTTCACTAAGGTCAGGGATAATCAGCACAGAGGTAGTGGTCAAACGAAGTTTCAACTCTTGGAAACTCCTCTCACATCTATCATCCCACACAAAAGGTGTCTCTTTCCTAATCAGCCTTATCAGTGGTAAGGTCATCAGAGAAAAGCCCTGAATAAACCATCTATAGTACCTTACCAAACCTAAAAAACTCTTAACCTCAATGGTCCTTTTAGGTCTATCCCACTATAACACAGCCTTAACTTTATGGGGATCAACCGCGACCCTGTCTTATGAGATCATATGACATAAGAATTTCACCTCGATTAGCCAAAACTCATATTTACTAAGTTTGGCATATAACCTTTTCTCTCTCAAGGTCTCTAGAACTAATCACAAGTGCCTCTCGTGCTCCTTAAAGGATCTAGAGTACATCAATAAAAATCACCACAAACTAATCTAGATAAAGTTTGAATACCCTGTTCATGTAATCTGTGAACACAGCGGGCACATTCATCAGGCCAGATGGCATCACAAGGAACTCATAATGCCATATCTCATTCTGAAGGCTATTTTGGAGATGTCTTCAGTTCTCATTCTTAACTGGTAGTACCTAGATCTAAGATCTATCTTAGAAAACACAGATGCCCTAACTAATTGATCTAACAAATCATCAATTCTAAGGAGAGGATATTTATTCTTAATGGTAACTTTATTCAACTCTCTGTAATCTATACACAATCATAAGCTACCATCCTTCTTTTTCACAAATAACACCGGAACTCCCCAAGGTGAAACACTAGGGCGCATAAACCCTTTTTCTAATAATTTCTCTATTTACTTTTTCAACTCAGCGAGCTTGCGTGGGAGCTATCTTATAAAGAGCCTTGGACACCAGTCCAGCCCCAGGCACTATGTCTATAGGGAACTCTAGCTCTCTCTCAGAGGGTAGACCACTAAAGTCAAAATCTCTAGGGAAAACCTTTAGGAATCCCCTGACAACTGGATCTCCTTTATCCCTTCCTCTAACTCAACTTGAATAGAGAAAAAACTAGAAATCCTTGACATCCATGCTCTAAATGCCTTTCAGCCTCGGCAGTAGTCACAAAAGATAACTCAGCTCCTACCTTAGGTATGGTCCCACAAGTAGGTAAGGAAATGGTTCGATGTTCACAATCAAGTACCGCATTATTCGTGACCATTCAATTCATACCAACAATCAAATCAATATGATGGAAGGGCATACAAATCAAATCAATAGTAGCATGACAATGATAAAACTGAACAATGACATTTAAGCAAGCATGGGAAGTAATAACGTGGCCTCTAGTAGGTAGTGACAGATAAATCAAATGGCAAATCACTAATAGCTAGACCCAATTGCCTCACACAATCATAAGATATAAATGAGTGACTAGCACCCGAATCAAACATAGCAACTATAGGAAAGCCATTCACTATCACCGTACCTTGGATCAAACTAGGGGACCCACTGGCTTCCTGCTGAGTGAGGGTGAATATTTTTGTTATGACATCCTAAAAATTAACTAGTGGAAGTTTTAAAGGAAGAGAAATTTTATTGGAAACATTTAGTTTGTTAGGATAAACAGGAGTTTATTTAATAAATTATAAAATTTTAGGATTACTATGATTTATGATTGTCCATCTAATTTGTAAATGGTGAATAAGATTTTGGGAAATTTACTTGGAGGCAAACTCCTCTAAGGACTAACTTGAGTCACATTGCACTACAAGAAAAATTGAAATTAGCTTCCATCGCTAAATGTTGATTATTTCATCACAAATCGATTAGCGATGGAATTAGCGATAGAACCATTCTATGGCCAATTTCATCATCGCTAATAAATTAATGATAAAAATGAAAATTTTGTCACTAATTAGTGATGGAAAATTCCATTGCTAAAGAGAACTCTGTTACCAATTATGAGTATAGTGTATCCTCATTTTGCGATAGATTAGTGACGGAATACTCTATCGTTAATTACCGATAGAAAGATCCATCATTGATCAGTGATGGATTACAGACAAAAAATTCCATTGCTAATTAAAGATGGAAAAACTCGTCGCTGATCAGCGATGGATTAGAGATGGAAAGTCTATCACTAAAAATTCTATCGTTGATTAGCGACAAAAAATTCTTTCGCAGATCCATCACTAGTTAGTGATGGAATATTCTTCCATTATACCGTCACTATTTTGTCGCTAATTTTTTTTATTATATTACTTTTTTTAATATAGCCTCAATGTTACTTTGATACATATCCAATAAAGCACAATAAAAGAAGGCCAATTGAAAATAATGCCATTACTTGTTAACTAATAAAATTAGGGTACAAATGTTTCTCGCCATTCAATAAAGTAAAATAACACAACAATATTCAAAAAAAGTAACAAATAGATTAAAATGATTTTCAGTTAAATGTTTCTAAAACATATCATAATAGTCTCCAACTTAAAATACATAAGTTAAAAATAACATGAAAAGAAATAAAACCATATTTATGAAGGAGGACAATCATCATAGCCTGTCTTCTCAACTATTGATTCTTCCGGTACAGGATCTGATGGGACATGAGATAGCTACAATTCAAATTCTTGCAACCTATTAAGTGTTTACTGATGCTGGTCTAGTAGAGATGAAATTTATTGATTTTGCTCTTTAAGCTCTTGGTTCTCCTGTCTCAAAGGTGTTGTCTCTGTGGCAATCCTCTTTCATAATTCCTCTTCAAAATCTAAATGGAGTCTTAAGCTATTAATGGAAGAAGAGGTCCTACAAGAACAAATAGCTTCAATATCATGAGCCTCAGATCCTACCCTAAAGATGCAACCCTTCTTACTCTTACCACCAAGAGCCTCTAACTATCAGGAAACTTCATCATCATCTTCTATATCATTTGATGCTATGTCTGTTGAGTCTTGAGTAGAAGTTCTAGCATTCTTAAGCCTTAAATAATTGGCCTATTAAAGGAAGCAAAGAAAAATGATTTTACAATAAAGAAAACAACAAAAATTCATACAAAACTTAAAGTATGTACATGTATAAATATCTTTTAATCATATAGTATCAATATGAAGTGTGATCATATAATAAAAATTAAGTATCTTAAAACTAAAAATATATTTAACCATCACAATCAAAGCTATCAAATATTGAAATTGGACGATTAGGTATATGAAAAGAATATGCAATGATGTTGATAGACACAACAATTAAATAAGTAAACGACATTAAATAAAAGATCAAATAATTCTAATGACAAAACAAAAAATGAAGATTCACCCTACAACTAGTTAGGCCTTTAGTAGTGAACACAAATCTAATGACAATCAAAACCAAATATCAAAACTCATATTACATATTATGAGGCCTTCAACCGTTAGCACAAGTCTAATGACAATTAAAACAAAAAATAAAAGTTCACACTATAGCTAGTTAGGCCTTTGGCTATCAACGTAAGTCTAGTTACAATCAAAACCAAAAATAAAGATTCACACTATAACTAGTCAGGTCTCCAGTCATCAGCACAAGTCCAATTACAAAAAAAATTAAAAATTAAGACTCACACTATAGCTAGTCAGGACTCCGGCAATTAGCACAAGTTCAGTTACAATAAAAACAAAAAATAAAGACACATTATTGCTAGTTGTAATATCCGATTTTCATTAAATGACAAAAATGGGTATGTTTTCAAAGTAAGTCCCCTAAATTGAATTAGTTAAGGTCCCAAAAAATTTAAATAGCATTCTAGACTCTTAAAAATGAGAATCACAGGCTCAGACGAAAAGATAAATAGAGTTAGAATAAAGAAACAAAATTGAATGAAAAACTTATGAAACATAATAGCATTTTCGTAATTTTGAGCAAATTTTGAAATTTACATAGAAGGACTTCTTAAATGAAAATTTTAAGTTATCCAGGGTTCTCAAAGGCCCTGAAAATCATAGGAAGTCCTGGAACAGTTAAAACCCCTCTAGTGGATGTTTTCCAATATCGGTATACTCAAACTTTGATAGATTCGTTCGGAAAGGTTTTAGCTTTGATTTGAGAGATTCCAAAGACATTTTACTAAATTGGAACCTAAATTTTATAATGGAAAAGATAGTTCTCAAAAAGGAGCTAAAACAAATTAGAAACAAAAATGCCAAGAACAAAGGACAAAACGAGAGTTTTTGAAAAGTCTTTCTTTCTCTCACCTATATATATAGGGCGCCTTGCTCCTCCACTCACTTAGCCACATATGTTTCTGCCCTAAACCAGAGAAAAACCCTAAGGAGAGAAGCGCACAAGAGGAAGAGGAAGAGAAGGAGAAATCAAAGGCAAATGGTATGGATTTTTGGTTTTTTTATGCTTTTTTCTTAGCAAACCTTTTCTCCTCCATTTCTCTTTCTTTTCCATGATTATATTGAAGCCTATGGATCTATTTTAAGGAAAGAACAAAGGAGAAAATTCAGATTTGAAGAGAGGAGGCCAAAGAAAGAAAGATTCAAGTAAGAAAATAAGGAAAAACAATGTAATTCTTCATTCCATGATAACTACCCCTTACTCCTCTTCTGTCCTTGGTTCGCCCCACTCAAGAAGCTACAAGAGGGCTTAGATTTTGGGCAGAACCAAGGATGAATCTTAGGAAAAGGAGTATGTAGAATGAGAATATGCAAAGGGAATTAACAAATAACCATAGAAATTCAAGATAGCAAATCTAAAATTTCATGTGTTCCTTGTAAAATCTGACTTGATATCTTAATTCCTATGCCTAAATGAATGTTTGAATGAGCTCTTAAGATCCTTAGAAGCCTCCCTATATGCAACTTCCATGTAGAAAACAAAGCAAAGTCCATGGATGCTCAAATGCTACCTAGTATATGCCTAGAAGAGTTAGTAAACCTAGTGAGAGTTTTAAATTTTTTCAAGACCATTTTTAAGTCATATATGATGAATGAAAATGACGCGAAGCCTTGGAAAAAATTTAGGAGGCCTAGAGAATGAATTGGTGTCTTATGTTCCATAATATGACCTAAAGAAGCAACATGTGGTTAGGCTCTTTGTTTTAATTGTATGATGACCCCAAGAGGCTTAAAAAGAGTCAAGAATCATATATAAAAGGAGAGAATGGAGCTTAAAATTTATTTGATGGATGTTGCTTCATTAGGTGCATTTTTTGAACCATAAAAGGGTTAATAGACCAAGTTAGTGTTTAAGGAAGATGTGTGCCCTTAGAATTAATTCCATGAACTTAATTGGCTTCTATAAATTATGTTTAGGCTAAGAGAAACCAATCTTACACCTTTGTGTGTGTGAGGCCGAGGAAGGGAAAGCAAATTCAAGGAGAAAAGGGTGTGGTTGCACTAAAGGTAACTCACTTCTCTTTCTCTCATGCATGAATGTATGCTAGACTTATCTTTGAATGTGTGTATGTGTGTTTTAAGCTATAAAAAGTATTCTAGCATATGCCTATATTCTATGGTACCATGATATTGCTCTATGTTTTCAATGATGTCTAATATGTTTGCTTAGGTTTGCTTGAATATGGATAAGCTAACAACCCTTAGTCATGTTAAGGATGAGCCAAAAACCTTTAAAATTGGTCGAGACAAAGTAAAAAGATTTCCAAACGTAAGATTGACTCCTAAGAGTAAGGTTAAGTCAAAACATCTTAAAGAAAATGAGTGAGGCAAGTCCAAAATCCATAAGTGAATGGGTGAGGCAAATCCACTTACTTTACTTGGCAAGCCTATGGATGCCTTGTATGACTTACTCACATGCCAAGATTGCTTTTTGAATATTCATCTTATTCAATATGCCCATGCATGCATTTGTAAAACATGATTTGCATGCTTTATGTATAGTTGAAATAGGAGATGAGCTATTGGGATTCTTTGGATCTCATTCCTTCCTCTCCTATGTTCTAACATACTAGGTGGACTAAGTGGATAAGATAATGGGAGCCCACACCTTGGAAGACGAGATTATGACAACAAAGTGCATAAATTTTACTTTTTTATGGCCATATGAATAGCAAAGTGGCTTTGTATATATTATTTTTTAGATGTAAGCTCATGTATGAATGTAAAATTATGTATGACTCTTGTATAGATTATATGTGGTATGAAATCAATAGAAATGGAAAGTTTGACTTCTTGATGGCTTGGTGTGTTAATGTATTAATGGAATTGGAATGGCCAAGTTTAGATGCATGAGGTTTGAAACCACTTGTGTAGTTCATACAAGCCATATTCATGCTTTTAAACTTACCTAAGAGGTGCCAAACATCAAAGGACGCCATTTGGACACATTTAGTATCTCATATGGAGCAAAATTGACTATATTGATAACCTATACCACTTTTTATCCAAATGAGATATTCCTAGTCTAAAATTTAGCATGCATCTAGAGCTTACTGAGGGATTTTTGATAAGTTAAAGTATAGAATTTTTAGAGGTCTATGGAATATTTGATGAATTTTCAAAGTTAGGAATTTTTTTGGTTTTGATTTAGTGCACTGTTCATTCTAGTCCAAAATGAAACTATGTCACTCATGGGGCAAATGATGTCCAATTGCCACAAAATTTTATAGGGAGAAACTAGACTTTTTCAATGACTTGTGCCAATTAGAAACATGTCATTTTGATGTCTAGAGAGGGAGATATAAATTTTTTAAATTTCTATCTAGTATTAGATATCCAATCAGACCTATATTACTATTTGATTAGTTTTTTAGCCTAGACATGCCTAGATTGGTCTGAAGTTATTTTTTTCCTCTAGCTAACATCTGTATCTTTCCAAATTAGTATCATTTGCATGGATTGGATTTTTTTGAAATTAATTGGATATTTTTGAATTTTACAGCAGAAATCTATATTATTACCAGTAACCCATCAAACCTTTGTACCTTTTCGAAGGTTAAACATCTTATACTTGGTGTTCCATGACCTGGACATATTTTTAACATAAAGTATACATCCGTAGCTTTCTAGAATGGTAAATAATGCATGATTTTAATTTTTTAGAATTAGTTATGAATTTTCAAAGTTTGTGACAGAAAGTATAAAATTCTGGCTGAGGCTACCTTTTGGAATTTTGTGCGTCTCTTGCCTTGTATGAGTTCTAAGCCACTTTTCATGATGGAATTGAATTGTAGCTATGTAATTAAATATGCGAATGTGATATATGAACTCACATGGTCCATGGGACATCAGATGAAAAATTTGTATACTACGCAACGCAAAGAAATGCAATACTTTAATGTCATTTTTCCCACTTCCTTGTGTAATTTATGGCATAAGACTTCGAATTAATATGAGGCAAGCCTAGAAATTCATGGTGTTACACTAATCAGGCATCTGGCTATCAGCATAAGTCCAGTTATAATCAAAATAAAAAATAAAGACTCATACTATAGCTAGTCAAATCTGTGGCCATCAGCACAAATCCAATTACAATTGAAAGTCAAGATTCACACTACAACTAATCAGTCCATTAGCACAAGTCCAGTGACACTAAAACCAAAAAACAAAGACTCACGCTATAGCTAATCAAGCCTCTAGCTGTCAGTATAAGTGTAGTTATAATCAAAACAAAAACTGAAGATTCACACTACAACTAGTCAGGCCTTTGACTGTTAGTACAAGTCCAATTACAATCAAAATCAAAACTCAAGACTCACACTAAAGCTAGTCAAGCCTTTGGCCATCAACACAAGCCCAATTATAATCAAAATAAAAAATCAAAATTCACACTATAACTAATCAAGCTATCAGCACAAGTCCAATGACAATAAAACCCAAAAACAACGACTCACACTATAGCTAGTCAAGCCTCTAGCTGTCAACATAAGTCTAGTTGCAATCAAAACAAAAATAAATACTCATATTATAGCTAGTCAGGCCTCTGACTGTCAACACAAGTCTAGTTACAATGAAAATAAAAAATCAAAACTCATACTAAAGCTAGTCAAGCTTTTGGCCATTAACACAATCCTAATAAGAAAGGAAAAGATAAACATATACATACATAAACTTCAGCTGCCCTATGGTCCATAAATTGACTAGTTGTCTCATCATAGTGCATGTGCTTAAACAATTCAAACATTGTAGGTGGCCTTCCAAGTGCTAAAGTCTGTAGTTATTTATTAATATTAGTTATCTCATGCATTAAATAAATAATGATTACATTTGAATTCAAATGCTTACCAGCCTCTTCCTATGCTTAGTTGAAGGAATGTAGCCCCCTTTATGTTGCATGCCTCATGTGGTAAATGCCTAGTTGTTTTTAGTTATCTAACACACGACCTTATATTTGTCTAACTTCCAATAACGCTTTAACTGGACCAATATATTGTTTGGGATCCAATTAAGTGTGATCCCTTTTTCCAAGTCTAGTTGGACTCTATGCATTACATTTTGCAAGATGTCTCCACACTTTTTATTCTAATTGTGTCTAACAATTTGGTTATATTATGGCATCCATTTATACCTTTTCTACATAAACACCAAAAAAATCAACACAGACACAAATTGAGGGAAAAAAATTATCAACATATGATATATAGATAATGATGGGATAAGATATATACTACCCATTCATTAAACCATAGTTGCCTGCCTAATGAGGTGTTACTTTCCAACTGTAACATGGATGTTCAAATTTTGCTTATATTATAGGGAGAATATCATAAACAATAGCGACAACAGGATTAAATTTAATCATTTAACATTAATGATTAAAAATGTTATAACAACACTAAGTTGTTAAATGAATAACAAATAAAATAATATAAACTTGATGACTTACGTATGCTTGTCAAGATACAACCATGTTTGACCATCTATAAGGTCACAACCAAAAAGTTGGATAGGTGACATTGATGTAGAACTAGTGGAAAGCCCCTAAGGAGTGGGATGTGAGTGCTAGGATCTTGGAGATGGTACAAAAAGAGATGATACAGGTGATGCTGAAGGTCTTTTAGACGATTCAAGTATGATTGGTGCTAATGCAAGTACAATAAATGCATCTGGCATTATAGGAGTTGAGATAGGTGATGAAGCTAGAGGATCATGAGATGATTGCAGGTATAGAGGTGGTAATGTAGAGGTACTCCATTGGGCATGACCTCACCTAAATCTATGAACTAACATCTACATATACCGTAACAACCGGAAAAAAAAAGGAAGCTAAAAATTTTTGAAGTCTTGAAATTTTCTAAGTTTGCTAACTATAGCGAGAAATGGGCTAGCTATAGTGAATGTACCTATTCGCTATAACGAGAAAGGGTCTAGTTATAGCGAGAGTGCCTTTTCGCTATAACAAAAATGCTTCTACCTATAGCGAATGCGGGCATCTCATACAAAAACTAGGGAGTTCCTCGTCGTAGCGCGCGCCGTAGCGAAAACAGGGGTCTAGGACTGATACGTGCTCGCCGTAACAAGGGTTATTCTTCGTTATAGCGAGGGTTAGTCCGGAAAAGCATGAAAAAAAGAGAATTTGACTTCTTAAAGTGTCCAAATTCATTCTCTTTCTTTAAACCGACCTAAGCTTCGTCCAAGCACATAAAAAAGGCTTGAGAGAGAGAGGGAAATTAAGAGAAACTAAGAGAGAAGGAAGGGAAGCTAAGGAAGAAAGGTAAGAACCTTGAAAGCTCTTCATGCTTCTTCTTCTTGATTATACTCTTCTCCTTCTAACGTTTCTTTCCATGGGTTGTTGAGTAAGAAAGTTTTATTCTGACCTAGAATAAGTAAGAAACCCTTGAAAGAGAGTATAATAAGTTAAGAGATGCAAAGAAAAAAGAAGAAAAGTTGGTGAAATTCTAGAGAGAGAGAGAAACCCCTAGTTTCTTATATGCTTTGTAGGGTTTGTATATGGAAGCCCCTAGCTTTGTGCATGATGGTTGAGTTATGAGAGAGTAATTATATACTCTTTGTGTATTTAGGCTCAAAAGAAGCACCTCCATCTAGTTATGATTGTGAAATCAAGAAGGGAGAAGAGAAATTGAAAGGGAAGGCTTATGTTGGCCTATAAGGTAGCTCTCCACTCTTTCTTGTTGCATTCTTGGATGTGTAATAGTCATTGTATGTTGTGTATATGCTTGTATTGTGAGCCATGCCATTTGATGTTGCCTTGATACATTGGTACCAATATGCTTATGATATGGATTGTGAAAATTTCTCGGGTGAGGTAATGCCAAAAGTCCTTTAAGACGGGTGAGGTAGAGCCAAAAGTCCCTAAACCAAGGGTAAGGCTAATCCAAAAGTCTCAAAACCTATGCTCTTTGTGTATTTAGGCTCAAAAGAAGCACCTCCATCTAGTTATGATTGTGAAATCAAGAAGGGAGAAGAGAAATTGAAAGGGAAGGCTTGTGTTGGCCTATAAGGTAGCTCTCCACTCTTTCTTGTTGCATTCTTAGATGTGTAATAGTCATTGTATGTTTGTGTATATGCTTGTATTGTGAGCCATGCCATTTGATGTTGCCTTGATACATTAGTACCAATATGCTTATGATATGAATTGTGAAAATTGCTCAGGTGAGGTAATGCCAAAAGTCCTTTAAGACGGGTGAGGTAGAGCCAAAAGTCCCTAAACCAAGGGTGAGGCCAATCCAAAAGTCTCAAAACTTAGGTGAGGCTAGACCAAAAGTCCCTGGAGCTTGTTCTTGGCATTGATATGATATCATGGCATGAAAATCCTATGTTGTGTAATTGTGAATGGTTTGCATGCTTTGACTTGTTTATATGCCTTGATTGCTTTCTTGAATGAGTGCATGAGCTATTAAGATTCCATGAATCTCACCCCCTTCCCTCTCCCATCTTAACATGTTTGGTGGAGCTCAAGGAGAACTAAGTGCACACTAAGGAGCCTAGTTGAGCATGCTTAGGGAGTTGTGTAGTTATTTTAGTTCTTTTGTTGTAAAGAGGTGCCAAAATGAATATGCACCTATTATTTTTTAGATGTAAATATGTGAGCAAGTGGAAACATATGTATAAATGATGTATGAACTATGTAACGAGTCAAAGCAATGAAAAGATGGGATTTGCCCTTTTGTGGCTTATATGTAATAACGTATTTTGTACCGTAGCATAGCGAATTTGAGATGTGTATTGATTTGGACCACTTGAGTATTTCATATATACTATGTTTATGCTTTCAAACTTACCTAAGAGGTGCTAAAACATGTGGGAGGCCATTTGGACCCACTTTGAACCATTTTGGGTGCCAAAACCGTCATATTTGTGAGCTCCATCAAAGTATGACCAAATGAGCTCTTCTTGATATGAAATTTGGCATGCCTCTAGAGTCTATTGAGAGATTCCTAAGAAGATAAAATGGGTAATATTTAGAGTTCTAAGGAATATTTGGTGAATTGTTGAAATTGGAGAATTTTTTGGTTTTGGTTATTGTACTGTGCAACTAGGTCCGAAATTAAATCTGTGTCATTCATGCACCAAATGATCTTCATTTGTCATGAAATTTTATGATCATAAACTAGATATCCAAAGTGACCTATACCAACTAGAAGCACCTCAATTGGAGGTCTGTAGAGAGAGAAACGACTTTATGAAGTTCTGTGTCAGCATCAGGGAAGCCATCCGACCTTGGTTATTGTTCCATCAGTTTTCGAGGTCCAATGGCTCTTGAACTAATCTAGAATTATTTTTATCCTCTAGTTCACATCTGTAGCTTTCAAATTGGTATAGTTTGCCCAGATTGGATTTTTTTGGAATTAGTTACGAATTTTCGAAGTTCATGACAGCAAGTTGTACCAGTACCAGGGACAGCCGGACTTCTGTCTCTTTTTTATGTCAAAGATGGTCCAAACAATGAGATTGCAGCCTGGAATTATTTTTACTGTAAAGGTAACCTCCATAGATTTCTAGAAAGCTATGGTTTGCTTGATTCCATTTTTTATATAATTAGTTATGATTTTTCAAAGTTAGAGCCAAAAATTTGACTTTTGGGCCCATTTGAGAAATTGCATTTTCTTGGTTTTTGACTTCATATCCGTGGTTTATGGGTTGTTTGAGGCTATGTTCAAGTTGTATAAATGGTGTTTGAATAGAGAATATGAATGATGGGTTCACGGGACCCACGGGACAAGTTATGAGCGTTGGAACCCCGTTTTATAACTTAAAAATGCCACGGTTTATACTTGTTTTTTGAAAATCATATGGAATTAAGCCTAGAGGGAGATTAGTTGGAGTTAAGTTATTATGGTGTTACATATACAATAGCAAACTTGAATAAGCATAAGTTGACAAAAAATGAAATAAAATGTAAACAAAAAAATTTACACTCAAAATAAGAAAATATATTTTCAAAAAAAATTTAAACACAAAATTAAATAAAACCCAGCCCTAATCTATGCATCATCATCTTTATTCTCATCATCTTCATCATCATCATCATCTTCTTCTTCTTCATTATCATCATCATCATTATCATCTTCTTCTTCTTTTTACTCTTCTTCTTCTTCTTCTTCTTCTTCTTCTTTACAAACTATGTTAGTGGTTGACATATCTATTTCTTCATAGGAACCTTCGATGTCTCTGAGGTTTTGGAATTCATCATTTGAGACTATTGCAGGTAGTATGACTTCCAATCCATCCATTGAAATGGCCCTATGTTTGTTTTAGACAAAGGAGCATCAATTATACTATGAGCCTTAACCTTTATTACGGCAAACCAATTAGCCTTTTGATAGCAACTAATATAATATGCATAATACACTTAAGTCACTTGTTGTGCAAATATAAATAGATCAGACTTGTTATACCTCCTTAATTCATGAACTTCAACAATCTCATATTGTTTGTGAACCTTCATACCACGATTAGGTGAAGAATCATACCATTAACAATTGAACAACACTAATTGCTTCATAAGAATCCCTATGTATTTAATCTCCATAATTTCTTCTAGAATGCTATAAAAGTCATATTCTAATTGTGCAAAGTCAGTCCCCTTAATACACACACCACTGTTTATTATTGATTTTTGACTGTTTAATGAATGTATGTGAAATTTGTACCCATTAACAAAGTAAATAGTCCAAGTTCTAACGCTTCTCTTTAGTCCTTGAGCAACGTCATGTAAAAATGGATCCATAATATTGTTGGCTAGGTTTTGAATCTATGTGACATTTTTTAATATTTTATGTGAGTTAAGGCTAGTTTTAAGGCATAATTAATTACAATTTATTACTAATTACATGTTCTCGAAACCATGAGGGAAAATTGGCTTCAATATGAACTTTTATCTTAGCATCCGCAATTTGAGGATTGGACAAAGTTAACTCATGAACAAATAAACTATATAGCAAAGAAATGTGTTAAGTATATACAAATAAGTGATATGTAAGTAATATCACTTACTTGATGTAAGGTTGCACTTTATCACATGCCACTTAAATAAAGGCTCTTGGTAAGTTCTTATCTTTTAAAATTTTCATCAAGTATGGTGAGACTAATTAATTTTTTATTTTTTTAATAAAGTATTTCATTATCAAATCTTTTTGCCTTAGTTAAGTTTTTAAATAATTTTATTGAGAATTCAATTTTCAAAAAATTTGGGATTTATTGCCTTATATGCATTCCAAAATTTTTATTTTATTTGTAATTGATAATTAATTGGTAATTTATGAGACAAATAAATCTCTCATACATCTAATAGTAATAAAATTTAATCTCCAAAAAAAAATCAAACTCTTTATAAGATTCCTTGATTTAAAAATTTGTTACTTTTTAATAATTGTGAAGTATATGTTTGGACTTTGGAGTGTGTTAATTAGTTATAATTAGTATGGCTTTTGAAGGAGAAGGATTACTGCAAAAATGACACTTCACATGCCATTGGAGGAAGACATATTAAATAAACAAAGATTAACTTGAAGGACGACAAGTAGTACATTGAAAAGACTCATTATATATATATTGCTATTAATATTTTCATGTCTACTATATAGTAATTTATTCCTAACCAGCATGTATATAATAAATGAATGATAAAAAAGGTAAAGTGTAAAATAAGTATGATAACTTTTTTATATATATAGAAAATCCTTAATACTTCCTAATGGCGATGCTAAAGAGACAGCAAACAAGAAAAGAATGGCTAGGGCTTGTAAGAAAATGATATATTGCTTTGGATAATGGGGGTACAAGTTCTTTCCACTATGAGCTAAGGGAAAAGAAATGATTTGTAGTTGCTAATATACAATGATGTTTTTAAAAATGTGATGAATTCTTAGGGATTCCTCTATTTGGCTTCTTTTTGTAACTAAGGATTTTATGCTCTTACTCGCTGTTGCAACCTCTTCTAGGATTATTTGGGGTTACTTTAGTAATGTAGGCTATGGTAAAGTGGACTATATCATTCTTGGGCTACAAGGATATTGGGCCTATAAGACACTCATAATCCTTGCTCGCAAGATCGCTAGCCAAGTTATGGTCTAAGTAGGTTCAAGAGAAGCATATACTTATGCTTTAGTTTCAGAATTTTAGATTTTGGAATTTGGATTTTAAGTAATGACAATATCTTTAAATGATTGTAGTATCTTCTCTTCCCCTCTAGAAAAGAGATTCTAGTCATTCTTCTACTTCTTGCTTTCTTGTTGCCCCCAAGGATGGCTTTTCCTTTAGGCTTGTTTCATCGCTATGTGCCCTTGGCTCATTTTGTAAGGTCTAGGATGACTAAGGAAGATCTAGAGGTTTTTACAAACTAAATTTAGTATTCTCCCTTTATTTTGTTTGTCATTACGAGAAGGCTTACATACTTACTAAGATAAGGTGTTGGGTACAATGTGGTGTGTTTCTACTTCACCTTTTGTTGTTAGAGTGTTGACTCATTTCAAATTGTCACTAACATATCTAGTTCCTTCAACAATTGCAATGATTATGAGCTTCATCATGTTATGCAAGCGGGCTTTGCAACTTCCATGGTTTACAATTTTTACTAGCTTTTTCAATTTGACATTTTGCTGAGGTTATGACAAGTGTTAGTGGGAGTTTGTGTCTCAAATAGACAACTTCTTCATGATTCCTTGCTTACTTTATGAATGGAGATGTCGCTTACTTCTTGGCAATTTTCACTTAGAAAGTGGTTTTCCAATGGTTAATTTGAACTGGACTTTGAAAGTGTTAACTTTCAATTATTCATGTTGTTTTGCATGTTTTGTAGGATAATTTTTATTATTTTTTCTTTGGGTTAGAAGTTAGCAATCGAATGAGTTTTTGAATAGGACTTGTTAATAATTTTAATTGTAATTTTGAGTAGTTTAGTTATTAAATTTTGGGGTCATTCAATAGTAAATAGTAATTAATTGAATTTTAATTCTTTTGTAGGGTCAAAATTACAAAGAAATCATGTTTTGAGCTATTTGGCCCCTAGGCCACAAATTAATGAAGTCTTGACATTAATTAAATGTTGCATACCAGAGTTGCAACACTATGACATTAATGCAATGCATGTGCCTACATTTTAACACTATTTTGGAAAGGATATAAATAAGGAATGAAGTCAAACATGAAAGGTAGACATCTTGAACTATTTTTAGAGGAGAAAGGTATGGTGTGAGGAGAAACAAAGAAGCTTGGGTGTTGCAAAGGAGACACAATCAATCTCTTTGTGATCTTTTAATAATTGGATGGAAGCTTTGTTTTTATTGATGATTTCTTTTATAATGATAATCTAAATCTATTCTTGTAGGATGATATGAACTCTAATATGTAATAGGAACTAGTACTTTCTTTATTTGTGTTATCAATAGTGTTCTTAAAGCTTTTAGTTAATTGGCCACCAATTGGGTTCTTTTGGGTATCCTAAACGAGCTTGAGAAAGGGAATTTAAGATTGGCTTTAGGATTAAATAGTGCATGTTCAATTCACTTGCAGGTAAGTTGTTTTACTTGTAGGATATAGACATTTACCTACTGGCCTCATGTGTAATACCTTAACCTCTTAGCTATTATACTATGGTCTCATTGTCCATCTCAATCCATTTCATATGGATTGAAGCACAAATGCAAGGAACCATACACTTCATATGAAAAAAGCAATAAATTTGATGGTATTTATTTACGTTACGTAAGATCTCATTTCTTTAATTTATGCCTCATAGACTGTGTGAACTCATTAATTTCATTTTCTATTCATAACACATTCATACAAGTCATAACCATCACTAAATATCTCAAGAACCACAGGTTTTAAGTTACATCACACAAAATCAATGGTTTGTTCTGGGGTTCAAATTCCAACTTTCTAATACAAATTTGAAAATTCATAACTAATTTTAGAAAAATTGAAATTAGGCAAACCATGCCATTCTTAAAATTTGTGGATGTCTACTATTGAGTAAAAATAATTCCAAACCACTACATGGCCTTAAACCCATGAAAATTTATGAAATAGTAACTTAGGTCAGGTTGCATTACTGGTACTATCATGCAACTTTAAAAATTTATTTCTCCCTCTACAGAGCTCTAAATGAGGTGATCTCTATGGTTATGGAAAGATGTCGAGTTTATGCCTATAAAATTTCATGAGCATTGGACTTCATTTGACCCACTTGTGACATAGAGAAGCAAATTGACTAAATGAACAGTAACCATATCATTTCTACATAATTTAGCCAACTTTAAAAACTATAATAAATTCTCTAGAGCTCTAAATTGAGTATTTTTTAACTTTATGAAAATATTTAGATGAGATCTACTTTCTGGCCAAATTTTGTGAAAAAAAACTCACTATTTGGTCAGACTTTAGTTCAGCACATAAAATAGTCAAATTTGAAGTCTCAAATGGGATTTTAAGACACCAAATGCTCTTCTTGAATTTTTACAACCACTTGGGCAAGTTTAAAAGCATAAATATGATAAAAGCATGTCAAGTGATCCAAATCATCATAGAGCTCAATCTCACCTTGTCACTTGCATACATACACAAGTACATCATCACATAAGGGTAATCGAGTAGCAAAAACTCACATTCTCATTCATATTGCTCCCATATTGATACATACACCATTTATACATATATTAGAATATGTTCAAGGGTTTACATCAAATGCAAATCTCATAGCTACATAGTTTGACATCAATATGTAATTATAAAGCTCATTCATCTATCCATTTGTCAAGGTCTTGCTTCTCATGCTTGTTGGCTTCCATTTCTTTGTCCACTTGGCTCACCTAAACATATTTAGACATGTGTGGGGGAAGAGTGAGATTCAAAGAATTCTAATAGCTCTTAACCCTTTCAAACATACATAATAGATGTTAAAACATATTAAAGAATGCATGCATAAAATTCAAGCAACTAATGAGTATACATAAATCATTTTTCGTGGCACATCAATTCATACATAACAAACATAAGCTCTCAAGGGCATTGGCTTAGTTTCACCCATCTTTCTTGGGACTTTTAGAATTACCTTACCCACTTTCAAGGGAATTTTAACTTAGTCTCACTCTTCTTGAAACTTTTGGCTTTGTCTCACCTAATTTTAGGGACTTTTGGCTCATCCTTACCCTTGCTAAGAGACTTTTAGCATCACTAAACCCATGCAAGCCATAATACAATCATAAACACATTCCAAGAAACAGAATGATATCATAACATGCAGACATTAGCTAGAAACATTTCTAATAGCTCAAACGTACACACAAGCACTCAATGACAAGAAAATAACCAAGCTATGCATGTAAAAGGTTGAGAGCTATTCCTTGGCTATTCCTCCCGCTTCTTGGCCACACACTTGCATTTAGGAGGAGCTTGATTCCCTTGGTTTAAACACATGCAATGAGACACAATTACATCATGGATGCAAGCTCTAACATCACACACTCTCTATGGAATCTCACTTGGTTCTATGGTTACATAATTGTTTCATATAAGACCTAATGAAGCAAGTGCTAGAATTCAAGATCTTGGCTCTATTTTCTCCTTCTATCTAGGTCTCTTGACTCCATTTAAACCTCTTAGAGTCATCACAAATTCGTTCTTAAGAGCCTAGACACAAGTTGCTTCTTTAAGTCTTAAATTGGAACCTATACCCCCATTTCATTACCTATGCTTTTTTAAATTTTTCCAAAGCTTCCCTTGATGTTCTTCCATCATATTTAATTCCTTTCTACTCTTAAAAAAATTTAAAACTCTCCCTAGGTACAAGATCCATGCTTGGCTGAGACAATACGCACCTTTTTGACCCATGGAGCTAGATGTGTTTTCTTGAAGGAAATGGCACATGTGAGGCCTTCTAGATGTCTCAAGAACCCATATACACCTTTGGACAATTAGAAATACCATTAGAAAGTTTCATACATACCAAAGTGCAATAAAAATCCTAAGTTTTATGCAACACCATATATTTCTAACTTATTTCACAACATTCTCATACTTTACATTCATAGATTCCACGAAAGAGCAAGAAAAAGGAATTAAAATAATGCATTTCTTTGCATTGTGTCGTGTATAAAAATTTCATTTGATGTCACGTGGACCATGTAAGCTCATAAAACACATTTTTATGTTTAATTATATGAATACAACTCATTTGCATCATCAAAAGTAGCCTACATCTTGTAAAACTCAAAGAGAAGCTTAAAATATACACATATATATATATATATATATTTTTAGCTAGATGTGTCCTCATTTCTGTCAACTTTGAAAAATCATAATTAACTTTAGAAAACTCAAAATCATGCATTCTTGCCATTCTAGAAAGCTACACATGTCTACTTTATTTTAAAAATGCATTCAAACCATAACATTCAACACAGAGGACATTTCACATTCGACATGGTCCAAAGGTCAGGCTATCCATTGGTGCTATCATAGAATCCTACAGCAAACTTCAAAAATTTCTAGTTAATTCCACAAAAATCTAATCTATACAAATGATACCAATTTGGAAATCTGTGAATGTTAGCTAAAGGGAAAAAATAACTCTAGTCCAATTCAGGCATAGCCAAAGCTCTAAATCTAATCAAATAGTAACTGAGGTGAGATAAAGTTCTTGATACTTGATAGATTCTTTGAAAATTTATATATCTCTCTTTAGACATCCAAATTAGGTGCTTATAGTTGGACAAGTCACAGGAAATGTCTAGTTTCTCTGTATAAAATTTCGTGGTAATTGAACATCATTTAGGCCCTGTGTGACAAATTTCATTTTCGGACTTGAGTAAACAGTGACATGAGTAAAATCAGAAAATTTGCCAACTTTGAAAGTTCATCAACTATTCTCTAGACCTCTAAAAATTTTGTTTTTTAGCTTTTCAAAAAGCTCTCAATAAGCTCTAATTACATGCCAAATCTTAGATCAAGAATAGCTCATTTGGATAAAAAGTGACATAGGGTTCTAAATTGGTCAATTTTGGCTCCATATGGGATACCAAAATGTCCAAATGGCTTTCCTTGGGGTTTGGTACATCTTGGGTAAGTCTAAAAACATAATTAGGACTTGTGTGAGCTGCCCAAATGGTCTCAACCCTCATGCATCTCATTTTGGCCATCTCACTCACACTTATACACATTTCTATAATGTCATTCAAGAAATCACATTGACATAACAAGCTCATTTTATATTCTAGTATTCACATGCTACAATCTCTCACTTATACATGACACATCAACATATTTATATATGTTCATAACTTCATAAAATATATACAACCATGAATTACAACATGTCATTCTTCTGGCCTTAAAGTAACAAAATTTTCACACTTTAATGTCATTCCTTCATCTCTCATGTAGTTGACTCCTATTGTCTTGCTCTTTGGGTCCACCTAGTATATTAAAACATTAGAGAGGAGGGAATGAGATTCAAAGAATCCTAGTAGCTCATCTCCCATTCAATCACACATAACATATGCAAAGCAAGTCTTGAAAATGCATGCATGGATATAATAGATGATATGAACATTTAAGAAGCAAACTTAGCGTGTGAATAAGTCATATAAGGCATCCAAAGGCTTGCCAAGTGGATGGAGTGGCCTCACCTTTTTCCTCATGGAATTTGGACTTGCATCACCCATTCTTTAAGAGATTCTTCAACTTAACCTTGTTCTTGGGAGTCGATCTCATTTTAGGAGACTTTTTCACTTTGTCTCAACCAATTCTAAGGGTTATTGGCTCATCCTTATCATGGCTAAGAGTTCTTGACCTCTTCACACTCAAGCAAACCCAAATACACATCATAACATCATTTAAAAACATAATATGTTATCATAAAATCATAGCATATGAAATCATGTTAGCATACTTTTCATGGCTTGAAAATACACATACTAGTGATCTATTTAGAAAAAATTAAGATTAAAGGCTTAAGTATATCAAATAAATGCCTAAATCACTTTAATAAATCTTACAAAGTCTAAGATTTCAATTCAAGAGACTATAAAGCAAGTTTAAAGTCTTAGGTTTAAGATCTATCCAAAGTTTAACTTACATACATTGCTTAAAACTAACAATTATCCTAAGCATGGTGTAAGTACACCTAAAAAAATTTAATAACTGAGAAAAATATCATCATTAATAATCAATCTCATCTACAAATTATATTAACAAATATTTCTTACAATTTATACACTATCTAGTGATTAATTTCCTCATTAACATCTGACATCTTAACCTAATATAAAAGATTTTGGAAAATAGGGAGTTTTTCAATGAAATTTTGTATAAAAATATTAACAATTAAAAACAACAAAATTCAAGGGCCTATTTGATTTCTTGTTTTTAAAACAGTTTTCTACTTTTAAGAACAAAAAAACAAAAAAAAAATTGTTTGATAATATGTTTTTAATGAAGTGTTTTTGTAAAACAAAATTATGTTTTCGGAAACAAAAAAAAATCAAAATATTTTTTAGATATTTTGTAACTTTTGTTTTGCAGAATCAAGAAAAAAAAAACATAAAACAGTGATTTTTCAAAATAATGATTCAAACAGATTTTTTAATTTTTTATTTTCAAAATTTGTTCTAAAAAACATCTGTTTTGGAAACATTAAAACCAGAACAGAATCAAACAGGCCTCAAATTTCTAATTTGAATTCCCTACCCCTAAAATTTAAAATAAGTATTGTCCTTAATGTTTGAAACATGACACAATATAAGTAAGGGATCAAGAAAACTCCCTTAATATGTCTTGCTCTTTGTCTACTTCAAGATCTTCCAAGCTGAATGGCAATTACAATGAAGCAACTCAATGTGTAATTATCCTCTCAATCTCAACCTGACAATATAACCAAGATTAACAATTTACAACTTGACTAACATAGCACCTAAATGTTATTAACAAAGGCAAGTGTATAATTTGTGCTAAAATATAGTTGTAATCACATTTTGTTGGGTCCCCCCCAGCAAATGTCTAAATGATCTCGTGAAAAATTTTTGGGAACATATTAATGCATTGATAAATATGATCAAGCTAAAATTGCATGTTGGTAACTACACAATTAGTCCCATCAAGTGGTGAATCTAATGCTCTTTCATGGGCTACTTAATTTAGTCTTGTTTGTTGGCAATGTTCACTATAGTGTTTGTTGAATTTTTTGTACTTTTGTAGTTAAAGTCAGCTTTTGAAATTTTTATAGCATGTTTTTAGGTATGTTAAGCATTTGGTAAATTTGTTTGATTTAGCTTTGGTAATTTCTTTTGTGGATTGTTCAATATGGTTTTTCATATTAGTCATCTATGGACTAAAAATTGTCTAACCATTATGAGAATTGATTTGCAATTATTTTGAGTGGCTCATTAATGATAAGATGGTTTGACACATTTTGTTAGATACAAATGTACCTTAGTTTGAGTATAGCTAGGGATCATTAGAGAAGATAGCCAGAGTGCAAGGACTAAATGGAGTACAAGTGTAATTATTAAAGCCTCAAGTTAATTTCATAAGGGATATATAGGAAGCATTTGAATTTCTTAGTATTAATTTCTCTTTGCATTCTTTATATGTTCCATATGCATGATTTAACTCTTTGAAAATGATTAGAATGACAAGGTCAGGTTTAAACATGTTGCAATAATGGTTAATGATTGATTTTTAATGGAATATTTATACATAAGTGAAATTAGAATTAAGAGAATTGGGAATTAATGTGGAATTAGTAAAAATAATTAATTGATTTTTGAAAAATGTTGTGTTTGTTGCGATGGGCATTCCCTTTGGTCATGATGAACAACTTGATGATTTGAATTCTGAGACACTACTCATCGTGATGGGTATATTTGTTGGTCACGATGAACAATGTGACCATTGATGAGATAAAGTGCCTTTCGTTGTGACAAACATTAAAACTCTTCAAACCTTAGTCATTTTCATAGTTATCAAAAGCCTTTCCACCTCTCAACATGGTGACTTTAATTTTTTGGCATTCCCCTACCATTTGTAACATCCTTCTAAAAACAATATTTATTTGAATAAAATAAATTTTAATTAAGAATAAATTAGTTAAATTAACTAAATTAAAAACTCTTAAGAAAACAAGACTATAACATATGAGCTTAGGAATTTATGAATTTTGGAAAAGAAACCAAAATTTTCTAAATTTGTTAGGAATTTACAAGAATTTTAAGCATTTATTTAGAATTAAAAGTAATTTAATAAATAGCAAGTAATTAGGAAATAAAAGTTGTAGAAAATCTTAAGCCATTAAAAGCCTGAAAATATAAGAAAAACATCTGAAAAATAAAAAGATTTAGAGAAAAATTAGGATCAAATTATAATTAGCAAAAGTTTAAAGTTTAAAAACACAATTTTTGCCAAGGCCAATATATAATTTTCTTGGGGGAAAAATACAATTTTAGCCAAATAAAACTTGATAGGCTATGAGTGATTGGATTGGTCTAAAATAATTATTACTACTAGAGGATCGACTATTACTCACATCTAACCCCATCCATGCATAAGGTACTGTGGATCAAAGTTTATGTAAACTTTTAAAAAAAATATTGTGTATGGAGGTTGAAGGCTTAAGATTTCCTTTTACTATGTGATAAATTGGCATTGCTCCTTTATATATATACCACGCTACAACATTCAAAAAGCTAACCAAAAACACTTCCACCACACCTAAAACTCTATTTCTTTTGAATGCTAAAAAGAGGGTGTGTGAGAAAAAATAGAGAACAAGGCAAGAAAGAATAGAGGAAGGAGAAAGGAACAACAAAAAGGAGGAGATGAAGTAGAAAGTCTTCAGATTCATCCCTAGGTGAGGCAAATCTGTCTGAGAAGCTTACCTTTTGGATGGATTTTGGCAATTGTCTTCTTCATCTTTTTCACCTCACCTTCTCTCTCTCTCTCTCTCTCTCTCTCTCTCTCTCTCTCTCTCTCTCTCTCTCTCTCTATTGTAACCTCCTGAAAAGGAGAATCCAATATGGGTGATGCATAAATTTATGGTATTAAAGTTATTTTAGGTTGTGGCACATCTAGTTTTGCTAACTTTCATCTTATACATTTAAGTTTTATACTATAATAAATTACTGATTAAATGAACTAAATAGTAGAAAATGCTTGAAAATTTTCTTTTTTTCATAAAACTAAATAATTTGCTATGATAGCATTTTGTCTTTATGGCACAAGAGGGTATGTCAAATTAGAGTCAACGCTTAAAAGGATGGTCTCACACAATCTCCACATACTCTTGTGCACTGGAATAATCACTCAAAATTACATAAACCTAGTCTAACTTAGCATATATTTAAACATTCATGTTATCATATTCCTGGTCACAACATAACCAAAAAGGCTAATATCCTCACTTACTTTTCTAGACAAATTTTGTCATAGTTTCCCTTTTTTTAAGGGTCCAAACAATCTAAATGGTCAAAATTCTCAATCAAAACCTAATTACAAAACAATCATATATGGTATCATCATTTCCTAACATAATTATACACTTTAGGGCTCAAATAGTAGTTAGCCCAATTCAGTGCAATTTCCATTACATAGTATAGCATTATATTGAAATACATCTTTCCATGAGTGAAATTTCACATTCTTAGGCTTAAAAACAAAATATGACTAAACTTACTCATTTCCATCCATCAAATATGATGCATAACATACTAAATCTTGAATTACATCATATCTTACTCAACTATCAAAATATACATCAAAATGAATATACAAGCATGTAAATTCCATTTATTTCTTGGCTTCAAGAAGTTATCTATTTTCCTTTTTCTTACTAGTGTCGCCTGGCATAGTTAGTAAAAGATAGAGAATGAGATTCTAAGAAGAATTTTAGTAGCCATACTAAACCAATCAAATGCATAGAACAGATAACTTAAGAATGAAATGCAAGCATGCATGGAAATCTCAACATAAAACATCACAAAAGTATAAAATTGTCATAAAATATATGAACATGTATAGCCATTACATAAAATATACTAGCTGAGCTCATTTTTGGACTAGGGAAGAATTATTGCTTTCAATTTCCTACTACTCTTACTAAGAGCCAAAAACATATCTCATACATGCATAAAAGCTCATACTAGTATAGCCAATTTAAGTATAAACTCAAGCAATTATAAAAACAACCAATACATATAATGTAATACTCGGTTGTTCTAAAACAACCAAAAACTAAAAAGTTACAAAAGCAAGTCCCCTAATTCAAATGATTAGAGGCCAAGCAAAACTAGAGTAATAATCTAAACCTCTAAAATGAGAATACAAAGGTAAAGGTATCCTGAAATCGGAATTAGAATGGCTAAATAAAATTAAATGATAAGGTAATGGCATTTTTGTAATTTTGTGTAACTTTTAGAAAACTGTAAAGAAGGATTTTTAAATAATAAAATTGAGTTTTCTAGGGTTCTTAAAGACCCTAACAATCATAGGAACTCCTAAAATGGCCAAAACCCCTCCAATATGCATTTTAGAGTATCAGTTAACCAACATTTTGACCAAATCATTTGGCAAGATTTTAAATCTAATTTGGATGAAACCAAAAGAATTTTATAAATTAGAGGACCTAAATTTTATGATGGAAAAGATGGTTCTCAAAAAGGAGTTGAAATGAGCCCAAATAGAAGAAACCAAGTTTAAGGACTTACTTGAAATTTTGAAAAAGTGTTATAACTTGGCCTTTGCTTCTTAAAACCACGTCCCTCTCTTCTCCACTCTTCTAAGCAACTTTCATGTGGTCCTAAATAAAACCCAAGCAAGCTTGAAGAGGCACACCAAGTGAGGGAAAGAAGGAGGAGAAAAACTAAGCAAAAAGTGTAACAATTCAAAGCTTTTTTATGCTTTCTCCTTCATCAAACTTCTTCTCCTCTTTCTCCTCTCTTTTCTTATGGTTCTAATGACTAATTTGGGGGCATTTCATGGCTGGTTCAGTAACAAGAAGAGAGGAATTGAAGGAAAGCTTGGAAGCTTTAGAAAGTTCCTTTAAAAAGCTTTAAAATAAGGTAAGATACCATGGCCTATGTTGCTTCTTCTTGACTTTCCTCCATGCTCTTGTTTCGGCCAAACCTAGGCCCATCTAGGAGAGGATGAATTCTAGTGATAACAAGTTGGGAACAAAGGTTTTAGAGCATGAAGAATAAGAATATACACTTTGAGAATTAAAAGAAAAGTTTTAAAATTTAAGTTAAGGTAAGTAGGGTTTTAGTTGCACCTAAGAGATTTTGAAGCTTTCTAATGATAATCTAGATTATATAAGAGTATGTATGAGTTCATAAGAGGTCTAGAAAGATTCGTGAATGCCAAATTCCCTAGAGAAAACAACAAAACTCTATGGGCTCCCACTTGATGCTATGCCTCAGCCAAGAGAGGGAACAAGTACATAGGGAGAGTTTTCTTTGATTATAAGGATAAAAATGGTCTAGATATGAATAATAAACACCAAAGGAACTATTAGTTTGAATTTAGAAACCATAGTTTGAAAGATGAAAATTTAAGTTCCTTTTTAGACATAAAGAAGCAACTTGGTGTTTGCCTCATTGATTGAGTTTGTGATTACTTTAATAAGTTTAAATAGAGTCATATGACTTAGATTGAGTGAGAAATTAGAGCTAAGATCATGAATCATATGAGTTGCTTCATTATGCCTTTGTATGAAACCATAACCATACCATAAGCTAGAATATGTTTGTGTAGAATTTATGTGAGATTAGAAGTAATTCTAATGATGTGTGTGTATCTTATTTAATTTATCTGGCCCAAACAAATCAATCTCCTCCTAGGTGTATATATGAGGCCAAACACGGGAAGGAAAGCTCAAGGAAGAAAATTTGTAATTATTGACTCAAGGTAACTCTTCATCCTTTCTTGTATGCATTTCTTAGTTGTTTAATTGTTTTTAAATATTTGTATATATGTTTGAATCATGAGATATACTTATAGCTATTGGGTTAATGCTTTGGTATCATTATATTTCTTAAATGACAATTTGAATGTGTATAGCTCTTAATAGGTGAGGCTGTGCCAAAAATTCCTTAGAATGGGTGAAGAGAAACCAAAAGTCCTTAAGAATGGGTGAGACAAAGCCAAAAGTCTCAAGAGGGAGTGAGGCTAAGTCAAAAGTCCATAAAAAGTGGGTGAGACTAATCCAAAAGTGCCAAAGAATTAGATGAAACTAGACCAAAAGTCCTTAGAATTTATATTTAAATTGGAATGACTTCATGTGACTTGAAAATGTGATTATGTATGTCTACTAGAAGCATTTGTAGCATGCTGACATTCTTTGACATGAAAATGTGTCATATATGTATATTTAAAAGGGCGAGTGAGCTATTGAGATTCATTGAATCTGATTCTTCCCCACTCTATGTCTAACCATGTCTAAGTGAACCTCATAGAGTAAAGAATGAAAGCCAAAAAGTATAAATGATGATACTTCGACAATGAGATAGTTCTTTTATGTAATTTAATGTCATAGTATGTATGTATATGATGTTTATGAGATATAAACATTTGATCATATATAAAAGTATATGAATATGATGTATGTAATGGATATGGAGTCAAATGTATGAGAATGCAAGTTTTTCACATCTATAAGCCTTGTCATGCTTATGTATATGAACAAGTGGCATGATGATTTTCAGTTCCATGATGAATTGGACCTGTTATAATGCTTCTATATGCTATGTTTGAGCTTTTAGACGTGCCTAAGTGGTCCCATTATATGTAAGAAGCCATTTGGTTCATTCAGAACCAATTGTACCTTTTTTTGGACCATAATCTTGCCCTAAACCAAAATTAAATCAAATGGACAAGTCTTGGGACAAAATTTGGCTAGAATATAGAACTCATCTAAGGCTTTTCACAGAGCCAAAGAACAAATTTTTGGAGCTCTACAAAATTTATTATGATTTTTCAAAATTGGCTAAATTATGCAGAAACTATCAGTAGTACTATTCATTTGGTCCATCTGATTTTCTAGACTTTTAAGAGATCAAATGAGGTCTTTCCATAGCCATTAAGAGCACTCAATTTGGATCTGTGTAGAGAGAGATATAAATTTTTGAAATTCCAAGTCGTTGTTGTCTAAAATCTCAACCCAATTACTGTTTCATCGATCTTCGTAAGTCAAATAATATTATTTTGATTTGAAATTTTTACAACAGCTAGATAACATCCTAAGCTTTATAGAAAGTTCTAATTTGCAAGATTTGGAATTTTTTAGAATTAGTTATGAATTTTTAAAATTTGCATCAAAATATGGAATATGTGAAAAATGCGAGTGCGATCTTTAATTTGAGATGTGTGCCTCCAACCTGAAATTTAAGCTTCAAATTGTGATGTTTTTGATTGAACAAATGTGTTATGGATGGAAGATGACTTTGGTAAGCCAACATGGTTCATTCAACCAAAGATGAATTATTTTGGCTTTTAATAACGGTAATTTTCGCTGCTAAAGGTAAGCATTTTATGAAAATGGATATTATAAGCCTTTTGTGATGCAAATTATAGGCTATCTTGATATGGTATTACACATAAGGCATATAAATTCAAATACACCTATATGCATGTAAGGAAGTAAAAGTAAGCTATTTGATACAAGCCAATAATCCTCTAACCAAAAAACTTTTTCACTTATTATTTCTCTTTACTCTTCTTGGTTCTACTCACATACAAGGTTATGGTTGTGTTAGCTTGGCCAAAACATGATCAATTAGACATAAAAAAGTCAGTTAATGTATAATCAAACCCATTTTATCTTTACTTAGTACTAAACATAGATTAAAAACCACTTTAAGCATATTTTAAGTCTACTTTCCAATAATTCAATTTGCTAAATTTTCCACGTATCAATTTCACCATTCAGGATACTCATTTTGCTTATTGTTGATGGCATAATCTTGAATTAAAAGCTTTGCCATAATTCTTTTCCCCATTTGCCCTTCATCTAAAGCCAAAATTAGGGTTTTCTCTTATGCACATTTTTTTAACTAAATTAAGCTTCCTAAATTCATAAATTTGACTATAAACTACACTTTTACTATTCATTTGGTCCTTTTTCTATTTATTTGATCATTTTTTTTCAATTGACATACTTAGGTATCATGACACAACTTTGAGCTAAAACAAGTGTCATCCTTTTTTCAATATCTTAACCTCATTTTTATGACATATATGACTCACTTAAATCACAAGTGATTCACTTCAATAGCCATAATCATGCTAAAACATAATTTTCATCAATATGATTATTTAGGTCACCCATTCTTAAGCTCAATTTTTTAACATATCAAAATTAGAAGTGTTTGACACAAGCCTCATTCAAACCGTTTCTGTAATTCATAATTAAGCCTCTTTTATCATCAAAATGACAAAATAAATATCATAACTACATGATTCTTCATTTGGCGAAAAATGACTATACATGCTTCAAACTTGATTTTTCCAAAATTTCAAGCTAAATACATATCATATTCAACATCCTCATCATCATAAACATCAAATTTCACTAAGAAAAAGCATCACACCATCCATTTCACTCTCTAACCAAAAATACAAAGGTCCAGGATTTCAAGCTTACACACTTTCTTGACTTAAATCATACTTTGTTTGAAAGAGCTATTGGTGATGATACTTTTAGTGAAATTCAATCTTTCAAAGAAGCAACTTTGTCCTCTTGGATAACCACCAACTTCAACCTTTTAAGATAATATTTGGATCAAAAGAAAGCTCTCATGGAATAGAAGAAGTCTTATTACTACAAGAGAATCAAAAAATGTCATTTAATACCTAAAATTTTTCTTGAAATTTTCTCTCTTCCTTCTCCTTCAGCCTCTATTTTTGCCTCTTCAAGCTTCATTTTGACTTGTGGTATGACGTGAAGGGTTATTATAATTAAAAAAAATGAACATAATGATTACTTTTTCCAAAATGACCATTTTGCCTCTATAATGTACTTTTTCTTTATTCTTGCTCATTTTTTAGTGTTTTTCTAAATTTGGTTACTCCATATAAAATCTTAAATGCTCTTTTATATGAAAAGTAAAATTTTATAATTTCTAAGGGTTTAAAATAGCTCAGTACAATTAAAACTACATCTGTCTTATTTTTCTCATTTTATATACCATTAGTATTTTATATCATAATGATTCTTCTAGCTAAAGTACTCATCCTCTACTTTCATATTTTAATGACAAAAATTAGTTTCCCTTACTATATTTCAAGTTTTACAAACTCTTAATTTTTTTCGCTTTATGGTTAAATTGGCTTCTTTTTCTCTTATTTTACTATTTCTCTCATTTTTAACTTTTTATTTCATTTTAATTATGCTTATAATCCCTCTTTATTATCTTTCTCATCTTTCTTTTAATATCTAGGGAATGATGATAATTACAGGTTATGATAGGCTACCTTTTCATAAATGGGCATTAACTAGGAGTATGGGAGAATGAATTAAGTTAATTTCCACAACGTTTTCATGGATATAGATTATTGAAAGATGAATTTGAACCTCAATTTTTTAGGTTGATTTAGTTGCTTAAATACTTGTCTCCTTGATTGAAAAAGTGATTTTTAGAAGCTTAAAAGTATATTTGATCAAAGTTAGGCATTACATGTGCTAAAATGGAATTCTAGAGTGTGGAACTTGCTTTTTCGCAAAACAGAGCCTCTAGACATAGTCAAGCAATGTTTTACAGCCCAAACCATGTCCAACACTAGTTTAACGTGGTGAACATGGGCCTTTTTGCAAAAAAAATGATATTTATCCCTTTTTTCTTGTGTTTAATGAGTTGTTATGGCTTGGTATGTTATAGGTTCATGTTATTTATGTATTTTTGTGAAAAATTACTTATTGAAGTGCCTAAAATTTGCTTGTAAAATTCTTTTGAATCTTATAAACTTTACATTAAAATTTGTCACTAATTCCCTCAACAAGAATATTTTCATTTGACCCTATACGTAGATGATGATATATGGAACAATACCTATGCATAGATGACCATAGCAAAGGGAGAACCCTCTTACCAAATATAAACCCTATGCATGGAAGACTAACCCATAAACTATGCCTATGCATGGAAGATCATAGCGAATGGAGTACTTATATCATAGTTTATTATTCCTATGCATGGATGATAGAACCAAGAACATTCCCATGCATAGGTGACCTGAGCATTAGAGTACCTTATTATGGGATATATGTGGACCAAGAAGACATTTAAGTTATTAAAAGTCATCTTGATCAAGATTGGGTTCCTTGAGGATTTATGCAAGCAACTTGTGATTACATATTTTAATTTTGTGCATGATTTACTTTATTTATGCTTTACTAGATATGTTTCAAATTATTGGCCAAAATATATTTTCATAATAAATTGTATGGGCAATTATTAATTGATTCTTTGATAAAGTTAGTACATAATAGGAGTTAGAGTTCCTCATTGGGGGTTAAAGTCCATAAAATTAAAGGATTGAGATTCCAAGAGGGTCACGATAATTAAAGTCCCTTATAAGAGTGAGTCCCAAAAAGAATGTGGCCTCGAATTGCTGTTAATGCGGGTCCACACTAGGAGACATCCTAGTCTACAATCATGATTCATTGATAATGATGATGATGGATATTTTTATGATTATGCATACTAATAGAATTCTTTTTTTGATCTATAGATTCAAGAAAATTCTCTTAATTATGCTAAAAACCAAGTTCTATTAAAAATACTTTTGCCAGCATTATTAAGGACAAACTAACCAAAAATATTACCCATATGATGAATAAACATTTGTGCTTAAGCATGTTGTTATGTTGAATCTTTGTTATTTATTGAATCTACTGTTGCCTTTGTAATAATGGTTATGATTATTTTGTTTGGGATATACTTTATCTTTGTTGACTCTCATATAGTCATGGGATATGAAAGGAAAAAAAAAAATTTGTACACGACAATTGAACTATTACCATTATTTTCTTCATTTACTTATATCTTACTAAGAATTAGTATTCTCACTTTTGGGTAATGTACTTAGATAAAGAAAACATCAATAACCCATCACATTATGAAGATTGAATAGATCTCTATAGATGTCCTAAACATAGGACCATTGCAAGCTATACTAAATATAAGATCCATGACTGTCACTGAAAGCCAGTCGGCTTGCCTACAGCACCTTCTCTAGCACCTCCATCTCCAACCCACTAGAATAAATTAAAAGTTTAAGTTTATATATATATATATATATATATGCAATTATGTATCTCCATGATCTAACATGACTGACTTTTGATGATAGACAACCTAGACTCTATTAGTGGGCTAATAAGTGCCACCTTTGATGTAAAATATATAATTATGTAACTTTCCCTATTTAATTCTTCTTTTTATCAATTTAGCTTCCACTCGCATCATGACTTTCAAATAAACTAATACATAATTTTAATAAATATAAAATAACACATAAACGGGGTTTTACCGTTTCTGGCAATTCCCAAAGCTTTTAAGCCAATTCTACCCGATTAAAACCTTCTAGCTCCGTTGTACGCGAGGTATTTGGAGGATTTTCGCGTCTGGCAGAATAATTGTGTGTGTTTTGCTTAATAATAAAAATGTTCTTCAACTAGTTGTCTACCCAGCAAATGGACAACATTTGTAAGATCTATTTTCTAAAAAAAATGTTGCCTATCCACATACCATTTTCTTATTTTATGAATTTCTTTAAAAAAAATAAGAGCAACTTTTTTATTTATTAATATTTATAAATTTGGTTTTAATTTTTAAAATTTTTTGCTTCAAAAAAATTAAAATTAAAAAGTCAAATTAAAAATCTAATAAAAATTTGTTCGGCAGACAAACAACATTCTTTAAATTTTTATTTTTTAGAACAAGTTAAAAAATTATAAAAATATACATAATAAATAAATAAATAAAATGTCATGGACGGACAATAATTTTTATTTTTTTAAAAAAATAGTGGCTTTATCTTTTAAATTTTTTTGAAAACCATATTCTAAAATAAAATATAAAAAATTTTAAAAATGTATCCATCTGTCATTTATATGATGGACAACATTTTTATTTTTATTTGGATTCTAGTTTTTTTAAGAAAAAAATTTTCTATTTGCAGATGGACAATTTTTTATTTTTATTTTTTGAATTTTAGTTTTTAAAAAACCAAATTGAAAAACTGTAGACAAAAATTTTCTTATTTTAATTTTTTAAAAATAAATTTAAAAATAGAAAATGTCGTTGGTTTGCCTAGCACGAGGAAAACATTTACATAAAATTTTCAATTATAATGTTTTAGAATTTTTGTTTTTTTGAAAAATTTAAAAAATATGGAAAACCAACAAATTAAAATAAAAAGTCGTTCATATAAAATAATTAAAGTTAGCAATATATATATATATATATATATAAAGAAAAAGCTGCAACTTAACGCAATTTATTTTTAAAAGATGCACGTAGGTTTAGGGTTGTGTTTTTTTGCATAGATGAGGAAGGGGAGTTTGGCAGCTTTTGCTTTGCTTTTGATGAAATTGATGTTAGAAGGGATATGGTTGAAAATATGGTTATTTCTGCCCAGCTAAATGGTTCTAGATTTATGAGAATGCTAGCCAAACAAAGTCCATCTTTTGGGGTGGGCGTGATGGTTCGATGATAACAACATGTTGGAAACACACCTTAGGATTTACTTGGATTGGGCCCTTCATAAGTGAAACCGGTCCAAGATGTGAAATTCCAATAACACTCCTTGCTGGTATATATATCTAATTAAAATATCCACTGGAATAGTTGCTTTGGGAGTCTTGTTCTCTCAGTTATTTGGGTATATTAAATTATACTTGATATTTTTTATATTTTAAAAATGAACCTTAGCTCTTTTTTAAATTTATTTTTTATTAATGAAATTAATTTTTTTAATAAAATGTGTTTCCTTCAAAAACAAATTTTAATTATCTTTGTTGTCATTTTAAAATTAAAAATAGAATTTTAAATTTGAGAACCTGCTATTGTCTATGATGTTTGTTTATTATATTGATTTAGTTCCTTAAATTTATTTCGTGTTAAATTATGTTAGTGCTTAGGTTATGGTCTAGAACAAAAAGGGGGACTTAATCTAGCAATATAATAGTATATTGCTTGGACTAAGGATTAGATTGCAAGTTTTTGTCTGTATAGTCTAGAGGAAGAAGTTGGGTTATTTATATGGAAGACGTCGAAGAATCAATAAAACCAAAAAAAAGAGTAAAACTAGATTAAAAATATATATATAAGTTTTAAAAAAATGTCCACATTTCTTACACATAGTCAAGTGGAGATGAAAAAAGAAATTAAATAACAAGTAAAAGTTATCGTAGTCGGGAATGAAAAGGGAGAGCAAGAGCAACGATGCAATTTCTTTAATCTTTATTGTTCCATTTAAATATTAGTCAGAATTTAAGAATAAAAATTTGACCAATAGTATGTAATCTGAAGGAACAGTCGGAACTTGACAACATTAATTTAGTGACGTGGGAAGTGAAAGGTAATATAACTCCCCACTGCATTTTCTTATTATTTTAAAATATAAAAATTACTTCAATTTAATTTACTATTAAAAATTATTTAAAAATAAATTAAAAAATTAACTTGCACACCCAATAGTAGTAATAATAATAATATTAAATTACACGATGATATGTCTTGGTCCCTGATTAAATTATTTGCACCGATATATCTTAAGAATCATTCAGCATCGGACACTCCATATTTAAATGAACTGATAGTTATCAGAGAATCAAGAAAAGCACGTACTAATATAAGCTAAAGAAAGGAGTAGGTAGAACTTCCATTTATTCCATTTCTAATAGCAGGCTGATGACATTTTTCTCACTGGCAACCCTGAAATATGCTTCAACATGGTGGCATGTCTGGTGGTCGAGGTAATAATGTTTCGTTTCGCCTTTTCCCATTCAGCACAATGAACACTGTATCCATTCCCCAAGAGAAGTGGCGGTCCAGATGGCAGTGCAGTAACCACACTCCTATCATATGTACATCAAGATTGAATTAATGTTTGGATCTTTGTATTTTTAATCTAAATTTTAACTTCATCAATATAATTTAAAAATTTTATAATTAAATTTTATAGTTTAAAACATTTTGTAATCTAGTCCCTACCATCAGTATGTGGTTAAATTTTGCTAATAAAATTAATTATGTGTCAATATAATATTGCAAATAGATATAATTTAAACAAAATTTACGAGTCACCCAACATAAGATATATCACATATCACACATTTGAGTTAATTTTGTTTCATTATTTGTCTTCAGCTTTACACATATTATAAGTGCCAAAATGACGTATAATTGACCGTATTAAAAAATTTAATAACACATTATTAAAAATTTAAGGAGAGAAATTAAATTTAAAATTTGAAAAAATATGAAGAACTAAACCACAAATTTTTATACACCAAAATAGTAATTTAGCCAAATTATGGGTGTTTGAAATTGTACCTGGGTTGGTAGCCGTGAACCTGATGGCGGCCCAGCCATTTTTGGGCACAATCACTGTGTTCAAAAGAGGAGGATCAATGAAATTGAAACGTCTGGAGTCCACTTCTCTGTTGAAATTCCCCAACCCATATCCAACGACATGGAAACTGTATCCATGGAGATGCATGGGATGGTCTATCCCCGCAACCAAGTTTGTCCCTTGGAAAACAATTTCTAATGGTGTGCCATACTTCAGAACCTTAACCTCCGTCCCTCGCCTCGGTGTCTGCAGAACTAGCGGCAAATATTCTGCAGTGAAGTTAAATATCAATGGAGGAAACATGGGAAATCGCGTGCCAAACACCCCATTGATGTGAGAGTAATAAGCTTCCAGTATGTCAATTCTTGGATTCCGAAAACTTATGTTGCTCATGCTAGAAGCTAAACGGGTTGTATTGGGTCCCTGGCAGGACTGGCCTTGCTGGCATGGAAATGTGTTTATAGAAAGGGTGGTCAACATGTGAGCGGTGACAGTCTTTGGAATTTTGCGGAAATATTTCCTCGGCAAGCCTTTAACACTAGTAAAGAAGCAATAAGCTGCCCCTGTGTCATTATAGTAAGGAAGATATGGTAACGAGGGAGATGAAGATGGATTATATTTCCCTCTGTACCGAACGATAGCTGTGGTTGTGGTGTTATCAAAGGGAACTCCAACCCCACTTGAATATGCTCTTGCAGCCAGGTAGTAGTGATTAGGCGTCTGGTTGGCATGTAACAAAACATCCATTGACTGTCCTGGAGCTATAACGATGTAGTCTCTTGTCAATGGCTTCGTGTAGGCGCCATCTGCCCCCACAACCGTGAGCTTGTGATTCGCAACAGAGACAAAGAGAATGAGGTTCATTGCAGCATTAACCATACGAAGAAGGTAAGTCTTCCCTTCATCTACATCAATCTTGAATGTTTCTGATTGTTGCAGAAAACTCAGGTGTTAGGTACCTAGCCTCACATCATAATATAAATATATATTGTTTTGGGGGGAAAAGGATAGTTAGATTTAGTCCGCCTACCTGATTTTGAGCAAGGATAAAGGTCACCTGGTTGACCATTTATAGTGATGGCATCAGAATTATTTGGAGATCCTCCAGATTGAAGGAACTGTGTATAGACCTTCCACACATCACTCTTCCACCATTCTCCTACATACAAAAGAATCATCTTTCAGAAACCTCGCGTGGCCTATTTGGTCGTTATAGGACAACTAGTAATCAGTTCTTTCATACCAAATATGACGGGTATCTCTGCATCAGGCTTGGGAAAAGGATAGGAACTGTTCTTGGGCGGATAGATTATGATAGCCCCATGGATAGTGGCTCTTGTCCAGTCACTGTGAGCATGCCACCATATGGTTCCTTCCTCTGTAGAGAAAATCAACTTCTGCCTAAACCTCCCTCCAGGTTTTATAGGGCACTGTGTGATGTATTCAGGGCCATCTGACCATGGATTCCTTGGCTGCTTCACTCCATGCCTGCCATATAATTGGTCAAAGCTAAGCACTTGAACTTTAATGTTTTTCCTTTTCACATCAAAACTGCTGAGATTAAGAAATAAATACCAGTGTAAAGTAACGTTGTGTCTGCCCTTGTTATAAACATCGACATAGACTGTTTCACCCTTTCGAGTGCTAATAATAGGCCCTGGAAATTGTCCATTCACAGTCAACAAGCTTTTTGTGCTGCAGAGCCTTGTATATTGAACTTCTTTCAGCTGCAAGAAACCAGATAATAATAAAATTGAACGATGACTAGTGGCCTGCCCTGTTTGTGAAAATTCTTATAAATAAATTTTATAAGAAAAACGGTAGATTGATAAGATGTTGGGGGACTCACGACAAATTTGTAATATTTCGGTGTACCGGAATGAACACCAACCAATGTGAAAGACCAGAGAATCAAGAAGAAGATCATTTTCTTGGAAAACTCCATCTTCTTGAGAGAGATGAAGAGACTTCAGCTGCTGGTAGTGCTAGTGCTAATTGTTTCTGATCTATAAGACCATCACTTGTGGTGTAGGTTTATAGCTGAAACTACAGTTAAGAAGCTTATAAATAAATTTACTTTATAAAAGATAAATAAACTAAATTAATTAAAAAATAACATATAAATATATTAAGTTCATTTTTTAGTGGAGGTCACTTTGACATATACACAAACATTTTTTTTTAATATTTTGGTGTATTTATTTTCTTGCACATGTAGAGGATGTTTGATTTTATATGAGATAGAATGATTTTCTATAATATTTATTATATTTATTATTTATTATTATTTAATAATATTCATATATTTTTAAATTAAAATTAAAGTAGGGGATAAAAGTCTTTTTTTCATGTATAAAATTATTTTTTGTTTTTTTATTTTGCATACGTAAACCTAGAAATTTTTAGCAGAAGATGAACAGAGTTAGCGGTGGAGGTTGAGGGTAATTAGATTTTTCATCTAATGTATGGTACTCATTTATTAGGATAAGATAGAAGCTAAAAGTACGCAATTCAGTACTGGAGGAAACTTTTGCGGAATAATTCAGCTTACGTGGCAGCGTATAGAGCATAGATTGCCATTGATAATTCATCCCGTGTCTGGGCCAAATGAAATCCTCTCATCAATAAAATATTATTTTATTAAAAAAAATAGATATAAAGTATGATATTCAAAAAAATAAATAAATTATTTATAATTAAGTATTTGTACAATTAATAAAAAAAATAACATTAAATAACCAAAATATGTGTGAGGTCATTTTTTTTAAGCACCCACTCTTTCTTTTAATTTATTTTTCTTTAATTGCATACTATAAAGCAAGTTGTTGATTACACAAGATCCAAACGTGGAACTCAACATTTGAAAAAGCAGGACGAGAGTGTACAAAATTTGCGTCTCATAATCGAATTTTCTCTAATAGGACGAGGCAAAGGAAAGCATCGGATACCTAGTAAGGGCTGAGTGGTCCGTCTGTGCATAAAAAAGTTACGATGAAAATAAAAATAAAAAATAATTTTATAAGTAAAAAATATTTATAATATTTTTTATTTTTAATAATTAAAAAATTATTATTAAAAAATATTAAATAATAATCAAATAATAATTATAAAAATAAAATTATAATTTTTTTATTTTTTTTTCTTTTCTCTCCTCCTTTCCCATTAAATCGAACGGGCCTACATGTGACTCACGCCATCCACAAAAGAATTAAATAAGATTTTTTTTAACGGAAAAAGAAAAGAGCATGATACATGTGTCGCTTGATGCAACATAATAACATACATACTTGTAAAAGGCAGATGCTTTATTATTTTAAATAGATTGTTCATAACGTGATATTTCTTTTTCTTTACCCCTTACATCTTTTATTGGTTTTCATTTTTGGGCCCACCTTGCTTTTGACAGGCTGTGTGATCACTGGCAAGGGACTTTAATTTATTTAAAAATGTATTAAAATGTTTATATTGTGTGGTATTTATGTGCTTGATCATTTCTCATGTCTTTTTTTTTTGGGAGATATTATGGTTAGAGAAAAGCCAAAAATAAAAGTTTGTTTCCAGACAATCTTTAGCGTATATTTGAATTGAAGAGAATAAAAAGAGAAAAAATTTTTATTTCAACATTTACTTTGATTTAGATTAAAATAAATAATTTTCTTTCTTTTACCTTTAATCTATTTTCTCAATCCAAATATATTTTAAAAAATATTAATTTAAATTTAAATCAAGGAGAATGTCTAAATTAAAATTTTTTCTTTTATTTTTTCAAATCTAAATATATACTAAAATAATACAAGGACATGGTTCATTTAGAACCATTATTTTAATTTGAATAAATAACATCTGTCTTTATCAATTAGTCTAATCCTCTCGTTATATCTAGTGTTTGTATTGTATTAAAATCTTAGTTGAGTCAAATTTGATTTTAACTAACTAATCAAACTATTTGTCTTTAAATTGTTCAAGAACTGTATGTGGGAAAAGAAATCCTAAGTTGCAACCAACTAACACTCATCTAACATTATCTCTAATCTTGACTTTTAGACAAAATTGACTTATGCTTTGCTGAACCGAAAATATTGGCCTATCTCCCTTGAGGTAACGAAACCAAACACAAATTTTGAATAAAACGTTCCCCCAAATAGGACTAAGATAATGCGTTGATTAAGGATGCTGGCACCAAGGGATTACCCAGATAGGGTAATTTTCTTAGCACGATCCCCGTTAGATTCGCTTTATTTTCAAGTTGATTTGACCACCAGTGTTAAATTTAAGAGTCCAGGCACTATATCTCAAATTTTATTCTGAGTAGTCAAATTATCTATCATTAGATTGACCTGGAACTGTATGTGGGAAAAGAAATCTTACGTTGGAAGCAGCTAACAGATATTAAACAAGATTACTAATCTTGTGAATGTTAAAGGAAGAATGGATGAAAATGCTGAAAGGAGATTACTGAAAATGTAAAGATTAATTTCCCAAATCTTCATTATTCCTTCGGAAAAGGAAATGGAATTTCATCATAGTTGATGTTTGGATAGCAGCTTTTTATCTTTATTTTATTTTGCACAGTGAATAACTTTATTCAGCACAGTAATTTTAGATTCCTTCAAAATTTTAATAATTGGTAAAGTAATTAAAAGAATGGGATAAAAATTTATATCATAAATATTTCAATTTTATTATTTCATGTATTATGTTTGATTTTTTTAAAAGATTACAAATAACACATTAATATTTTAAAAATATTTCAATCCATTTTAAAAAAAGTTTAATAGAATAAAATAAAATAAAATAAATTTTTAATATATCTTTGTACTAGTAATATTATGATCATTTACTTATTTTTTTATTTTTATATTATTTTCCTTTAATCAAATATAAAAGTAAAATAAAATAATTATTTTTTTAATATTATATCAAATATAATTATTTTATTTTATCAAAATTTATTCCTATTTTCATTTTTATTCAAATTTTTGTTTCCATAAGATGTATTCCATCAATCGAGTTAAATCTTATCCTGAAATTTACGTTACTTTGAAGACAAGTTGGACCTACTAATTAATTAGTTTGTACGTAACTCTCAGAAGGTAGTCTCCCAAAATTGACCCACGCTTTGCTGAATTTAAAGGCATCATAGCCTGTCCCCTTTAAGGCTAATGAAATGATATACCAAAAGGACGAAAAAGAAAAAAAAGTAAAATTACAACCACACACTGAGATGTAAAAGTTATAATAAAAAATTTAAAAAATTAAAATTATTATTAAAAAGTATTATTACTGTTACATTTTAAAAAATGTTATTTTAAAAAATTTTATTATTAATTTTAAAGAATTTATTATTAAATAAATCTTTTAAAACTCAATAATAATGATAATTCTTAAAAATAATTTTAATTTTTAAAATTTTTTATTATAAATTTTATAGGATTTGGGTTGGTTGCAATTTAAAAGATAATTCATTGATCAAGAATTGCTTGCTCCATGAGATTCCACAGAGAGGTAATTTCCATATAATGATCCCTGTTAGATTCGCTTTATTTTTAAGTCGACTTGACCACTAAATTTAAGAGTACAGGCAATGATAAATTTAGCTTTAAACTTCAATTATTTGACCAAACCGACAAGGAGGCTGGTAACTACACTCATTTAGAAACAACTGGTATTTCAACCTACATGTAGAATCACAAAAATCACACCAAATTAATCTCTATTTACAATTGGTTTTGTGAACAAAGTGCTTATCATTGAGACAAAACCTTTATTTAATAGTCATGGCACTCTTAATTATGAGAGTATCAAGATCCAAATACAAGCAATATTTTAAAAAATTCGATCATGCATTGGACCAAAAAGAAAAAAGAAAAAGTATAATAGTCTAATCATAATTAAATAATAATTAGGTAAATATTTTTTATAAAATAACAAGTATATGTAAAATGTGTTTGGTAAAATTTGTTAAATATTATAAAACTTTATTTTAAAATGTTAAAACTCTTATTTAAAATTCAAAATTAGTTTTTAAATGGTTTATCATCCAATATATTGATTTTTAATGATTTTATTACTTTTAACTAGTTTAATTAATTTTTATATTATTTTTTAATTAATTTTGATGGTTAAACAAATTAAAATCATAATTAATTTATCAATCTGGTGATTCAATCGATCAGTTTGGTGCAATTTCCGTAACGATGAATAAAGGAATAATTGATAAGACATTGCTCCCATCCAATCTGCCAATAGCTGTCATTAAAGCTTTGTAAAAAAAACCAAAGCGCTTCTATCAAAAAAAAAAAAACCAAAGCGCGCCCTTTGAGTATTTCAGAATTCAAACACAGAAAGAATAGTTGATTAACTCGAGGAACCTTACGTCTTGTTGATATGATAAAAAAAAAATAAAGAGAGGAAAAAAATTTTATATAATTTTTATTTTATTTTTATGATTATTATTTCATTACTATTTAATATTATTTATTAATTATTTAAAATAAAAAAATATTAAAATAATTTTATTTTTATTTTTATATTAACTTTCTACTTATCAAACAAAATCTTAAAAATTTTCGGATTGAAAAATGAAGTGATGGCCATAGACGTCAGTGTACCTTTTTCCTTGGGCAACCTCATTAACGCAACACAAATTGCACTGTTAACGGAACCTCATCAAGCCAACGAACTTGTAAATTTTTCAATGCAGCGTTGGTGTCGCTACTTTGAAAAGAACTTGCACGGAATAAAGTTTCCAACAAGATTTGGTAACCTGCAATGTGGATGCGTTTAAGATTGATTGATAATGATATGAATGGACATAGGCTAGGTTCACCTAATCTAAGTATCGATCCAAGCCAAATTGGCCACGTTTGGATGGTTGAAGTAACAGGCCAGAGGGAAAGAAAGCACAAAAAAACAAAATATTTAATTTATATAATATTTATTTATTTATTGTTTAATAATATTTTTTCCGATAAAAATATAAATATCATTTTTTACAATACCTATATTCTCTTTTCTTTTTCATAAAATATATCAAATATAGCCTAATCTAACCTTTTTCTAATTAGGTTTCTTCATTGTTATTCAATACCTGAAGTCTATTGAGATTAACAGCTGTAATTGATTTAGACTTAAAAAGCCAATATGTAAGGAAGAGAAAATAAAAAGTAATTTGACTAAGGTTAGAAAAAAATGTAAAAGTGAGTAGGTAAAATAAAAAATTATTTTTATATTTTTTATTTTTTTAAAAATAATTTAATAATTAAAATAATAATTTAATAAATAATATAATAATTAAAAATATATAACAAATATTATATAAACTATATAAATATATTACGTCTATTTCACAATTAATCAAATGGATTCTAAAAGTTTAATATTTTTTATATTTTAATTCCTCTCAGATCTTGTATTATGAGATTAAATTTAACATAAATTTATTTTTTAAAAAAACTAAAAAAATAAAACTACATTCAAAATAGTAACTTCTTATGTTTTTCTATAATATATAAATATATCGATAGTTTTTTCTTATAGCTGATGTTTGTAACAAATAGTTTCGTAAAAGATGTAATTGAATCATTTTATAATGGTTTAATTTGTAAATGTGAAAGTTTGTTAAAATTACCGTTAAGTGTCATTTTTACCATGTATAATTTCAATTTGACACCTAATGAAAATGGCCCATTTTTTAATATAAAAAATTGTCCCTCAGATATAAGAAGATTATAATTAACAATAACCACAATATTAATAAAAATGATTTTTTGTGAGGAATGAATTCGTTATGGAACTATAATGCAAACTTTTAAGCATGACCAAAAAACAATTGAGAAGGATAATTTATTTTCCAGATGGTATAACATGTCATCATTTGGTGAATCCACCCGGCTATATTTTGCCCAACTCAATTGCACTTTAAAAAAAAATGATTATTTAGTATAATAATTTATCTAAATCTTTAATTTCATATGCTTACGTTTTGATCCCTATAAGAACTGATTTTAAAATTTTAAATTAAAAATAATATATCTTCTAATATATATTTATATAAATTGAAATCAGAAAAAATTGTAATTAAGCACGTTAAGTTCATCTATTTATATTAAGGTATTTTAAATTTTAAAATTATTTTAAAAGATATAAAGACTAAAAAGTTTAACTGAAAGTTTTGAATTATAATTTTTATACTGTTTAAATTTTTAATTTTTGAGATATTCAAAATGATTTTTAGAGTTAAGAATTGTTAATATAAATACTTTTAACTTAAAATTATTAATTATATTTTTTTCTTAGAAATAAAGAAAAATTATACCCAAGGAGAAACTTTATAAAAATGACAGTAAAGGATTTTAAAAATTAAAATTCTTTCAAATGACCAAAAATTAAAGTTACTACTAATATTTTTAAAATTATTACTCATGTTTTTTAAAATTAATAACTTTATCTTTCTGATGTTGTAAAGATATCTTTATTTATGGATATTAACAAATCTAAATTATTGTTGTAACATTAGGTAGATCAAAATTATAATTTTAGAAAATATAAATAACAATTTTATAAAGTATTAGTAATAATTTTTTTAATCTTTTAAAAAAATTAATTTTTAAAATCTTTTAATGTAATTTTTACAAAGTTGAGGCTGTGAAATTTTTTCTAAAATATTGCGCGTGATCCTTGCTTGCTACAATTTCTGTTCAAAAGTTGATTGAGACCAATATGTTGCGAAGAATCTTCGTCCAATTGTATGCAGAGGCTTGGTTGGGTTGAAAGCGACCGCATATTTCACGTTTAAAATGTCTTCATTTCTAAATAATGTCTAAGGCACCATTCTTTTTCCCATAAAATTTGGGTATTATTCAGTTCTTTTTTATCAAAATAAAATATTCAGACAATTATTTTAAAGTATTCAATTATTTAATATTAAAATATAAAAAGTTACCTAAGTATTTTTTTTATATAAAATAAGATAGTTTGAACTCTATATAAATTTCTCTAATTTTTTATAATTAAAACTGCCTATAGTTAAGAAATATTTTATGTAAAACTAATTAAATTAAATATTACTATTATTATAATAATTTTATTTATATAGATAACATTTTAAAAATAATTTTTTACAAATTTAACAACATAATATTTTGAAATAGTATCGTCTACGACACAATTTTATAATCACGACTCAAAATGGCACGAATTAAAAAAATCGTAACTCATAAGGCATTCTCCCCTTCCCCTTTGTCTTTTTTTTTTCCCCCTTCTTCTAGACCACAAGCCCTGTATCATGATGGGAAAGAAGGCCGGTAAATTTAACATTGAACTTTAACTATTTTATCAAAGCAAATTGCATTCTTTATAATTATATATTTATATATTTAAAAAATTAATATAAAAAATGATAGTATGTATGAGATTTTTTTTCTATACTTATTTTTTATTTTTTATCTATGGATGTACCATACATATTTAATTTGTGAATATAAAAAATTTAAATTGCAACCCAATTGACAAAGACACGAGATCTATACTTATTTAGAAAGAGTCCAATCTAGTGTTTCAATAATCACAAAAATTACTAAACCTCTAATTTGAATAATTTTTATTTAAAAGATAAGTCCATAAAACTAAAGAATTGAGGTTCCAAGAAGGTGACGATGATTGCTGTTGATGTGTGTCCATATTAGGGGACACCCTAGTCTGCAATCATGATTCATTGATGATGATGATGATGGATATTTTTATGATTATGCATACTAATGGAATTCTTTTTATGATCTACAAATTCAAAAAAGTTCCTTTAACTATGCTAAAAACCTTAAAAATACTTTTATCAGCATTTATTAAGAACAAACTAACAAAATATTGCTCATATGATGAATAAGCATTTGTGCTTAAGTGTGTTGTTATGTTGAATCTTTGTTATTTATTGAATCTACTGTTGCCTTTATAATAATGGTTATGATTATTTTATTTGGAATATGCTTTATCTTTGTTGACTCTTATATAGCTGATATTTTAGTATTATTATATTTTATATTCCTCATATTTAGCCTTAATAATAAATTGTTATAGGTAATTTGATGACTTTAGGCTTATTTTATATTAAGTAGGTTTAATTTAGATTAATGGACTTTAATTGTATTTTTATTACATTTATTCAACAGAGGTCCAATTATTTTTTAATTGTATTTTGCATAATAAAAGATTCTTAAAAGGATTGGGTTAGAAGACTCCTATAAGAATTTTGATATTATCTTATTAAGTCCTAAAAGGATTTGGATACTACTTCAAGATTAGTTTCAAAATTAGTATTAGATTTCTTATAGGAGAAAACATTTTCCCCTATATAAGGAGGAGAAGACGTCACCATATAACGCATTCCATCTTCTCTACTTATTCTTGTTTTCATCTTCTTCCATGTCTTTCTAATTTTCTCGATGATCAATCCGGAATTTGAACCTGATAGGAAATTTGAGTTCATGTTTTGTATAGAAGTCTGGTTTAAATTTTGATTTCATAATATATTTCACTTTTATTCTCTTTGTTTTTGTGTAATTATATCATTTTGGTTAGATGATTTTAATTACATGAATTCTAATTCGTTTGATTTATTTGAAAACATGTTTTGATTTAATCGGTTGATTAATCAATTAAATTCATTCTAAACCACGTTAGGATTCTACGTGTCTCTGGACAAGTGCGAAATAGTTTTGGCTTTGTATTATTGATAGAAGGGTGGTTTCATTTTGATTAACAATACAAACCATCCATTTAGGAACATTAGTTGAAATAATTAGAGGACTAAAAATCAAACCTGAGGTATTTTTAGGTGACAAGGATAGGGAACTATCAGGAGAAAAAATTTGAATTGGTTACGCATCATTTTTATTAAATTTTATTTTGTTTTATTTTCATTAATTGATTTGCTATTTGGTTTAATTAGTGTAACTTCATATTCGAATCCCAAATCATCATAATTCTAGTTTTATTATTCTTAAACTAAGTGATTTGATTAAAAGCTCCGTGAAAGACGATCTGGTAGGTATTATATTGCAAACTAACAAAAATCATTAATCTTGCCTAGTTCGACAATTGCAAGTGAACAATAATTTCTTTACCAAGATTTTGTCATCATTGTCAAAGAGCTAACCAATCATAATCAATAAGAATAGAAAAATTCTTAGTTTCAATTTTGATTTTAGCATCTTTACATTATGTTTGTGGTCAATTTTTTTTGTGTTTTCTAGTATTCTACAACTATTTTGAGCAATACCGATATAAGGGGTGTCTAACTCCGATTAAGCTAAAACTTGGTATATAGGATTTAGGTATTATGAGAAATCAAAATCATAGTATAGCTACGAGCTAGGCCACTTTTTGACCAAATTTCATCATTTAGACCACTTTTTCAATTTTTTAGTATTTGTTACTTTAATTTGTTATGATTGTTTTAATTTTTCTAAATTTATTTTGATTGTCTTTGGCAATTTTTGGGTGTTTTCTTTCATTTTAATTCATTCTTGGTGTATGACAAGATCTTCCAATATATATTTGATTAAGTTTGATCCAAAGATTAATAGAAGTTTTCATACACTACTTAGAAACCATAAAATTAAAGAAACTGCAGTTATTGAGTTGGTTTCTGAGATAATAAATAACACACAAAATAATTGTGAATTGAATTTGAATTCAGATTTTGATTTTGATTTTGAAGTAGTAAATATGGCTGGCAATAATGATAGAACTCTTAGAGAATTAGCTGCACCTGATATTAATTACCAACCATTGTATATTCAATACCCTGAACTTGATGTTACTTTTGAATTTAAATCTCAATTAATATATTTTCTTCTTAAGTTCCATGGTCTTGCAGGTGAGGATTCGCATAAACATCTTAAGGAGTTTTATGTGGTTTGTTCCACCATGAAGTTACAAGGAGTTTTAGAGTTTAAAGCATTTCCTTTCTCATTGGATGAGGTGGCCAAAGATTTGCTTTATTATTTTCAATCTCAAGCCATCACTTCATGGAATGAATTGAAAATGATATTTCTACAGAAATTCTTCCCTACCTCAAGAACTGCCGCCATTCGAAAAGAGATTAGTGGTATTAGACAGATAAAAGGAGAAACATTGTATGAGTACTGGGAGAACTTTAAGAAACTATATGTAAGCTGTTCTCACCTTCATATCAGTGACTAACTTTTGATTCAATACTTTTATGAGGGCTTGCTACCTATGGAAAGAAATATGGTTGATGCAGCTGTAGGCGAAGCATTGGTTAACAAAACCCTAGCTGCAGCCAAAGACCTCATTGCAAATATGGCATAGGATACACAACAATTTGGCACTAGAATAAACACACGAACTAGAAGTGTCAACAAAATCTATGCCACTCATATGGATCAACAAAGAATAGAAAATAAACTTAATGAGTTGGCTTCCATGGTCACACAGCTAGCACTTGAGCAAAGACAACATTAACAACTCCGTGCACCTCTATGTGGCATTTATTCATTAACTACACATGCCATATATCAATGTCCCCATTTACAAGATAATATAAAATAATGTGCTGGCATCTTCCCTGGTAGACCCTTATGCAGCAACAAAATAGATACAACCCTTATGCAATAACATACAATTCTGGATGGAGAGATCATTTAAATTTAAGATATGGTAGTGGGTTTAACCAATAATAGCAGCAACAAAAATTCAATTTCCCTAGCCCAAACAATCAGCAGTCTATGAGACAACCCATGCAACATATGAACAAATCAGAATCAAGTCTAGAAGATACAGTGAAGCAGTTGGCAACAAATACAGTCCAATTCCAACTGTAAATAGAGACAATAATTCAGAGTTTGGAAACCCAGATTGACCAACTTGCAACAAATATCAATGAGTTAAGAAGTCAAGGTTCTGGCCAATTACCCTCACAACTTGTGACTAACCCAAGGGGCAATGTTAGTGCAATAACTTTGAGAAGCGATAAGCAAGTGAATGAGTCCATCACACCTCTAACAGAAGTGTTGCGAGAGAAAGAAAGTGATAAGGAACAATAGCCCTCGTCAATCCAAAGCAAGAACACCACAGAAAAGGGAGAGAATTACACCAAACCCCTTCCATTCTCCAACCAAATTACATAGTCCAAGAAAATCGCAGAGGCTGAATTAGATAAAGAAATTATGGAGACGTTTAGAAAAGTGGAAGTAAATATTGTAACACTATAATGACTTAACTCTAACTAATCTCCCTCTAAGTTTGATTCCATATGATTTCCAATGAAAATGACCAAAATTGTGATATTTTACTACTTTAAATCGGGGTTTAAACGCTTATATTTTGACCCGTGGGTCCCGTGAACCCATCATTCACATTCTCTACTCAAAATCCATTTATAAAACTCATACATAATATCAAACAACTCATAAACCACGGATATGAAGCCAAGAACTAAGAAAATACAATTTCTCAAATGAGCCCAAAAGTCAGATTTTTGGCTCTAATTTTGAAAAATCATAACTAATTCTAAAAAAATGGAAATCAAGCAAACCATAACTCTCTAGAAATCTTTGGATGTTAAATTCATTAAATTCACACTAAAAATAATGTCTAACCACAATCTCAGTGTTTGGACCATATTTAACATCGAAAAAGAGACAGAGGTCCGATTGTCCCTAGTACTGGTGCAGTTTGCTGTCATGAACTTCGAAAATCCATAACTAATTCCACAAAAATATAGTCTAGGAAAACTATACCAATTTGGAAAGTTACAAATGTTAACTAGAGGGACAAAGTAAGTTCATATCGTTTTAGTAGCCCTTGGACCTTGAAAATTGATAGAACAGTAATGAAGGTCAGATGGCTTCCCTAATACTAACATAGAACTTTAGAAAGTTCATTCTCCCTCTACAGACCTTCGATTGAGGTGCTTTTAGTTGGTATAGGTCACTGTGGATATCTAATTTATATCCAAAAAATTTCATGACAATCAGACACTATTTGGTCCATGAATGATACAGATTCATTTTCAGACCTAGTTGCACAATACAATAACCAAAATCAAAAAATTCTCCAACTTCAATAATTCACCAAATATTCCCTAGACCTCCAAATATTACCCACTTTAGTTTTTCAGGAAGCTCTCAATAGACTCTAGAGGCATGCAAAATTTCATATCAAGAAGAGCTCATTTAGTTATACTTTGATGAAACTCACAAATTCAACAGTTTTGGCACCCAAAATAGTTCAAAGTGGGTCCAAATGGCCTCTCACATGTTCTAACACCTCTTGGTCAAGTTTTAAAGTATAAACATAGTATATATAAAATGCTCAAGTGATCCAAATTATCATACATTTCAAATTCACTATGCTACGGGCCAAAATGCACTATTGCATATAAGCCAAAAAAGGGTCAATTTTCACATTTTTATTGCTTTGGCTCTCTACATAGTTCATACATCATTTATACATATTTCTACACTTGCTCAAATATTTACATCTAAAAAATAGTAGGTGCACATTCATTTTGGCACCTCTTTACATCAAGAGAACTAAAATAGTTACACAACTCCCTAAACATACTCAATTACTCCTTGTTGTGCACTTGGTTCTCCTTGAACTTCACCTAAAATGTTAAGATGGGAGAGGGAAGGGGTGAGATTCAGGGAATCTCAATAGCTTATACTTATTCAAGGAAGCAATCAAGGCATATAAACAAGTCAAAGCATGCAAATCATTCATAATTACATAACACATGCTTTTCATGACATGGTTTCATATCAATGCCAATAATAAGCTCTAGGGACTTTTGGTCTAGCCTCACTCGAGTTTTGGGACTTTTGGATTGGCCTCACCCTTAGTTTAGGGACTTTTGGCTCCACTTCACCCGTCTCAAGGGACTTTCAGTATTACTTTACCAGAGCAATTTTCACATCTCAAAACACAAGCATATTGGTACCAATGCATCAAGGCAATAACATATAGCATGTCTCACACAACAAGCACTTACATAAGCATACAATGACTATATACATCCAAGAATGCAACAAGAAAGAGTGGAGAGCTACCTTATCGGCTAATACAAGTCTTTCCTTTCAATTTCTCTTCTCCCTTCTTGGTTTCACAATCACAACTAAATGGAGTTGCTTCTCTTGAGCCTAGACATAACAAAGAGCATGGAATTACTCTCTCATCAACAATTATTCACAAGCTAGGGGTTTCTTCAGAGCTAACCCTACAAAGTATAAGAAACTAGGGGTTTCTCTCTCTTTAGAATTTCACTAACTCTCCTTCCTCTCTCAAGCTCTCAAGAAAGAAAGCAAAGAAGAAGAAGTGAAGATACACGAGTTTCTAGCCTTCTTCAAGAGTGGTTTTCCACTTTCTCTCTTCTGGACTAAACCCAAAACCCAACTAATTCAACAACCAAAATCATAGAAAGAGAGGGCAAAGAGAGAAGAACAACATGCTAAGAAGAAAAGCTATGAAATCTCAAGCCATGCTTACCTTTCTCCTTGTTCTTCCTTCCTTCTCTTGGTCTCTCTCTCTCTCTACAGCCCTTTTCTCTCTTTTGGTCGAAACTTAGGTTGGTTAAAAGAGAAGAAATGAATTGGGACGCTTTAAGAAGTCAAATTATTTTTTTTCACGCTTTTCCAGACTAACCCTCGCTATAGCGAAGCATAACCCTTGCTACGGCGAGCTCTTTTCAGTCTTAGACCCCTGCTTTCGCTACAGAGCACGCTACGACGAGCAACTTCCTGATTTTTGTATGGGATGACAGCACTTGCTATAGCTAGAAGCATTTTTGTTATAGCAAAAAGGCACTCTCGCTATAGTTAGACATTTTCTCGCTATAGCAAATAGGTACATTCGCTATAACTAGGTCATTTCTCCCTATAGCTAGCAGACTTAGAAAATTTTAGGACTTCAAAAATTTTCAACTTCTTTTTTCTTTTCTTTTTTTTTTCGGTTGTTACAAATATCTGTCTCTTAGAAGTAATCAAACAAATTCCAAAATATGTAAAGTTGCTTAAGGAGCTTTGCACACATAAAAGGAAGTTGAAAGGGAATGAGAAAGTCAGCATGGGAAGAAACATATAAGCTTTGATTCAACTAGCTATCCCCACTTAATGCAAAGATCCTGGCACATTCATTATTCCTTGCATAATAGGGAATATGCAGTTCAATAATGCTATGTTAGATTTAGGAGCTTCCATCAAGGTAATGCTTGTGTATTCCTCTCTGTAGATTGGAGAATTAAAGCCGAAGGGAGTGATGATTTAGTTAGTAAATAGAAGTACAGCCTACCTTACAGGAGTATTTGAAGACGTTCTAGTAAAGGCAAAAATTTAATTTTCCCTGCTGATCTTTATGTTCTAAATATGGAGGATGATAATATACATGGACATGCACCATTAATTCTAGGTAGACCATTCTTGAAAACTGCTAAAACAATAATTAATGTGCATGATGGCACTTTATCAATGGAATTTAGTGGTGAGGTTATTTATTTTAATATTCTTGATGCCATGAAATACCCTTCAGAAGAACACTCCATGTTGCATCCAAATATGATAGACTTGTTAGTTATTGATGCTTGTGTGGATATGGATACTGACATTGTTGAATTTATAGATACAATTCAATATTCAGAATGTTGTGATGGACTTAATAAGTGTACTGCTTATTCTGAGATTGATGCATACTTGAATTCTGATTCCACTTCTGATTTTGATCTTGATTTTGTCAATTTACTTGATATTATTTCCTCTTTTGAAAAAAATAAACAAGTGGAGGCTATTGTACATTTAAATTCACAAATATTAGTACCTTCCATATAACGACTCTCCACACTTGAACTTAAACCTTTAGCCGACAATCTCAAATATGCTTTTCTGGAAGAAGAAAATAATTATCAATAATAATAACAAATAACTTTCCACCTGATCATGAAATGAAGTTGTTAGAATTATTGAGGGAAAAGAAAAAAGTAATAAGTTGGACATTGACAGACATTCTAGTGATTAGCCCTTTCACATGTATGCACAAAATTTTATTAGAGGAAGGAGCCAAACCAATAAAGCAACCATAGAGAAGACTCAATCTCACGATTCGAGATATTGTGAAGAAAGAGGTAAGTAAACTACTATCAACTGATATTATTTACCCTATATCTAACAACAAATGGGTGAATCTAGTGCAGGTAGTCCCTAAGAAGACTGGTATCACAGTGGTGCCCAATGAGAAGAACGAACTTATCCCTACGAAAGTTTAGAATAGTTAAGGAGTCTACATTGATTACAGAAAGTTGAATCAAGCCATTAGAAAAGACCATTTTTCTCTTCCTTTCATAGATCAAATGTTAAAGAGATTAGCAGGCAAATCTCATTATCGTTTCTTAAATGGCCTTTCCTATTATTTTCAAATTCATATTACACCAAAGGGCTAAGAAAAGACTACATTTACCTGCCCATTTGGTACCTTTGTATATAAGAGGATGTCATTTGGACTTTGTAACTCTCCAAGTACATTCCAGTGGTGTATGGTCAGCAATTTTTCTAATTTTCTTGAACATTGTATGAAAATTTTTATGGATAACTTTACTGTTTATGACACCTCCTTTGATGATTGATTAATGAGTTTAATAATAGTTTTAGAAAGATGCATTGAGAAATTTCTGGTTTTAAATTTTGAAAAATGCCATTTTATGATAGAGCAAGGAAGTGTTTTAGACCATATAATTTCTAAAAATGGCATTGAAGTTGATAGAGCTAAGTAGATATGATTTCTTTTTTACCTTAGCCCACCTATGTATGAGAAGTGCATTTTTTCTTGGCCATGCAGGTTTTTATAGGTGATTCATCAAAGATTTTAACAAGATTTCTCTACCATTGTCTAGACTTCTTCAAAAGAATGCAGATTTTAATTTTAATGAGTCATGCAAATTAGCGTTTGATAAGTTGAAGAAAAGGCTAACCACCCCACCTATCATCCAACCCCTAATTGGGAATTCCCAGTTGAATTGATGTGAGATGCATCCAACTTTATTGTGGGTACAATTCTTTCCCAAAGGATAGACAAGAAGTCTCATATGATCTCTCATGCATCGTGCACTTTAGACGAGGCTCAAGCTAATTATACAACCATTGAAAAGGAGTTTTTAGTTGTTGATTTTACTTTAGATAAGTTTCGTTCTTATTTGCTTGGTTCTAAAGTTATTGTTTATTCTGATCATACAGCTTTAAAGTTTCTACTCAAAAAGCCTGATGCAAAACTGAAACTCATTAGGTGGATACTACTCTTATAAGAATTTAACACAGAAATTAGAGATAAGAATAAAGTAGAAAATCTTGTAGCTGATCATTTAAGTAGAATACCCTACTTTTAGATTCATCTACTATCAAAGATAGTTTTCCAAATGAGTAGTTGTACTTATTTCATGGTAAAGATTCCTAGTATGCAGATATGGTGAATTTCTTAGTTGCTTCTGAATTGCTTGCTTATTATAAAAAAATACCAAATTAATAAACTTAAGAGTGAGGCAAAATATTTTGTTTGAGATGACCCTTACTTATGGTATATATATAGTGACTTGATTATTAGGAGATGTGTTCTTGACCATGAATTTACATTTATTTTGCATTTTTGTCATACACTTGCATGTGGTGGCCATTTTGGTCCTCAGCATACTACTAGGAAGGTTCTAGACTTTAAACTATTCTAGCTCACCTTATTTAAGGATGTATATGCTTTATGTAAGAATTGTACACGATATCAACAAATAAGTAATATTTTCGTAAGAATGAAATGCCTCAACAATCATTGTTGTTCTGTAAGATATTTGATGTTTGGGGTATTGACTTCGTGGGATCATTTCTTGTTTCCTTTGGTTTCACATATATTCTTTTAGTTGTTAATTATGTTTCAAAGTGGGTAGAAGCAAAAGCCACCAAGATTTATAACTCTTTTGTGGTTGTGGACTTTGTTAGATCTCACATTTTTTGTAGGTTTGGTATATCTAAAGTAATCACCAGTGATCAAGGCTCCCACTTTTGTAATAGAAACATACAATCCCTCCTTCACAAGTATGGTATGCTCTATAAAGTAGCCACCCCTTATCATCCACAAATAAAATATCAAGCAAAAGTTTCAAATAGAGAGATAAAATAAATTATGAAAAAAACAGTGCAACCTACTAAAAAGGATTGGAGTAAAAGATTGCATGATACACTATGGGTTTATTGTATTGCCTACAAAACTCCTATAGACATATCACCTTACAGGTTAGTTTTTGGTAAAGCATGTCACTTACCAGTTGAAATTGAGCATAGAGCATAATGAGCAGTAAAGAAGTGTAATATAGATCTATTTCAAGCTGGTTTTTAAAGAAAATTGCAACTTTAAGAGCTTGAAGAAATTTGGTTGGAAACTTATGAAAAATCTAGAATTTATAAGGAGAAAACCAAGGCTGAGCATGATAAGATGATTGAAAAAAAAGAGTTTCATGTTGGTGAAAGACTCCTCCTCTACAATTATCGCTTAAAGCTAATGCCCGATAAGTTACATTTTAGATAGATTAGTCCATTTGTTATTGCTTATGTTTTTCCTTATAGTACAATTGAGATTATGAATGAATTAACCAACAAGTGCTTCACGGTGAATAGGCAAAGGCTTAAGCATTTTTATGAGGGATTTCAGGAGCAGACAGTGGAGGAGCTACATCGTTATAATGCTTCATACACTTGAATCACTTGGTTTTATTTCTTTCTCTCATATGTTCCTTTCTTGTCTTCTCTTTAATTGATAATTAGATTGCTATTACATTGAGGACAATGTAAAAATTAAGTGTGTAGGGGGGGAGGGAGGGAGAAATCACTCATTCCGCTTTCTTTTTGGTTTTGTTTTTTGGAATTTTCATTTTTTTGTTTCTTGTTTTTCTTGCATTTTTTTTTTTGTTTTTCTTTAGAAAAAGAGTTGAAGCAATTTAAATTTGAAAGTATTCCAATATAATTAGGAATCAATTTTGTTTTCTGGAGTTTAAGTAAATTGGTAATGAATTTGATTTCAATGGATTCATGTGGCAATTTTAAACCCGTGAGAATTTTGGGCCTTATATTGTTTCTTTATTGTGAGAGCATTCGTCTATCATAATTTTTACTCTAAAACTTGTTTTGATTCGTAATTGAAACTATATTTGCACAAGCATTCATAACGATGATTAAGGCTTTCTTTTTTCTTTTTTTTTTAAATTATAAATAGAGTTAAATAACCATCCCACCTATATTTTATCTTTTGTTTTTGTTTCCTTCTTGAGCCTTTTATGTTTTCTTTTTAACCCTTTAGCACAAAATTTTTTTTTTCACCTTGTTTAGAATACTTTTGATTATTAAGAGCATTCTATCTTCATAGTGTGGATAGATGTACAGTCTATGTCAATTTTGATCCAATTAACTTGTTCTCTTGAGAGATGTCTCAAAAAAAAGAGAAAAAGTATTCAAAAAAAAAAAGAAAAGAAAATCTTTATGAAAAAAAAAATAGCAACAAAAAATAAAAAAAAAAGATTTAAAAAAACAACAACAAAAAGCATGAAGAAAAAATTAGTAAAAAATGAATGATTAAAATAAGAAAAGAACATTACTTTAGTTTTCGTTGAGCATAAATAGTTTTATAGTAAATAAGACCTTGATATGTACATTTATTTCATTCTATATATTTTTTTATTGCTCTTAATGATTTTAAGTGTCTAGTTTGTGTCTCTTAATTTTTTTGTTTACCATTTATTTCATACCTCAACCCTATTATAACCTTGAATAAAAATCCTTTTGATTTATTTGTTGCTTGTAACTTAGTTAGTAGAAATTTAGAAGATATACAAGCCTATTATAGTGTTATTGTGAAAGGTTGAATTTGAGAAGAACGCTTAACCTAAATACTTGAAAGAATTGAGAGTAAACACATAACCAGTGAGGAGCTGCCACTTTGATTCATTTTTTTTATCAATTGGAATTGCCATGTTACTTATTCATCCTCAATTAGCAAAAAAGATTATTTTTGACTGTTGAATATATAAAAAGCTTGAATTGTATTTAGCTTAATAGTTTTGTATTTTGATTTTGTTTTTGCCTAGGAGTGTAAAAGTGTAAGTGTGGGGAAATTTGATATTTTAATATTATTATATTTTATATTTCTCATATTTAGTCTTAAAAATAAATTATTATGAGTAATTTGATGCCATTGGGCTTATTTTATGTTAAGTGGGTTTAATTTAAATTAATATATTTTAATTACATTTTTATTATATTTATCCAACAAAAGCTTAATTATTTTTTAATTATATTTTGTAGGATAGAAGATTCCTAAAAGGATTGGGTTAGATGACTCCTACAGGGATTTGAATATTATTTTATTAAGTCCTAAAAGAATTTGGATATTACTTTAAGATTAGCTTCAAAATTAGTATTAGGTTTCTTATAGGACAAGACGTCACCATAGAACACATTTTATCTTCTCTACTTCTTATTCTTGTTTTTATCTTCTTCCATGTCTTTCTAATTTTCTCGGCGATCAATCTGGAGTTTGAAGTTGATAGGAAACTTGAGTCCATATTTGTATAGAACTCTAGTTTAAATTTTGATTTCACAATGTATTTCACTTTTATTCTCTTTGTTTTTGTGTAATTATATTATTCTAGTTAGATAATTTTAGTTATATGATTTTTGATTCGTTTGATTTATCTAAGAACATATTTGATTTAATCAGTTAATAATTAATCAATTAAATTCATTCTGAATCATGCTAGAATTCTGCATGTATCTCTGATTAAGTGCGAAATAGTTTTGGTTTTGTATTGTTGGCAAAAGTGCTGTTGTGTTCTAATTAGCAATACAAATCAATTAAAATCCTAAACGGTAGTTCAAGAATATTAATTTAAATAATTAGAGGATTAAAAATTAAACTAAAGGTATTTTTAGGTGACAAGGATAAAGAATTATCGGGGAAAGAATTTTGGATTGATTATGCATTATTTTGATTGAATTTCATTTTGTTTTGTTTTCGTTTATTGATTTGCTATTTGGTTTAATTAGTGCAATTTCATATTCGAACCTCAAATCATTATAATTCTAGTTTTATCACTTCTAGACTAATTGATTTGAATAAAAATTTCATGAGATATAACTTGATAGGCATTATATTATAAGTTAACAAAAATTATTAATTTTGACTAATTCAACAACTGTAAATAAATAATAATTTTTTTCTCAATAGCGATGGGACATGAAAAAAAAAATTTGTATAACAGTTGAACTATTACCTTTATTTTTTTTAATTTACTTATGTTTTATTAAGAATATAGTATTTTCACTTTTGGTTAATGTGCAAATAAAGAAAACAGTAATAACCCATCATTCTGGAGATTGAATGGATCTTTATAGACGTCTCAAAGATCGGACCAATTCAAGTTATACTAAAATATAAGATCCATGACTGTCGTTGACAGCAACTCCGCCCTACCTACGCCACCTTCTCTAGCACTTCCATCTTCAACGCATTAGAATAAATTAGAAGTTTAAGAAAGATGACAGCAACTCCGTCCTACCTACGCGACCTTCTCTAGCACTTCCATCTTCAACGCATTAGAATAAATTAGAAGTTTAAGAAAGATGCTGTAATTATGGAGCCTCTTTTTGTAATATATATATTAATATATATATGTGCAATTATGTAGCTCTACGATCTAACATGACTGACTTTTGATGATAGACAACTTAGACTTGCTAATAAGTCTCACCTTTAATGTAAAATATATAATTATGTAACTTTTCTTATTTAATTCTTCTTTTTATCAATTTGGCTTCCACTCGCATCACGACTTACAAATAAACTAATACATAATTTTAATAAATATAAAATAACACATAAAGGGAGTTGCACCGTTTCTGGCAATTCCCAAAGCTTTTAAGCCAATTCTACCTGATTAAAACCTTCTAGCTCCATTGTACGCAAGGTATTTGGAGGATTTTCGTGTCTGGCCGAATAATTGTGCGTGTTTTGCTTAATAATAAAAAATGTTCTCCAACTAGTTGTCTACCAAGCAAATGGACAACATTTGTAAGATCTCTTTTCTAAAAAAAATATTGCCTATCCACATACTATTTTCTTATTTTACGAATTTCTAAAAAAAAATAAGAGCAACTTTTTTATTTATTAATCTTTATAAATTTAGTTTTAATTTTTCAAATTTTTTGCTTCAAAAAAAATTAAAATTAAAAATATAATAAAAAATGTGTTCGGCAGACAAACAACAATTTTTTAATTATTATTTTGTTAGAAAAAATTAAAAAATTGTAAAAATATACAAAATAAATAAATAAAATGTGGTACATCTCCTAAGTGGACGGACAATAATTTTTATTTTTTTAAAAAATTTGTGGCTTTATCTTTTTAATTTTTTTGAAAACCATATTCTAAAATAAAATATAAAAAAATTTAAAAATTTATCCTTCTGTCATTTATATTATGGACAACATTTTTATTTTTATTTGGATCCTAGTTTTTTTTAAGAAAAAAATTTTCCATTTGCAGATGGACAATTTTTAATTTTTTTGTCTTTGAATTCTAGTTTTTAAAATACCAAATTGAAAACCTGTAGACAAAAAATTTCTTATTTTAATTTTTTTAAAAATAGAAAAATGTCGTTGGTTTGCCTAGCACAAGGAAAACATTTAAATAAAATTTTCAATTATGATGTTTTAGAATTTTTATTTTTTGAAAAATTTAAAAAATATGGAAAACCAACAAATTCAAATAAAAATTAGTTTATATAAAATAATTAAAGTTAGAAATATATATATATATATATATATATAAAGAAAAAGCTGCAACATAACGCAATTTATTTTTTTAAAAAAATGCTTCTCCTTCTGCTGGCTAACGTCGAAGAATCAATAAAGCCAAAAAAAAAGAAAAGTAAAACTAGATTTAAAATATATAAAAGTTAAAAAAACAGGTCCATATTTCTTACACATAGACAAGTAGGTGGAGATGAAAAAAGAAATTAAATAACAAGTAAAAGTTATCGTAGTCGGGAATGAAAAGGGAGAGCAAGAGCAACAATGCAATTTCTTTAATCTTTATTGTTCCATTTAAATAGTAGTCAGAATTTAAGAATAAAAATTTGACCAATAGTATGTAGTCTGAAGGAACAGTCGGAACTTGACAATATTAATTTAGTGACATGTGGGAAGTGAAAGGTAATATAACTCCCCACTGCATTTTCTTATTATTTTAAAATATAAAAATTACCTCAATTTAATTTACTATTAAAAATTATTTAAAAATAAATTAAAAAAATTAACTTGCACACCCAATATTATTATTATTATTAAATTACACGATGATATGTCTTGGTCCCTGATTAAATTATTTGCACCGATATATCTTAAGAATCATTCAGCATCGGACACTCCATATTTAAATGAACTGATAGTTATCAGAGAATTAAGAAAAGCACGTACTAATATAAGCTAAAGAAAGGAGTAGGTAGAACTTCCATTTATTCCATTTCTAATAGCATGCTGATGACATTTTGCTCACTGGCAACCCTGAAATGTGCTTCAACATGGTGGCATGTCCGGTGGTCGAGGTAATAATGTTTCGTTTCGCCTTTTCCCATTCAGCACAATGGACACTGTATCCATTCCCCAAGAGAAGTGGCGGTCTAGATGGCAGTGCAGTAACCATACTCCTATCATATGTACATCAAGATTGAATTAATGTTTGGATCTTTGTATTTTTAATCTAAATTTTAACTTCATCAATATAATTTAAAAATTTTATAATTAAATCTTTATAGTTTAAAAAATTTTGTAATCTAGTCCCTGCCATCAGTACGTGGTTAAATTTTGCTAATAAAATTATGTGTCAATATAACATTGCAAATAGATATAATTTAAACAAAATTTACAAGTCATCCAACATAAGGTACATCACATATCACACATTTAAGTTAATTTTGTTTCATTATTTTCCTTCAGCTTTACACATATTATAAGTGCCAAAATGACATATAATGGACCATATTAAAAAAATTAATAACACATTATTAAAAATTTGAGGAGAGAAGTTAAATTTAAAATTTGAAAAAATATGAAGAACTAAACCACAAATTATTTAACCAAATTATGGGGGTTTGAAATTGTACCTGGGTTGGTAGCCGTGAACCTGATGGCGGCCCAGCCAGTTTTGGGCACACTCACTGTGTTCAAAAGAGGAGGATCAACGAGATTGAAACGTCTGGAGTCCACTTCTCTATTGAAATTCCCCAACCCATATCCAACGACATGGAAAGTATCCATGGAGATGCATGGGATGGTCTATCCCTGCAACCAAGTTTGTCCCTTGGAAAACAATTTCTAATGCTGTACCATACTTCAGAACCTTAACCTCCGTCCCTCGCCTCGGTGTCTCAAGAACTAGTGGCAAATATTCTGCAGTGAAGTTAAATATCAATGGAGGAAACATGGGAAATCGCCTGGCAAACACCCCATTGATGTGGTAGTAAAAAGCTTCCACTATGTCAATCCCGTTCGGTGCCGGGAATTGGGGAAGGAAAATGAGTGAGAAAATAGAAAGTTAGGAAAAATTTTAATTTTATTCTTATAATTATTATTTAATAATTTTTTAATAATAATTATTTAATTATTAAAAATATATTTATCTATAAAATTTTTTTCTTCTCTGTCTTTTTTTATCATTCTCAATGTTCTTCGTACCAAACGGGGGATTCCAAAAACTTATGTTGCCCATGCTAGAAGCCAAACGGGTTGTATTGGGTCCCCGGCAGGACTGGCCTTGCAGGCATGGAAATGTGTTTATACACATTCTCGTCTTTTTTTTTTTTTCTCCTTTCAGATGTTGAGTTCCACATTTAGATCTTTTGTAATCAATGATAACTTACTTTATAGTATGCAATTAAAGAAAAATAAATTAAAATAAGAGTGGGTGCTAAGAAATAAAAATGACCTCATGCATACTTTCGTTATTTTATGTTATTCTTTTATTAATTGTATAAATACTTGATCATAAAGAATTTGAGAGAATTTCATATAAGAATTTAAAATTAAAAAAATTATTTTAAAAGATTTATTATTATTAAGTATTATTAATTTTAGTTAGTAATTATCATTTATTGTAAACTAATAATAATAAATTTTTTAAAATAATTTTTTTAACTCTTAATCCTTATCAATAGTTCTCCCATTGAATTTTCGGCAGTAGGGTGAGAAAAAGGGGGCATCGGATACGGAGGCAAGGACCGAGGATATTGCCAGTTTCTGACTCACGCCATCCACAAAAGAATTAAATAAGATTTTTCTTAATGAAAAAAGACTTGATGCAACATAATAACATATATACATATGTAAAAGTTAGATCCTTTATTATTGACATTTCTTCCCCTCCCCCCCCCAACTTCCCCTCTCCTTGATTTTTTATTGGTTTTCATTTTTTATTGATACGGCCCACCTTGCTTTTGACAGGCTGTGCAATCACGGGCAAGGAACTTTAATTTAGTTAAATATGTATTAAAATGTTTATGTTGTGTGTGCTATTTATGTACTTGATCATATCTCATGTCTTTTGCTTTTTTTTTTTGGAGATGTTATGGCCAGATAAAAGACAAAAATGGAAGTTTGTTTCCAAACAATGCGTGGAGCAGCTTCTCTCCAGTATTAGCGCAAACAAAATGATCCAGTTCTAAGACGAAGTTGCTTCATTTGATTGTTTTTTCATTTTTTATATTTTATTTTTAAAGTTATAATACTACTTTTATTCAAGACTGGATATCCAGTTTACATGAGGACGGAAAAGAACCTGCGCTCCTTTAGAGTGTATTTGGTTTAATGGAGGGGAGGGGAGAGGAGGAAAGAGATTTTAATGATATATTGTTTGGTTCAAGAAGGGAAGGAAAGAAAAATAATAATATATAGATTATTTTATTTTTATATATTTTAAAAGTAATAATAATATAATTAATTATTTTTTATTTTTAAAAATTTAATATTTTTATCATCAAATTAAACAAATATTAAAAATTATTTATAATTATAATTTTTTAAGAAAATTTATAAATAAATGAAACTAACTAAATAATTAAACAAATAAATATAAAAGTATTTCAGTCCAAAAATATCATTAAAGCAACTTTCTCTCCTAATCCTCTCAAATTAAAAGGTAAAGAGAGAGAGAAAGGGGAGGGAAAGTTTAATGAAATTTTCCCTTTCCTCCCCTCTAAAAATATAAACCAAACAAGTGGAGGAGCCCCTCCCCTCCCCTCAAACCAAATAAGGGATTAGTGTATGTTTCAATTGAAGAGAATAAAGGAAAGCAAAAATAAAAAGAGAAATTTTTTTTTTAAACATTCACTTTGATTTAGATTAAAATAAATCATTTTCCTTCTTTTATTTCTAATCTATTTTTCTCAATCCAGATATATTATAAAAAATATTAATTTAAATTTAAATGAAAGGAGAATGTCTAAATTAAAACTTTTTTTCTTTCATTTTTTAAAATCCAAATATATCCTAAAATAATACATGGATATTATTCATTTAGAACCATTATTTTAATTTGAATAAATAACATCTGTCTTTATCAATTAGTCTAATCCTCTCGTTATATCTAGTGTTTGTATTGGATTAAAATCGTAGTTGAGTCAAATTTTATTTTAACTAATTAATCAAACTATTTGTCTTTAAATTATTCAAGAACTGTATGCGGGAAAAGAAATCCGAAGTTGCAACCACGCATAAAAATTTTGAATAAAACGTTACTCTAAATAGGACTCTTAAGATAATGCATTGATTGAGAATTGCTTGCTTGCACCAAGGGATTACACAGATAGGGTAATTTTCATAGCACGATCCCTGTTAGATTCGCTTTATTGTCAAGTTGATTTCACCACTACAGTGGTAAATTTAAGAGTACAGGTACTATATGTCAAAATTTACTCTGAGTAGTCAAATTATTTATCATTAGACTGTCCTGGAACTGTACGTATGAAGAGAAATCTTACGTTGGAAGCAGCTAACAAGTATCTAACAGGATTACTAATCTTGTTAATGTCAAAGGAAGAATGGATGAAAATGTTAAAAGGAGATTACTGAAAATGTAAAGATTAATTTCCCAAATCTTCATTATTTATTGGGAAAAGAAAATGGAATTTCATCATAGTTTATGTTTGGCTAGCAGCTTTGGATCTTTAATTTATTTTGTACAGTGAATAATTTCAGTCAGCACAGTAATTTTAGATTCCTTCATAATTTAAATAGAATGGTAAAGTAATTAAAAGAATGGGATAAAAATTTATAAAATAACTCTTTCAATTTTATTATTCCATGTATTATGTTTGATTTTTTTAAGGATCACAAATAAAAAATTAATGATTTAATGCATTTAAAATTTTTTTTAATAGAATAAAATAAAATAAAATAAATGTTTAATATATTTTGTACTAATAATATTATGGTTATTTATTTATATTATTTTCACCTAATCAAACATAAAAGTAAAATAAAATAATTATTTTTTTAATATTATATCAATATAATTATTTTATTTTATCAAAATTTATTCTTATTTTCATTTTTATTCAAATTTTTGTTTCAATAAGATTTGTTCCATCAATCGACTTAAATCTTACGCTGAAATTTACTTCACTTTGAAGACAAACTGGCCCTACTTATTAATTAGTTTGTACGTAACGCCCAGAAGATAGGCTTCCAAAATTGACCCCTTCCAAAATTGACCCATGCTTTGCTGAATTTAAAGCCATAATGGCCTGGGCCCTTTAAGGCTAATGAGATGACATACCAAAAGGGAAAAAAAGAAAAAATCAATAAAACGCAATCCTAAAGAGGATAAAAATAATTCATTGATCACGAATTGCTTGCTCCATGGGATTCCACAGAGAAGGTAATTTCCATATAATGATCCCTGTTAGATTCGCTTTATTTTTAAGTCGGTTTGACCACTACAGCGTTAAAGTTAAGAGTACGGGCAATGATACATTTTGCTTTAAACTTCAATTGTTTGACCAAACCGACAAAGAGGCAAGTAAGTACACTCATTTAGAAACAAATAGTGTTTCATCCTAATGCAGAGTCACAAAATTAAAATCACACCAAATTAATCTCTATTTACAATTGGTTTTGTGAATAAAGTGCTTATCATTGAGACAAAACCTTTTATTTAATAGTCATGGCACTCTTAATTACGAGACTATCACGATCCAAATACAAGCAATACTTTAAAAAATTAGATCATGCACTGAACCAAAATGAAAAAAAAAATAAAGTATAATAGTCTAATCATAATTGAATAATAATAATTATTATTAATTAAAATATTTGATATATAATACTCCCTCCGGTCTCATATATATAAAAGAGATTTTTTTGAGATTTGATTTAGTCTTATATATAAAAAACAAACTACCATATTAATTATAATATTTTAATTATATCATTTATTAAATAAGTTATTCAAATTATAAATAGTGGAGGTCATTAATTTCAAGGAGAAAGTGTAAGTATTAAATAGGGGTATTTTTTAAAAATAATTTTTATTTGAGATAAAATTAAAAAAATTAATTATTTTTAACTAACTTTTTTAATACTCGTGAATTAATTAATTATTTTTTATATATGAAACCGAAGGTAATAACAAACATATGTAAAATTTGTTAGGTAAAATTTGTTAAATATTATAAATCTTTATTTTAAAATATTAAAACTCTTATTTAAAGTTAAAAATTAGTTTTTAAATGGTTTATTATCAAACATTTTGATTTTTAATGATTTTATTACTTTTTAACTAATTTAATTAATTTTATATTATTTTTTAATTAAATTTGATGATTAAATAAATTAAAATCATACTTAATTTATTAATCTTCTAATTCAATCAATTTTAGTTCGGTGCAATTTCCGTAAGGATGAATAAAAAAAGGATGATTGATAAGACATTGCTACCATCTACTCTGCCCACAACTTTCCTTAAAGCTTTGTAAATGCCAAAGTGCGCTCTTTGAGTATATCATAATTCAAACACAGAAAGAATAGTTTATTAACTCAAGGAACTTTACGTCTTGTTGATACGATAAGAAAAAAGAACGAGAATTTATATCAAAAAAGAACGAGAAAAAAAGTTTTTATATAATGTTTATTTTATTTTTATGATTATTATTCAATTATTATTTAATATTATTTATTAATTATTAAAAATAAAAAACTAAAATTATTTTTATTTATAATTTTATATTAACTTTTTATTTACAAACAAAATCTTAGAAATTTTCGGTTTCAAAAATGAAGTGATGGCCATTTAAAATATTGCATAGAACTCAGTGTACTTTTTCCTTGGGTAACCTCATTAATGTTACACAAATTTTACTCGTTAACGGAACCTCAACAACCCAACGAACTTGTAATTTTTTCAATGCAGCGTGGGTGTCGCTACTTTGAAAAGAACTCGCATGGAATAAAGTTTCCAACAAGCCTGCAATGTGGACACATCTCAGAGTTGTTGATAATGCTATGTATTGACATAGACTAGGTCCACCTAAACCAGAGTCTCAGTCGAAGCCACGTTGGGGTGGTTGAAGTAACAGGAGAGTGTGAAAGAAAGCAAAAAAAACAAAAATATTTAATTTATATAATATTTATTTATTTATTAGCGTTATTATTTAATAATATATGTTAATATAAAAATATAAATATTATTTCCCCTCATATTTTCATTCTCTTTTCCATTTTATATTTAGCTATACTCCATAACCTAATCTGGCCTTTTTTTTCTAATTGAAGAAACATAAATAAAACTAATATAGAAGAAAGTAATCCCAATATCAAACAATTAGGTTTCTTCAGTGTTATTCAATACCTAAAGTTTATTGAGATTAACAGCTGTAATAGATTTAGACTTAAAAGCCTACATGTAGGGAAGAGAAAATAAATAGCAGTTTGACAAAAGTTTAGCATTTTAGGTTTTAATTGGTCTTATATCTCGTATTATTGCATAGCGTTTAATACAAGTTTATTTTTTTTAAAATAAAACTATATGATAAGACATTAAAATAGTAATATTCAGAATAATTTTAAAATTCAAAATTCTTTAATATAAATATTTTTAACTTAGAGTTTTTAATTAAAATTTTTTCTTAGAAATAAGGAAAAATTATATCTAAAGAGAGACTTTATAAAAATGACACTAAAAGATTTTAAAAATTAAAATTCTTTCAAAGGACAAAAGTCAAAATTATCATTGATATTTTTTAGAATTAAGGCTTATCTTCTCTAAAATTATAACTTTGTGATGTTGCACAGATAACTTTATTTAGAGATATTAACAAATCTAAACTATCATTATAATATTAAGAAAATTAAATTATAATTTTAAAATATAAGTTATAACTTTAGAAAGTGTTAATAGTAATTTTTTTGTTTTAAGAAGAATTTTGATTTTTAAAATTTTTTAATATAATTTTTATAAAGTTAAGGTTGTGAAATTTTTTCTAAAATATTGCGCGTGATCCTTGACTGTTGCAATTTCTGTTCAAAAGTTCATTGAGACCTCTTGGTTCGGAAGATTCCTCTTACAATTATATGCATAGGCTTCATTAGGTTGAAAGCGACCACATATTTCACGTTTAAAATCTCTTCATTTTTAATCTGCCCCCTTGCATCTTGCAGGGGTCACGAAAAATTGTGGGCCCCGCAAAATTAAAAAGACCAAAATCACAGCTCCGAAGAAAAGTGGATGAACAGTATTTATGATATGACGCTGTTGAACGTGGCTTATTGATCATGCTGTCCCCCAGGATTTTATATATATATGTCCCCAGGATTTTATATATACAAAAAAAAAATATATATATATATATATATTGATGTTTAGTGCACAATTTTTTTTGGGATAAAATTCAGGCATTATTCAGTTCTTTGTTTATCAAAATAAAATATACAGACAATTAATTTTAAGGATTCCATTATTTGATATTAAAATATAAAAATTTATTTATCATATTCTTTTATCAATAGACTATAAATAAAATGCATCTAAGTATTTTTTTTTATATAAAATAATATAGTTTGGACTCTATATAAATTTCTCTAATGTTTTATAATTAAATCTGTCTATAGTTAAATAATATTTTATGTAAAACCAATTAAATTAAATATTGTTATTATTATAATCATTTTATTTATGTAGATAACATTTTAAAAATAATTATTTATAAATTTGATGGGATATAATATTTTAAAATAATATTATCTGGGACACAATTTTATAATCATGACTCAAAGGGTATGAATAAAAAAAATTGTAAATAATGTTTTTAAAATTGAACTAATTATTGAACTAATAAAAATATTAATTTATAATTTATCAATTAAATTGTAGTTGAACTAATAATGTTTTTAAATTTTTATATATAAAAATTTTAATATAACAAATAAATATTAATAAATTTTAAATATTTGATTAGTAATTTAATATTTTTTAAAATTTTTAAAAAATTAATTTTTAATTAAAAAATAAAAACTACGTATAATTAAAAATTAAGAATATTTAATATTGAACTTTGAAAGTTCTTAAATTATATTAAAATTTTACTTATCATTAAAAAATTAAAAATAAATAACAATTTTGACTAAACACTTTGATATTTAAAAGAAATATTATTAAGAAATGAGGTATAATGGAGAGTAAGCATGAAAAATAATTAAATATGCATATTTTATTTTTCTTATATTCTCTCTTTAAAAAAAATTCTATATTTTAACTTCTTCTTTCTTTTAATATATTTTATTTTTAATTTGTCAAATTTATTCAAGATGAACTATTGTATTATATAAGAAAAATCTTAAAAAAAAAAAACTTACTAACTGATTTAAATCGATTTTTGACTGATTTAATTAATTTTTAACCGATTCTTTAATAGACTAATTTTTTAAGTTAAATGAATTAAATCAACAATTTGCTTCTGCTTCTAGTCTAACCAATTGAATTAGTTAGTCCAATTTAATTTTTATTACATTGATGGTAACTCATAAGCCCCGTGAGCCTCCCTTTTTTTTTTTTTCTTCTATATCACAAGCCCAATATCATGAGGGGAATGAGAAGAGGTAAATTTAGCATTGAACTTTTAACTATTTTGTTTGGATTCTCTATAATTGTATATTTATGTATTTAGAAAAAATTTGATATACAAAGATTACAGTATATATAGGGTTTATTTTCTTATCCTACACCTATTTTTTTCTTTTATCTATCTCTGGATGCACTATATATATATATTTAATTTGTGAATATAAAACATCTAAATTATGATCAATTTAACAAAGACACAAGATCTAGGCTTATTTAGAAATAGAGTCCAATCTAGTGTTTCAATAATCACAAAAAATCACTAAACCTCTCATTTGAATAATTTGTATTTAAAAGATAAGTACACAACATGCAATTAAAAAGAGATAGATTAAAATATGGAAAATCAAATAATTTTCAACATGAAAAATTGAAAAAAGAAACTTCCAACACTCAAGATTTTTTAATTTTTCTTCCAATAATCTATGTAGTACTACAAATAATTTATTTGGCTAAATCTCCATTGACAATTGATTTTATCAGCAAAGTGCTTATCATTTAGACAAAACCTATATTTAATAATCATCGCACTCTTTTTTATAATTATAAGGGCATACACAACATAACACATCATGATTTAAATATAAGAAGAGTTGATAGACATAGCTACCACCTAATCTGCTAACAATTTTCTTAAAGCTTTGAAATAATAATATGCCAAACGCGTTTTAAGAATCATAATTCAAATACAAAAAGATTTGATCAACGCGTTTTAAGAATCACAATTCAAATACAAAAAGAATTGATCGACTCAATGAACTTATAATTTTTCAACAGATTTGAAATCGATTGATCGTTTAAAAAATTCCATAGACTTCAGTGTACTTTTTCTTTGGATAACCTCATTATTAATGTAACATAAGTATATCAAAATTCTGTGCAATTTATAAATACCAAATGAATTATGTAAGGATAAAAAATATTCACCAATTAATTTGAATTAAATTTTAAAGTTTAAAAATTATCCTATGGAATTACTTAAATATTTGTCTTATACCTAATAAGATTTATTATATCTCAAAATTTTCAAATAAATTATTATTATTAAATTTAAATATTTATAAGACTTTATCTAAATATTTGAACCTAAAAATAATTGTTCTTATATTTTATTCTAACGTAAATTAGAGAAAACCCAACTTTCTTTTTTCTTTTACCTCTTTCTCTCTCTTTCGAGGGCACATCACATTTTTCATCCATTAAATATAAAGCCTCATTAACATTTTTCTTCCAACCAAAGTGCAGCATCATTATACATGAACCCATAATAGCATTTTTCTTTCATCCAATAGTGTATTCTATCCCAGAGAGAGAACAATTTCATGATTACTTTATTTGCATCTTTACTGGTTGAAATTTCTAGATCTTCCTTCTTTAAAATTTGGCCATTGATGAAATTTGGAATTTGGGGTTTTTGGTTCTAAACTTTTAAGTGCAAAATTAATATATTTATTCTTCAATTCCCTACTCCATAAGGCATTGTTGAGAATATCTTATTAATTGAGATTGTGCCTTGAGTGTAATACCTTATCTTCTTTAGTCTTTCCATTATTTTGCCAAGGTTTTACTTATGTAGCTTCATTCAATTTGCAAGAAAAAGTCATATATTTAATGTATTATTTTTGCTTTATGTAAGACTTTAAAATTTTGTCTTTTGCTCCATGAACCCCATAAACTCCTCAATATTATCCTCTACTCATAATCCATCCATACAAGTCATAAACATCATAAAAACATCACATACATCTCGGATTGGAAGCCATACATCAGAAAAATAAAGAGTTGCTCTTAGGATTTTGATACAGCTTTCTGATACAAACTTTGAAAAATTATAACTAATTTTAGAAAAATCAAAATCAAGCAAACTATATCATTTTGGAAAGCTCTAGATGTTAATAATGAGTAAAAATAGTTTCATACAAAAACAGAAGTATTTAGCCTATGAAAATTAATAGAATAGTATCAAAAGTCAAGCTGCGCTATTAGTACTATCATGCAACTTCAAAAATTTAGCTCTTCCTCTACAAAGTTCAAAATGGGGTGATCTTGATAGCTATGAAAAGCTTATGCTGTCTAATTTATGTCTGTAAAATTTCATAGCCATCAGACATCATTTGTCCCATGAATGACATAGAAACAAAATCTGACCATATAAATAGTGCATCCTACCATTATGCATAATTTTCTTAATTTTAAAAAATCATAATAAATTCTCTAGAGTTTCAAATTGGGTGTTCTATGGCTTTATGGAAAGCTTTAGAGGAGACCTACTTGTTGGCCAAATTTCATGCAAAAACTCATTCATTTGGTTTAATTTTGGTTTAGCACATAATTTGGTCACTTTTTAAAGCATAAAAGGGTTCTTAAGGTGCCAAATTGCTCTCTTCATTAGCCATGGCTACTTGGGCACCTCCAAAACCACATTCACAACCCAGGGAAGCATGCCAATTGGTTCAAGATATCATGGAGCTCATTTTCACTATGCTACTTGCTATTATACAGATGAAAGCCATACACATAAAGGGGTCTTGAATGGCATAAACATACATTCTCATTGATATGACTCCAAAGTCATTATACACATCATATTCACATACATTTAAATGTATTCAAGTATTTACAACACATGTACATCCCATAGTTACATCATTTGACTTCAATATGTTTGCAAAATGGCTAAAGAACAAAATCCTTATCAAAATCTTGGTCTTCAAGGTTGGTGGCCTTCATCCCTTGACCCACTTGGCTCATCTAGGCATAGTTAGATATTAGAGAGGAAAGAGTGAGATTCCAAGAATTTTAATAGCTCTTAACCCTTTCAAACATATATAATGGGCACATTTTCAAGTCAAAAAATGCATGCATGGAGATTAAGCTACTAGTAACCATACATAAAACAATTTTCATGTTCAAGAAGCTTATACATATCATACATTGGCTCTCAAGGGCATTGGTTTAGCTTCACTCTTTTTCCTTAGGGCTTTTGGACTTGTTTTATCCATTTTCAAGAGACTTTTGACTAAGTTTCACTCTTCTTCTTGAGACTTTTGGCTTTGCCTCACCGAATCCTAAGGACTTTTGGCTCATCCTCATTTTTGCTATGGGACTATTGGCTTTACTATACCCATTCAAACCAAAACACATTTATAAAACATATTTTAAGAATATCACGGTACCATGACATGAAGGAAATAGCTAAAAACATTTCTCATGGTATAAACATACATACACACATCCAAAGACAAAAAAACAACTAACAATGTACAAGAGAAAGGTTAGAGGGCTACCTTGAATGTAAAAATAAGCTTTTTCCTTGATTACTCTTCCCCTCTTTTGGTCATACACTTACAAGTGGATAGAGCTTGATTTCTTTGGCCTAGACACATTAAATAAGACCCAATTACATTGTTGAAGCAATCTCTAGTATCACACACACTCTAAAGAAGCTTACTTTGTTTTATGGCTACATAATGATTTCATAAAAAACCTAATGAAGAAACTATAATAATTCATGATCTTGGCTCTATTTTCTCCTTCAATCTATGACTTTTGACTCCATCTAGACTCTTAGAGCCCTCACACATTATGAAACTTACACCCCCATCTCTCAATCCATGGCTTTTAATTTTTTTTCAAGGCTTCCTTTGATATTCTTTCATCATATCTAGTTCCAATATAAGCTTAAAAAAGTTTAAAACACTCCCTAAGTGCTCCAAGCTCTCTAGGCCGAGACATGACCCTCCTTGTTGCACCCATGGGTTTGTTTTATTTTCTTGAAGGAAGAGGCACTTGGGAGGCTTCCTAAATATATTAGAAACTTAATTAAGGCCTTAGGAAGAGGCACTTAGGAGGCTTTCTAGATATATTAGAAACTTAATGAAGGCCTTACATAAGCTAGCACATCCTTAGAAGAAATTAGATTTTGCTATATGTCTGAGAATCCCTAGGTTCCCATTCTTGAATTCTAATGGTTTTCCTTTGGATTTAATTGCATAATCTTGCTTTCCACACTCTAAAACCTAGGTTTCTTACTTGCTCTTGGTTAGAAACTAATCCCTCTTAATTGCTCTCTACTTAGCTGAACAACACACTAAAGAAACAAGGAAGAGAAAGCAACAAAAGTAAGAAAGTTTACCTTGATTCCTTAGCTTCTTCAAGAGCTTTCTCACTTGGTATAGGCTTCTCATTGAGATTTTACTCTTCTCCCTTTGAACCAGACCCAAAACAGTCCACATCATACACCAAAACCATAAAAAGGAAGAGGAGAAGGAAGAGAACAAAGTTAAAGAAGGAAAAAGTTTGGAATTCCTTGGTTATCTTACCTTTTCCTTGGCTTTTTCCTTCTTTTTAAGCCCTCCCTCTTGTGCATTATTTTCTACTGGCTTCTCATCTGTTTTGGGTAGCAAATAAGTCAATTAACCAAATGGGAGAAGGAGCATGTGTTATATGGAAGGGGAAGAGTCACTATGCACTTTTCTACTTTACATTTTAGTCCCTTTTCTTAGTTTCTTTCTTTTAGGCTCAATTCAATTCCTTTTCAAAATATTCCTTTTCCATCATAATATTTAGGCTTTCAAACTTGTAAATTGGATTTGGTTTCACTCAAATCAGATTTAAAACTATTCTGAACTATTCAGCTAAAGTTTCAATCAATTGACGGCTGAAATCGTTCGTCGGAAGGGTTTCAACTGTTCTGGGGGCTCCCATAGTTCTTAGGGCCTCTGAGAATCTCGAAAAACTCAAAATTCTTGTTTAAAAAGCCCTTCTATGAAATTTCTAAAATTGCCAGAAATTATGAAAATGTCCCGCTTTCTTTCACAAACTTTTCTAGCTCATCTGCCTTGAATTTATGAGCATCTAAAACCTTGGATCCTCATTTTTCATTAGTTAAAATTTTATTATAATTTTATTTGGTCTCAAGTCATTCATTTCAGGGGAATTGCTTTTTAGACTAATTCATTTTATTGTTTTTATGCAAACTGGATGTTACATTAAGTCAGTAAGAAGAATCTATATTATTGGTCTTTATTGGTAAGTGTATAAATAGTAAAGTAACACTTTTTATTTGTACCTTAATTGTATTTTTCTTGCTTTAAATATCATTTTAAATAATTTTTATTTTATTATTATGGGGAAGCAAATCTTAAACTTTTCAAAATATTCAATTACAAAATATATTGTAAATAATTGTGAAAATTTATTAATGTATGATATAAGAATAGTGATGTTCTCACAATTATAAAGTATAGATAATAGTAAAATTCTTGATATATTATTCCCTTTTCTTTATATACCTTAAACTTTTATTTAATTTTTCTCCTTTATCTATCATATATATAAATATATATATATATATTATAGTTACTAGTTAATTAGAAATTTATCAACCTTAAAAAAATTATATAAAACAATTAGAATAAGGTAGATAATAACTATAATATATATGTCTTTGCATTATTTTTATTATTATTATTATTTATTTTCTTATGATATGGTATTTATTTAATTATTTTTAAAATAATGGTGTTTTTATAAGTAAAGTGAAGAGAATCGTGAATTATTATTTTGTTGTCTTACATTTCTACTAAAGTATCTTTATTTCTATAATGAGATTTATTTATATAAACCACATTTATTTTTTTAGTATAATATATTATTAAATCACTTCTTTAATCAAATTTGAATTTTTGTTATAATTTTGTTTAAATTATCTATATTTGGTGTGGCGCCTAAAGAAAGTATGTCTTTCTCCTTAATTGCTTTATATTTCTTCCTCCTTAACTGTGTTATGAAAATTTAAATCTCATATTAAGTAGTATGAGATGTCTCAAACAATGTAGTGGCATTAGAAACTTAAGAAATAAAATATGATGACACAATGTGAAATAAGTAAAGTGTAATGGCCTTGAGATGTGAAATAAATAAAGTGTAGTGGTATTGAAATATGAAACAAGTAAAGTACAATGGTATTGAAATGCAAAATAGGTAAGTACCATGGCATTGTAAATAGTAACATAATATATGTATTTATGATATGCTATAGCCTCTCAATTACCATGCATACAAGCTACAAAATCAGCTACTATTCATCTGGTTAATAGTAGAAAAAGATCACATAGATAGGCTACAAGTTTTTACTCAAGGTGATTTGTTACCATTAATAAAAAGTGGTTAGGTATTAGTAATATAATGAAGTAATAAGGTTTGATAAGGATTTGATATAACATAGTATTGGAAGTAGAATAAGCACTTAATCAATAAATAAATTGGTGATAAAGGAAAATTAATAATAAAGAATATTCACTACGATGAGTAATAAAATATATGTTACAGTCATTGAAACTTAGTTGCTAAATAATATTAGATTAAGGACTAGTTGATATAAAATATTTTTAGATAGTAAAAGCTTAGTGATTGAACAGTACTTAATTATGAACTTAGTTTATGAGCAGTTGATGAATAATGTACCCTTAGTTGACAAATAAATATTGGTTGAGGAGAACTTTAGTTAATGAACAGTGATCGATTAAAGTAAACTTAGTTGTTGAACATCATTGATTAAGTATAGCAAACGATTTGTGGCTAAATAATGGCTAATTATGAGTTTAATTGATAAATAGTGATAATCCATAATTGATTGAAGATAATAGAAGCCTAATAGTTGAACAGTGGTTGATTAAGCCTAGTTGATAAATAGCTAATTATGAGCTCAATTATATTTGCTGAAGGATGTGAGCTTAGTCAATAAATGGTGATGAAAAGTATAGATTAAGGATTGTTGTAAGATGGGCAGCATAGGTTATGGAAAACCTAGTTGATTGAATTAGTAAATAATATTGTCAGTTCAAAATAAACTAATGCCTTCAACAAAGGAAAACAAAACCAATCAATCTCTTAAAAAAAATTTCACTTGTAAAAAGGAAAATAGTTAAATCCTAGTGAATCTAGCCACAATTTAGTATAGGAACATTGGTGCATGGTGTGTGCTAGTGGTAAGCATTGACTTTGAGGTCACTAATAATAGTTAGGTGTTTTTAAAAGGCTTGAATAGGTAAAGATTGGTCTAAAGAGAGACTTGAACATCTATAGTACATAGATATGTTAAAAGGTTCAGGAATAGTGATATAGTTTTAGTTAAAGATGTATGGTAGAACCATTTTGAAAAGGATGCAATATGGAAAGCTAAGAAGGCTATATATAAGAAATACCCACATCTCTTTGACTCATAAGGTAAGTGACCTACCAAAAACTTAAGGATCGAATTTCTTCAGGGGAGAGAATGCAATAACAAGAAAAAGGTGATAATAATAATAATAATAATAATAATAATAATAATAATAATAATAATAATAATAATAATAATAATAAATAAGTTATCTTATGATAGAAAATATTAACTAATTAATTTGAATTGAATCTTAAAACTTAAAAAATTATCTTATGGAACTACTTAGATATTTGTCTTACACCTAATATGATTTTTTTATATTTCAAAGTTTCCAAGTAAATTATCTTTATTAAACTCAAATATTAAGACTTTATTTAAATATTTAAGTCTAAAAATAATTTTTCTTATATCTTATTCTGATCCAAATAGGAAAAAAACTTAGTTTCTTTCTTCTTTTTACTCTTTCTCTCTCTTCTGAGGGCATATTACACTTTTCATCCTCTAATTACAAAGCCTCATTAACATTCTTCTTCCAACTAAAGAGCAATATATTTGTATATGTGTAATAACATATTATATTTTAACATTGAACCTCATCTCACAAGTGGGAATATACAATACATTCAAGAAATCTCAAGAAATACATTAAAATAATGAATTTAATTACATTGTGTAGCGGATTAATTTTTTATTTCGCATCTCTAGTAGGGGTGTTCATCTGCTCGATTGGCCCTAGGGGCCCACCCTGGCCTGGTCTAATCGGGCCGGGCTAAAAGTATAAATGGGCATAACTTTAAACAAGATTATTTCGGGCCGAGCCGGGCCACGCCACGAGCGAAGGTATGTTCTGCCCAACTCGCCCTAATAGTTATTTTTTTTAGTTATTAATATCTTGTCATTTTATTTTATTTTATTTTATTTAATTATCTCTGCATACTGCAATTTTTATTACTTACTCAAATATTCTTTACTTCTTAATTATTTTTATCATTGATATGAATCCTTACTGATATTTCTTTTGTTAAATAATGAAAAAATATATATTTACCTAAGACTAATTATGTTAGTATATCTTATATTTTATTTGATAATACTAGACTATTTTTTATTACTGATACAAATATAAGAGTTCTAAAAGTCTATTGTTTTGAAATATATGCCTATAAATTTGTGTAAAAATATTTTTATATTACAAGTATCAATTCATTAAAAAAAAATTGTTTGGGCGGCCCTAACCCGCCCTATCCCAACATAAATCAGACTTATTAGAGTCGAGTAAGGCCACGGGTACAAAAACAAGTTTCATGTCTTAATCGGGTCAAGTGTCGGACATACTAGATATTTAGTTTGGTTCTACCCATGTACAGCCCTACTTATTAGGGCTACCCCGGGCTGCCCTAAAATCGGGCTTCTCCAGGTTGGGCAAGGCCACGGGCATAAAAATACGCCCAAGACTCTAATCGGGCTAGGTTTCGGGCCAAGTATCACCCTGACCCCGCCCTGCCCATGTACACCCCTAATCTACAAGACCCCATAAACTCATCAACAACATTCTCTAATAATTTTTCATACATAAAAATCATAACATTCTCAAAAAATGGCATAAACCACGAATCAAGGGTCAAAAATCCCAAAATTTCTTTATTTCCCGTGGCTATATAGTGGTAGATTTCAGGGGCAACTTTGAAAAGTCATAACTAAATGTAGAAAAATTGAGATCACACAAAATATAGCTTTTTGGAAAGCTCTGGATATTAACTTCTTATAAAAATAATTCCAGGATATGAACATAGCCTTTGGACCATTTTTAAAAATGAAATAACCACAAAGGTTCTGCTGTTCTTGGTACTGATACAACTTACTGTTATACATTTAAAAAATATCCAATTAATTCCACAAAAATTTAATCTATGCAAATGATACCAATATGGAAAGGTACAAATGTTAGCTAGAGGGAAAAAATAACTCCAGATCAGTCCAGGCACGTCCAGGCCTCGACAACTAATCAAACAGTGACACAAGTCTAACTGAACTCCTGATATTGGACAGCAATTTTAAAAATTAATATCTCCCTTTCTAAACATCCAAATGAGGTGCTTTCAATTAGAACAAGTCATTGGAAAGGTCTATTTTCTTCTTGTAAATTTCATGGAAATTGAACATCATTTGCCCTATGAGTAACAGAGTTTCATTTCGGACCATAGCTACAATAACAGTGACCAAATCAAAAAAAATTTTTAACTTTAAAAATTCATCAAATATTTTGTACACCTCCAAAAATTCTACACTTTAGCTTCCCAAAAAAATCTCAACAAGTTCTAGATGCATAACAAATCTCAAATCAAGAAGAGCTCATTTGGGCAAAAAGTGACATAGCCTCACAAAATGGTCACTTTTGCTCCATATGAGGTATCAACTTGATTCAATTTGTCTTCTTTAGTGTTCGGCACCCCTTAGGCAAGTTTAAAAGCATAATTATAACTTATGGGAACTGCCCAAGTGGTCTCAAACATCATGCATCTCATTTTGACCATCCCACGCCTAAGAATACATACATTCAAGTGTGCACCCAAGTGTTCAATTTCTATATTTCTATTGTCTTGACACCATACAAGGTTCATACATCATTCATACATAATATTACATTTGTTCATGGCCTTACATTACAAAAATAACATGTACAATGTCATTCTCACATTTATACACAAGGAAGTCTACAAAAGCTTAAAGTATAGCCCTTCAAGGCTCTTGGCTTGCTCTCTTTGGTTCTTGTAAGCCACTTAGATAATTCAAGATGGAAGAGAAAAGGGGAATGAGATTCCAAGAATCTCAATAGCTCACACACCTATTCACACATACATTCAAGGCATATATACATCTAAGCACATGTATGGAAGGTTTGGCAACCATAAAGTATGCAAAGTCACAATTCCCATGCCACTTATTTACATTCAAGCTAAGACCATGCTTTAGAGACTTTTGGTTTTGTCTCATCCCATTTATAAGACTTTTGAATTTGTCTCACTCTTGGTTTAAAGACTTTTGACTTGGCCTCACTCTTTCAAGAGACTTTTGGCAATTCCTCATTTTCATTAAGGGACTTTTGGCATCATCTCACACTTATGAGTCATTTCCACAACCATAGTCATTCAAGAAGACACATTGGTACCAATGTAAAGTCAAGGCATCAAGTGGCATATCATCAAGTCATAAGATTTTGATAATGCATATTAGGAGCTGTCAATTCCCTAATGGTTTTGGCATGCATGTTATCATTCAAATTTGCATTTACATTCAAGTTAGCCCGAACATGCATATTCATGTTATCATTCATTTGATCTTGTTCAGCCATATTATCACCAGCAAATTGAAGTACACAATCAATTCCTTTCACATAATCAAAAGTAGAAGAAATAGAACTACTAATTCCTACACTATCCTTGTTCTTCTTAATCTTTACTTGTCTTCTAAAGGTTCTTTTGATTTCCGGATCCAAATCAATTAATTTTTCACTAGAGCTCCTTGTCATAAACCAATTAGACAAGCAAAAACTAAGAAGGAACACAAAAATCAACAAAGAAAAATTAAAACAATAAATCTAGAAAAATTAGAAAAATCCTAAAAAATTCAAGAGAATACTAAAAAATTAGAAAAAGTGCTTTAAACATTGGAATTTGGCCAAAAAATGGAAAACAAAGTTTAAAAATTTTCTGGGCACTTTAAACGAAAATTCTAGCAAGTGGCAAAATTAGATCAAGCAACCGGAATGTCCAGAATCCAACTTCAAAATAGGGGAAAAAATAGAACAAAAACACTAAGAAACCCTTTCAAACAATTAAGAAACTAAACTTCCCGGCAACAGCGCCAAATTTGACGATTGTGTCGCGCAATCTCAAATAAAACTAGGTAGCAAAATAAATTCTGTAGATAATGGTACAACCTAGGTCATTTTCCAAAGATTTTGTGCCTTAATTTGTTTATGAAAGAGTGTTCCAAGTATTACTAAATGAAAATTGTTTAGGGGGGTTTTAGATTACTATTTAATTGACAAGAATAAAAAACTTAAGGCTAAATAAAGTGAACAGTTGATAAAATGCAGTAGCTAGCCTTCAAATGGACTCCCTAGAATTCAATTATCTTTGCTCCCTTTTTAGTGGACTAAATTTGGATTTAATTTCTTGCTCATGAGTGTATTCCCCATAAAAGCTCTTGAATGACCATCCAAGATTCAATTCATCAATTATTCAAGGAATTTGCAACCTCAAGAAACCTTGAAAAATTAATTAATTGAATTAAGAACAAGAACACACTAAAACCAATCCTAATTGATTAATAAAATCTACTACACAATTTACTTAAGATGCTAATTAACCAATTAGATTAATGAATTCCTCAAACAATTAATTGCACAAAAATTTTAGCCACTTAATCCAATAACCATTGCATCAATTGGCCTATAATTAAGAGAAAATTAAAAGTAAATTGCACAGCATAAATTCTGGAATTTTCACAAACATGTAATAATCACAATTAAAATTTCAAAGATCAAATTATATTCAATCTACAAATTAAACCAATCTAGTAATTTCTAGTAATTAAATTCCTAAATTAATAAACTAAACCTAGTCAAATTAATAAGGAAAATAATTCTGAAATTAAAAGATTGAGCAAGGAATTTTTATCCAATTTGGTAAGAAATTGTGGAGCTTAAATCTGCATCTGGGAGTTTCCAAGTTTCAGTTAGCCACCAAGGATGATTCAAGCTTCCATGGAGAATTTAATTGGAGGAGAATCAATGGAATGAGCAGCAGCCATGGAGAAACCGATGAGAAGATGCTTCCTTGTTCAGCCTTTGGAGCTCTTGCATTTTATGTCGTGTTATTCTGTTTTCTCCTAGCTCCCAGCTCCTTCATTCCTACGCTGAGGTCACATTTTTTTCTCAATGAATGCTTCAGCACTTTTTTCCTTATTATGTCAAGTGCCCCTCAACTCGCTTATTTCTCGCTGAATGCCTCACGCTATATGCGTTTTATTTTCTTCTCCCAGCTCACATTTTCATTAATACACATCAGCCCACAGCTACATTAATCTCCAGCTCTCTTGCCGTCAGCTTTGCATGTGTTTCATTTATTTATTTAGCTACGTTAACTTTCCACTCGAGCTGCATGCATCTCTCCTCGTCAGCTTCTTCAATTCAAATTCATGCAAAACCATGTCATCTTCCACGTCGTGTTTTTGACTTTAATTTTTAGCTGCCTTTCTTCACTTATTTTCCTCGCGTTTTTATTGCGCCATGCTTCTTCAATGTGGGATGCTTCCAGCTTCAATGTGGTTCAGCTTCATATCCTTCACATCAGCCTTCTTTAAACTCCACATGCTCAGCTCCATGTTCATGTGCTGCCTCATTTTACTTCTTTTGCTCGTAGCTAAATCCTCCTAGCTCATTCCACGTTTGAAAACCTTCTTCTCTATTCTGCATGTGTGTGTTTTCGTGGCCTGAACTTCTCCCCACAAGCAGCTCATTTTAACCCATAAGTGTGCATGCATGGATGGTTCTCCTTTCTCACGTTCTATGTATTTCTTTCTTGCTGCTCGTGTGTAGCTTTATCAGCTCTAAACCCGTCGTCTTTTTGATGTTAATCTGGTGCTTCCACATTTCTTTCATATGCAATTTTGCTCTCGTGTAGCTTCTTCATCCTTTTCAAAACAGAACCATCCTACTTCTCTTCTCATGTAGCAACTCGTGTAGCTTTCATCGTGTTTTTTTTTTTCTGTTTCTTCCACGTCTAACCCAAGTTTTGCCTTTGCATATGCTTTTCTTGCTGGGACCCTTAGCTACATGTTTCTTGCTTCAATCAGCTCAAATGCCTTGTGCATATGTTACGTATGAAGTGTGGTGGATGTGGGTATGTGTATGAGCAGCAACCCTTCTTCTGGATGAGAAGCTTAAGCCTTGCCTTTTATTAAACCACATGCCCATTCTTCCACCCAAGCTCGTGCTTACTTCTTCTCTTTTCTCATTGAAAACCTTCTCTCACATGCACCTTCTATTCACAGCCTTATTCAATTCATCACAAGTATGCTGCCTTCTTGAGTGTAAACCATGGCTGTCTCATGCTTTTTTAATTATTCCTTTCTCTTCTTTAATTCAAATTCTCATTCAAACTTCAATTGCCCATTAAAGTCTGCACAAAAGAATGAAAATTATTGAGTAGAATTATTCACAAAATTATTTAAAAGAAATTCATACATTAAAACTCAATAATTTTGCCAATTAATTCATAAAGTGCATAAATGACTAATGAAATCAAATTGTATCTAATTAAATGCCTAAAACCATATTCCATCATCAAAATGCCTAAGTTAAGAGTATTAAAATGTAGAAAAATCATGCTTATCATTGCTTGATTTCAATTTTTCTAGATTTAGTTATAGTTTTTCAAAGTTGACCCTCAGAATCTGGTAGCAAGACCTGCGGTAAAACCTCTTTATTTTGTGTTTGTAAGCTATGAGCTCAGGCTTTTGCCATCATTTTGATATGGTTTTGAGTTGTATGTGTGTAATTAAATTGGAGAATAAGATGAATGAGTTCAAATGATCCACGGGATGTGAAATGGAATTTTTATCTGCTACGCAACACTAAATAATATAACATTTTAATGGATTTCTTTCTTAAATGTTGCTTGGCCAAGGATAACAAACTAAAAGTGAGATGAGGTGAGCTAGATAAATATGGTGTTACAATTGCTTCCTTATATCTTCTTCCATCTCCAAGTGGCTTCTTTGGGAGACAAGCCTTTCTAGGCCACTTTTAACAGGGGAATAGTTTTATTCCTTAACTACTTAACCTTGATTTTACAATTTTTTTGGTACTACAACATAGAAAGATTATCTTGCAATTCTATGTTGTCATACTCAATGACTTGTGTGGGAGGTATTGACATTTCTTTAATTGAGAAACAAGAAATACATTATGTACGTAGGCCAAATTAGGTGGGAGGGTTATTTATAGGCCTTTGGTCCAATTCGATCAAGAATATGAAATGGACCAAGATACTTGGGACTAAATTTTCTTACTTTAATGGACCTACTGACCCTAGGAGTTGGAGATGCTCTAATATAGTCATGGTCCCCAACCTCAAACTCTAACAGTCTTTTCCTTTTATCTGTATAAAGTTTTTATATACTTTGAGCTGTTAGAAGTTTTTGCCTAGTCATCTCAATTTGCGTAGAGGTCTAACCCATTATCTATGGGCCTATAATGCTTCTCTCTTCTAGCTCTACCTAACACAAGGGAGATCTACACTTCATTTTATACGAGGCCTCATATGGTGACATTTTTAAACTAGAAAGGTAACTATTATTGTAAGCAAATTCTACTAATGGCAAGTATGCATCCAAGTTTCCTTTCCATTATAACACATAAGCCCTGAGCATATTTTCTGGGGTTTGGATGGTTCTCTCTATTTAACCATTAGTTGAGGAGTGATAAGTTGTGCTAAACCTCAACCTAGTTCCTAGGACCTCCTGTAATGACTTTTAAAAGTTAGAGATAAACTAAGATCCCTATCTGAAACTATGTTATGTGGTACCCATGAAGCCTCACTATCTCTTTGACATATAGCTAGGCTAACGTTCCTAGGGTATAATTGGCTCTAAATGTCATAACATGCAATTATAGCTCATTTCGTATCAATACAAATTTATAGCAATAAAAATTACAACCATCACAATATCTTAGGCAGCGGATTTTGGCCTGTTCACACATCATTTAGAACTATAGGGGTCAAATTTTGGATTCCACTCTTTTTCACTCATGGCTACAATAGACAAGTTTGTTTGGGTCCATAAAACCAAGATACAAATCCTATTTGCATAAGAGAGCTATATAACCTATTTTAGACTTTTTGACATAATAGATCCTTCAACTTCAAAAATTCATAACTTGAGCTATGTAACTATGACTTATGCAAATTAGGTGCTTACGAAAAGCTTATGATTTGAACTTTATGCTGTAAATATTTTAAGTACAAATGAATTCATTTGACCCCTTCAAAGTCCAAAAAATTATTTCTTAACTGTGAAAATTTATAAAATATTCTAGGGAGCTAAGAAAAATACTGTTATTGCTTGTTAGAAAGATTTATAAATTCTTTAATTGCTTGCCAAATTTTCAATCCTAAACTAGGTTATTTGGGTTGTCAAAGGTAGAGGTACAACTCATAACTCATTTAGACCAAAACTTAGTTCTAAGTTGGTCCAATTGGCTTCCAATTTGTATTCTCTCACCATGAGCAAATTTTAATCGTTCCAAGCATCAATTCCATAAAATTCATTGCATGAAATAAGGCTTAAATCAAAATGTGACCATCCAACATCCAATTATGCATATACAACTTCATGAGTTCTAATATGAACCATACATACAAATGTTTATAATATGCATCAAAATAGCTTGTAATCAAGTGCTCAAGCTTATACACAAGTTAACATTACATATTGATGCCATCTACAAAGTATTTCATTACTAGGGTATCATATACATTCTATAACACCATCTAACTTTAGCCTTCCATATGCCTTTCCAAGGATTCCATACCCTTAGCATAACAATTCTCGAAGAAAAAGCATTAAGTAATGCAATATTCTATGTTATGTGGGATTCAAAATTTTTTTCTTTTACGCTCCATGGACCCTATGAATTCTCAAACATCATACTCTACTCATAATCTATTTATATAAGTTATAAACATCATAAAACATCTCATGCAATTTGGATTTGGAGCCTTATACATAAGAAAATGCATGTTTGTTTTCGAGCTTAAATTCTAGTTTTCTATCACAAGTTTTGAAAATTCACAATTAAATCTAAAAAGTTTGAAATCCAACAAACGATAGCTTTTTGGAAATTTTGGAATGTTACCTTTATGCTAAAAATACTTCTAGGCCATGAAAACATTATTTGGACTGCGATTGACAATAAAAAACTGTCATAGGTCTGGTTGCCCAGGTACTCTGATACAGTTTACTGTTATGAAATGTAAAAATTCATAACTAATTCCAAATAAATCTAAATTGAGTAACATATACCAATCTGGAAAGCTACAAATATCTAATTTAGGGAAAAAATAACTCTAGATCAAGAAATGACATTAAGTTAATGAAAATCGATGGAATAGTACTTAGGGTCCTGTTGCATTACTAACAGTAAGTTTCAAATTCAAAAATTCATATCTCCCTTAATATAAATCCAAATAGGGTGGTCTTTTAAGCTACAGAAATATTATAAGGTCAAGTTTATGCTTGTAAAATTTCAAGGGAATCAGACTTCATTTGGCTTATGAATGATAGAAGAGAAGAAACTGGCCATATGAATAGTGCATATATTAAATCTAAAAATTTTCTTGACTTTAGAAATTCATAATTTATTATCTAGAGCTCCAAATAATACAGTTCTTAGCTCTACAAAAAGCTCTAGATGTCACTTAGATTTAGGATAAATTTCATGGGAAAATTACTCCATTTGGTTTGTTTGTGACATAGGGTACCAAAATGTCACTTTTATGCCTTTGAAAGAGTCAAATATGGACCATTTGCTCTTTTACTCTAACCAAGGCCACTTGAGCATGTGGGAAGCATAAAAACAACCCTCTAAAAATGCTCAAATGGTCCAAATACTCATAAATAACAAATTCACTCTCCCACTTGCCCACATACAAGAGATCTTATATGCACATCTTTGCATTTCAATGTCAAAACATTAAATCTTGTTTATAGGCTACCAATTCTCATACATACATCATATATCCATACATTTACAAATATTTAAGTATTTATACATCATATACATCATGAGATTATACCATTTGACAACAATATAGGTTCAATACAAGTATTTAGCCATTTCTTTGTCAATCTTCTAGACTTTAAGCTTGGTGACTTCCATCTCTTGGCTCCCTTGGTTCACCTAGGCATGTTAGGCAATGGAAAGGGAAGAGTGAGATTATAAGAATTCCAATAGCTCTTTACCCTTTTTAATCATGTATAATGAATGCAATGTCAAGCCCAAAGATGAATGCATGAAAATCTAGCAATTCATGAATATACATAAAACATTTTTCTTCTTCGAGAAAGCATACTCATCACACATAGGCTTGCCAAGGCAATGGTTTACCCTTAATCATTCTCTTTGGGATTTTTGGACTTGCCTTACCTACTTTCAAGGGGCTTTTGACTAAGCCTCACTCTTTTGGAGACTTTTAGCTTTGTCTCACCCATGTTTAGGGACTTTTGCCTTTACCAAGTTCATGCAAGCCAAAACACATTCATAAAGCATCTTTCAAGAGCGTAAACAAAGCAACATGGTACCATGGCATATGGACAATTGGTAGAAACATTTTACATAGCATAAACATGCATACAAACATCCAAAGATAAGAAACTACTCAAGAATGCATGAGAGAAAGGAGAGAGAGCTACCTAGCAGCCAATGTTCCATACTTTTCCTTTGAAACCTTCCTCCCTCTTCTCGGCCAAGGCTTGACACTTGAAGGTACTAAGTTCTCTTAGTTTAGACACATCAAATGAGACATACTTAAGTCATTGGAATGAGCTCTAGTCTTATGCAACTCCTATGCATGTTCACTTCCTCACTTATTTCCATAATGCTTCCATATAAGATATAATGAAGCAATTATTAAAATTCAAGATCTTGGCTCCATTTTCTCTTTCATTCTAGGTCTCTTGTGTAACACCCCATAATTAATTAAGGTATTAATCATGGATTAGAATTAATTAAGAGTAATTAATATAGACTCTTCTAAGTGGCCCAATAATCCTTGTGCAGACCTAAAATTCTTAAGCTTCTCAAACTTGGCCCAAACTCAATTAAACTTCAGCAACCCAAATGCATAAAACTGGCCCAACAAAATGCTGCAGCCCAACACTCCAAAAACTGGCCCAATAAGCTAAAAAATCTGAAGCCCAAGTGGAGATGGATCTTGGAGCAGCCCATGACCCATACTTGACCCAACTTAAACCCTAATACCCCACCCACTTACTCATTTGCTGAAACATAAGATTCAAGAGGCAAAATCGGAGGTGGAGAGGAGGCTAAGGTTTGGGACCAAAATTTTGCATTTTCTCATACTTAGAGTAAAATTCAGCCAAGGTAATAGTTATACAACTTAATCCCCTCATCTTTCTCCTTAATTTGGTCCGATTAGTTTTTCATTTGGAGCATTTTCATCCTACCCAAAATCTGAAATGTGAGTGTTTGGGGGGTTTTCTTGATGAAATTCGTAGGTTGGGATTAGGACTGACTTTGGTTGAGTTTAAACCCTCCATTTTGATGCTTTAATGGTTAATTTGAGACCCCCATAGCTAATTTATAAAATGGGTATTAATTATGTACGAATTTGCTTAGGATTTTGGGTGAAATATTGAATTTTCTGGTGGAGGAAACTTAAATCCGAAATTGGGACTTGTTGTGGCTGGGTAAATGATTTTTGGGTAGTCATTGGTATTTTAAATTCCTTGGGTACTGATTATGATTATTAATGATGAATTAGAGTAGTAATTATGTGATTTTATGGTTATAGGAGGAATTCTACACAATTGGTGATTGTTACAAGTGTCTACAAGTGAGGTAACCGGGTTTATATCAATTCCATGTGTATATTTGATTTAATTCCATATGTTGCTATATATGATTGATTGAAAAATGCTGAATGAATTGGTTGGCTATCTGTTGATTTGTGATTGGACCTTGTGAGTCCATGGTGGAGCTGTGGTGCGGCTGCCACCCGTGCATGTGCTATGATCAAGCACCGGGTTATGATCAAACCCCAGATGCACTGAGCCCCGGTTGTGCTCAAGGAGGAGTAGGTGCTGTGGACGGGCCTCTCCGATGTTAATGGCCTTTAACATGTGATAATATGATTGCTAGTATGGGATAGTAATCATGATAGCCTAATTGTTTCATTCACTGTTATAATGGATATGATTCTGATGTTGATTTTGATTTATGCATATATGGTAATTATACTGGATATATAATGGAATTGCCTTGGTTACTGAGATTCATATCTCACCCCGTTTTATGGGATTAATATTTCAGGTGAAAGTTCCTCGGGTAAGGATAAGGGTAAGCAAGTGGATGAACATCCATGAGTTGAGGCCAGGTGTGGGAAGCTACACTTGGTCTGAGTAGAATAGGATAGATGCAATTTTTGTTATTAGTGACCTAGCATCATCATGTAATCATATTGCCAAGTGTAGACGTTTATATTTTGCTTGATTGAAATGTAACCGTTAAGGATTTGGAGTACATCATAGTGGAATATCAATGTATGAACTTATAGCATTATATATATATGTATGTGGTTTTGCTGAAATTGTGATATGGATCACCTTATGGGAATTGTAGACATATGATGTCTTAGAGGTAAGCTATTGTTGAATGGAATATCTATGGAATGTACATGGGATGTAAATTGTTGCTAATGCATGTGTTCTTGCTGCCATTTAATTATGAATTTGTTGGTATGAGTTAGTGGAACAAGTAGGAAGTGACATTTGAGTTTCACAATGGTAATGGATGGATTGATGGGTAAATAGGGTAGATAAACACCATTAGGATCACTTAAAACAAGGGTTGGTGGACCTAGAGTGTTGCTAAGGTGAGAATTGGAGTGTAGAGGGTGAAATTCGGGTAAAATGGTCACAGAAGGGAATCCCGCCGCGGCCAAAGTAGAGACAGAGCCAAAAGGCGCCGCGGCGCAACGAACCTCGCCGCGGCGCGAAGCGAAAAATTCACCTAGGGGGGTAACAGAACCGAAACCCACCGCGGCGCGAGTCGAAAAATTAAAATTGGTGTTGGACAGAAGCAAAACTCGCCGTGGCGCGAGTATATTACGCCGAGGCGAGAATTCTGGGAGTCGAGTAGAGGTTCCAGGAAGCATTTCTGCTGCGGCGCCACATAGGTTGGCCGTGGCGAAGGTCCAACTCGCCGCGGCGATAATTGTGAAATTTGGGGAATGATTTAAGAGTACAAGCCGGGAGGTTATTGAGTGTTGAATTTAATGGATGATTAAATCATGAGCCTCTTATGGTAGTAAGATTTCTTTTATGCACATTTTATTTTGCTAAGGTGGCATGGTGATGACCCTAACATCAAGGTTCAAATTCCCTCACATTTTCGTAAAACGGTAAAATATAATGACCTCAAACCTTGATCATTAACTAATAATCTTGTATTTAACCATAATTACAATGAGTAGAAGGTAGGGTTGTCACATCTTGACTCCATTTAGACTCTTTAGAGCCATCACATACTCATTTGGAGGAGCTTAGCTAGGAATTGCTTCATTATGCTACATTATAGAACTTACACCTCCATCTCACATCTTTGGCTTTGTAGAATTTTTCTAAGCCTTTCTCTCATATACTCCCATCATATATGATGCCAATTTAGGCTTGGAAGAAGTTAAAACACTCATTAGGTGGGAGAACCCTTTTTGGCTAAGACATAGGAAGCTTAGGAGTACCCATAAACTTTTCTTTGCTTCTTGGATAGGAGATGCATATGGGAGGCTTCCTTGATGTCTTAGGAACCCATACAAACTCTCAGACATCTTAAATTATGGCTAGAAAGCTTCCTACAAGTTAAGGTGCAATTGAATCCCTAGAGATTTTATCTTGAATTTCAATTGTTCTTTCTTGGATTCCTTTGCACCATCTTGTTTTCCACCCACTAAAACAAAAGTTTCACTCTTGGTTTGGTTCATAACAATTTCCTTTTGGCTATCCAAAAAGTGGCTGAAACCCACACATATGGGAGCAAGAGAGAAGAAGCATGAAAAACAATAAACTTACTTTGAATTTTAGCTTTTCTCAAGTGCTCTTTCCTTTGCTTTGGTCCCTCCCTTGAATTTTGAACTTCTCACCTCTAGACAGAGCTTAAAATAGAACCAAACCCATCCATGAAACTATAGAAAGAGAGGTAGGAAGGAGGAGATTCAAGTTACTAGAGGAAAGACCATGGAATTCCATCCATTTTCATACCTTTTTGCCTTATTTCTCTTCCTCTTCATCTCCTCCTTTGATGCGTCTCTCTCCTTAGTCTTTCTCTCTCTCTAGAAGGAAAAGCAAATTCTGGACGTTTTAAGAAGCTAGGGTTCCACTTTTTACCAATTTTCATTTTGCACTTTAGTCCCTATTTCTTGGTTTTGTCTAATTGGACTCATTTCAACTCTTTTTCAAAAAACATCAGTTTCATCATGAAATTTAGGTTCTCTTACCTATAAAATGGTTTTAGAATCACTCAATTTTGATTTGAAACCTTCCCGAACCATTTAGTCAAAGTTTAGGTCAACCAACATTAGAAAACATACACTGGAAGGGGTTTAAACCATTCTAGAGATTCCTATAGTTTTTAGGGCCTCTGAGAATCTCGAACAACTCAATCTTTCCATTTAAAAATCCATCCTTGGTGTTTTCTTAAATAGGTTTCGCTATAACGAGAGACATCTCTTGTTATTGCGAACGCTTCCCAACTGTTTTCACTATATCTTGTGCTATTGCTAGAAATCCCCTAGATTTTGTATGGGCCACAAACTCGCTATAGTGAATTAGCATCCTCGCTATAGCGAACTGGCATCCTAGCTATAGTGAACAAGTATCTTACCTATAGTGAGAAGACTTAGAAAATTTCTAAAACCTTGAGTCCTCGCTTCTATGAAAACTTGGATGTTACACATTCTCAAGTATATAGTTACAACAAAAGCTTCAAGCACACGAACACTAAGCTTTATTGGTTCTCATTTTCCTTTTCCTTACTTGAGGAACTTGAAAATGGTTAGTGAAAGATATATAGGGTGAGATTTTTAGGAGAATCTCAATATCAAATCTCAATCCATATCCAAGAACACAAGAATATTATGAGGTAATACAAGCATGCCACTTATATGCATCATATAGTTCAAACACAACATTTAGCATGAAACTTTCACTTTCATCAAGCCATGGCATCAAAACACACTAGTTAGGTTCAACTAAGCTCAATCCAGGGTCTAGGAAACACACCTTTAATTATTAGCTTAGTCCTTATTATTAATGCTTGGATCAAGTTTAAATAAATAAAATAATCACAGCCGCCAGTTCAAGCATTAAAATATGATAAAAAATAAAATTACTAAAACTTTTTTTTTTGTAAACTCTTTATCAATAAATAGTCATATATGTGTAACTTTACCTCTCTTATATACCTAGATGATACACTAGACTAGAGTCAACACTAAAGATGGATCTAAATAGTCAAAAACTACTTCTAGGTCTTTAAACCTCTATTCCTATTTGTTTTGGAATTAATTATCATATTTCAACCTCATAGCTAGACTTAAATCATATGGCCAGGCATTTTAGTTTACTAAAAATTCAGTAGCATAATGACTAGAAATCAGATGCTTCTTGGGAACTTTAGCCCTTTCTTTTAGAAATCAATTGCTTGCATATAACTCAAATACAGTATCTTCAATTCCAAAGGCCTTAGGACTCAATTATCAGCTAGTCCTTAGACTTAAAACTGCTCAATAATCAACTAAGAGTTCAGAATACTCATACACATCAAAATGGTATTTACATTTATGAAAAGTATCTATCCATGCTATAGTCCATTCTAAATTATCATAGCTAAGCTCCATTATATACATTAATATCATTATATGCATGTCTGTCCTAAAAGTAAACACATCATACAGGCAACCAAAGCACTCAAACAGTTAAAAGCATGAAAGAGAAGAGGAAAATGCTACTTACTGTGAGTCTATCCCTGATGCTGTAGGTACTAGACTTCTCTTCCTTTTGATCTTTTTCTTTTAGTTTGGCATTGACACTGAGCTCCCTTGCTACTCTAGTAACCTACAATATTTTAATATATGGAAATAAGTCCCAAGACTTTAAAATAATGATTTTAGGCTAGACTATACCATGGCTTATGCAAATTCTGGCCCTTTGGAGGCACTTTAAAACCCTTTTTCTAGGACTTTCTTTCCATAACTCATTGACCACATTTCTAGGGCTCAACTAGTTCACCAATTGCCTTAAAATGGAGTTTGAAACTTTTCTAATTTGGTTGCCTAGCTAGCTTTTCTGGGTCATCCTTCATTTAGGCCTTGATTTAGGATTTCTCACTGGTAAATTTTTCTAGGCAATTCAAGCTCCCTAAATTCTTTTTTTGAGCCAAAACTAGCATTTTACTATTCATTTGGTCATTTCCCATTTTGACATATTTGTACCGTTATATCCATTTTTGAAAACCATATCCCTATAGATCTAAATCTTATTCAAACTTCTTAGATAGCTTTCTAGACTCAATTTGAGCTCATTAGAGGCCTTAAACACAATGCCACACACACAGATGCTCATCACCTCATGCTAAGGTTTCATAGGTACTTAGAAAATTCAACTTTCACATATGGCTTCCACATTTAGCATTGATGCTTTCCCTAGCTTTTACAATTCTTTAGAGGACTTTAAATTTCTTAGAACTCAAAAACAAGCTTAATTGACTCACTTCTATAGGAAGTAGATAGCTTGGAGTTTTCTTTAATTATACGATAAATTGTCCTTATTTCCTAGGCCTAGATGATTTCTACACTATCTAAACTATCAAATGTATGCAAGGGAATGTAGTGAGAGAGATTTTCTCTCTCTAAGGGTGGTGATTAATGAGGCCTTGGGTTTAAGAAAATAAAGCATGAAATATAGCAACATATACCTCAATCCAAAACTCGTTTAGTGCTCTTCCTTTTCCCCGGATTGATTTTATGAAAAGAGCACCTCCTTCTCCTTTGGTGGAAGCTAAACTTTCTCTTTTCAAAATTCTAAAACCACCAAAATGGAGCTTATAAGGAGAGGAACATTTTTCTTAACAAGAGTCAATTGAAACAAGCTTAAATACATACCTATTTCCTTGCTTCTTTCTCTTCTCTCTCTTGTTTCTTCAAGATGCCATGGTTTCACTTAACGGAGTAGAAATTATAATAAGAATGGAGGTGAAGAGGTTGAGCACGAGACACAAACACATATATTAAAGAAAGTTAACAAGTCAACTTTAGTAATCTTCTATAAAAATTCCATTTGTGTCTTGATTTTGCTACACTTGAAATTTTCTACATGCTAACTAAATTTTTTGACAAATTTGGACTCCATATTCTTATTTAGGCGGTCTTAAAACCCTTAAGCCACTCATCTTGAGTTATAGGGGTTCAAAACTTTGAAAAACAACTTAAAATGGCATTATGGTATTAGCTTTCTCGTTTTTCATGCCATCAATGTTATGACATGTTTTATGTTTCTTGGACATTCTTTATAGCTTATTCAACTCATATATAGTGGGAAATAACATTAACTTGCTCTAATTAATTTTTTATTAAAATCCCTGTATTTCCTACTTTTTTAGCATATTTGTGTTCTTATGCCCCTATTTCTCATTCCTTTCTTGCTTTTAACTCTATTTTCTCTCTTTAATTAGTTTTCTACTGAATCTTTTATGTTCGTTTAATTTATTAAGAGGTCTAGGTCCAATTAGAAAACACTGAATGTTACAGCCTTTATAAGTGGGGCTTGAATTACTCTTCAGCTTTAAGATTCTTACAAAAAAAAAAAAAAACAAAAAACTCAAACCAACATAATTGACATAAAACACAACCATCAAACATAAAAAAGAAACATAGTTTATTAAATACAAGCATAAGAAAAAGATGCAAGGCACTAAATTAAGACAAGTTCCAATTTCCTTCTCTATCTAGAAATAACATTTCCAAGTGTTGAGATTGGAATAGCTTACTTTTATTGCTAGTATCCTCATCTTCTTCAACCTTGTCATACAAGTCTCATGACTTTAGATGCACGATCATACTCTTAATTTTATTAAACTCATCTTCCACATAATGTACTTATAGAGCTTTTGAAGCTTAGATGTATGACTCATCATCTTCATTATCACTAGTGTGTATCAACTATGAAAAATTGATAGATGTGAATGCTAAGTCATTAATTATAATCCATCTAGGATTGGTTGTAGTGGCCCATATACATTTAAACAATGTAATCATAAATTGACCATGATAGTTTATTTCAATTATGTCAAGCAATTTTCCATAATATGGCATCCCCTCAGAGCCTACATGGCCATCATTACTACTTACATAACTTATTATCTTGCAAGTCTTGAAAACTCCACAATTTTGGGTTTTTAGCCATTGGTCTCATTCTATAGTATGAAATTTGAATATGTTAACATTGTATATATGTATTATATCTTCTTGCTTGATCAATAGGACTTAAGGCAAGTAACTTCGTATCAACCAAATGGGATCCATTGAGATCGTTTCTTATCTAAATGAAAAGAAAGTGATATTTTTGTTATTTAAATGCTTTAGAATTAAATAAGCTATTGACAATGAAATAAGGTGTACATGCACTTACACAATAAGAAAACTATTTGACAAGCTCTTTATGAGCCATCTTGTTTTTCTTTAAAGATGATTGTGTATGACTTTTTAATTGTTACTTCATATTCTTGAATTCCTTATATAAAATACATCAAGTATGTAGTTCTAGTGATTATGGAACATTTAACTTAATAACTTTAGTATATTCATTAAAGAAAGGGGTCTACTTCTCTACATTTAGTTAGCACATATCGATGTTCTTGTAGTTTTTCTTTAAGAGAAAAAGTGAAGTATTCAATTTTACCCATTAGTTTTCTAATTGTTGGAAATATTATGTCTTTGGTAGATGAACCAATATTAGGTTGGTCATCAACATGTCTCAGTTAATCAAATACTATCTCAACTCCATCCAAATACCTTGAACAAAAAGTTAAAACCTCTTAAGCTAAGTAACTTTAAGCTATTGAGCTATTTGGCACTACTAAAAAATGGATATTTAGTTACAATGTCCTAGTAAACCCCAACTAAGACAAGGCCTAATTGCAGCTGCAACAACTTAGTTAAGCATAAAGTCTTAGCTTAGTTCTTTACAAATTATTGGTAGTAGATAGGCATAGTTGATATTGGTAAAAACCACCGCTAGGCCTTTTCAAATAATTTGGTAATTTTTACTTGCCTAGCTATGGTTTGCTATAAATTGCACCTACTTTTTGGCATAGTTGTGGTTTTTAAAATCCACAGCTAGGCCTAAGCCTATTGCCCCCTAAAACCCTCAATACAAATTTGAGAATGAGATTAACAAATCAAATTTGCCTCATCCTTTGCTCAACTCCAACACTCAAAGTCTATCTACCAAAATGGTTTTTTGTTGTGGCCATTTATAAGCTTTCTTCTGAATCTATTCCTCAGTCCAACATTGTTCGGGTAGTTTATTCTTTTTATGTTTTCAAATCTTCTACCCTTTTCAAATATAATGAAACAACAAATCTAATAGTTATAAAAACTAATGAATATACTTCTAAATATTCAAAGAATCTATTATGATTGTTTACTATATTGACACTATAAATTGAAATACTTTCCTAGGTATAGAAATTGAAAGAGGTGTTTGATTTTTCAGCTAAAGAACCAACCTTATCTTCTAAAATTCTTTTTGATTCAAGTTATTAGTTTGAATTGGATATCATATATCAAATAGATGCATTCAACCTTTCACAATGAGTTAAAATCATATATATATATATATATATATTAATCTTGGTTATCTTTGATATTCAATAAAATTAACTTCTCTTGGTAATTTTATAGTATCCATGTCTTGTTATAAAGAATAACTTATTAATTAGGTGAATTTATTTTGAGGTCCTTGATTTTGTTGAATTGTAAAGGATGCTTGATACATCTATTTGAAAGGAAGGAATGAATCTTACATATTATTATGTTATCAAAGTTCTAGTGAAGTACACTTTAATTATTCCTTATAATGGATGCATTGTGATCTAATCCCAACCCAAAATATTGTTAATTATAATATATGTGGTTTCCCCTCTTTTCTTCCCCCAAACAACATGTCATTGCTCGAACTAGTTTTCTTCATATATAATTCATCCAATTTCTCATAAACCATTAACATATCAATCAGATTAAATGCAGTGAAAAGAGGAATTAATCTTTAATTTTGTCCAACACCACTGTTATTATGGTTAATTAGAAATTGCAAAATAAAATAAAATAAAATAAAATTTGCAAGTGATCATAGGATTCAAATATTGAAATCAAGGAATTAAGGTGAAGCAACAGTTGAAGCATTCAGAAGGAAATTAAAGCTTGAACCTTTACCTATAGGATTGGCAAGTGATCTTTTATTTATTATATTTTGATAAAATTGACTCCTAAGTATCTTTAGTCAATGTTTGGTTATTATTGACCCTATTAATGCTTAGTTATGGATTGAGATTGATTCCTCTTTTTCCCTTTTATAATCCACTTTTCCTTTTTTTAGATTGTGAATGTAACACCCAGAAATTAATTTGAAGTGATTAAAAAAAATTAAGGAATTATTATGAAGAATTTAGGAAGATTATGGAAAATAATAATTTAAAGGATAAGGATCATTTTGGGCATTTTTAAGACACATGATAATTGTTTAGTAATTTTAGTGGAAAAATAAAATATGTTGTGGATTTGAATTTAATTAGGTTAGAAATTTTATTTAGGCCCCATGATTAATTTAATATGTCTAGGATTAATTGTGGGAGCCTAATGTTAGTTTTATGGAGACCTAACACAATTGAGCTTACCTAACTTTGGCCCAACATTAAAGGAAATAAGATCATTTGGAAAATAGGGCCCATTGGACTAGCCCATTTGCTTTAAAACCCTAAGAAGCCCATTTGCCATTTACTTTAGTGTTAAAACTTAAGGGTTCTATAGAGCAAAGAGAGCATTTTCACATGTTTAAGTGGAGGCTAGGGTTTTTAACATCTTGCCACCATTATACGCTTCTAGAGAAAGATTTAGCCAATGTAAGCTATTAAAACTTGATCTTCTCATTCTCCTCTATATTTTGTTTTGATTAATTTCTGGTTTAGTGGATTTTCACCTCATCACCAAATCTAAAATTAGATGTTTTAATGGTTTCTTACATGATTTTTGGAGTTTAGGGTAGAAGGACTATTGGGTAAGTATCTTCTTCTCATTTTGATGTATTTTTTGCTAGATATTGGCCTTAATGAATGACTTATATAATGGGTTTTGATTTTGTGTGAAAATACCAAGAAATTCAAGTGAGACATTGAAGTTTCTGGTGTTGGAATGCTAAAGTCTGAAATTGGAATTCATTGGAAGCTAGATAAATTATTCTTAAGTAGTTCTTAATGCTAGGGATGAATGAGTAGCTAATTCTTATCATGGAAAACAATTTAGAATTTGATTTTGGGTAATATAGGGTTTGTAAAGGGTCAGTATGTATTCTTAGCTTTGGAGGACTTTGATAACTAAGTAAGGTAACTGGGGTTTAATTCTAATTTCTTGCATATGTTCATTTTAGTCTGATATTTGCTGCACTTATATGATTTTATGCTAAATGATTGGTTAGCTACTTAATTGACATTTTGGACTATGAGCATGTCCTTGGTGGAGTTATGATCATATTGCTACCTATACAGCATGCTTAATAGGGAGTTGGCATTATGGGTGGGCCTTTCCCTTTGTTATTGGGCATTAACATATTGTATATAATTACTAGTATGTGATAGTAGTCACTGGTAGTCCAACTAGTTTATTTGTTAATATAATTGATGATTTTGGTATTAATTGGTATAAAATGCATTTATGTTAATTAATTTGTTCATATGTATGGAATTTTCTTTTGGTTACTGAGTTTTACATCTTATTCTATTTCATGGGCTAACAATTTTGGGTGAAAGTTCCTTGACTAAAGAAGAGGGGAAGCAAGTGGATGAGCACCCTTAGTTTAGGCCTTGTGTGAGACTTACACTTGGAAGCTTTTGATTTTGTATATATGCTAATTTTTGTCTAACTTAAATTGTATATCATCATGATGCAATCATTTTTTCCAAGTGTAGGTATTATGATATTTTGTAACTTGGGATGCATTTCCTAAGATTAGGTTCTAATTTACATGGATTTTAATGTAATGGCATTATTGAGCAATTATGAACTGATATGTATGTATGGAACTTGTCTTATCAATCTAATGATCATGGTTATAATGTCAACTGTATGTTTGGCCTTAATTTTGTTATATGCATTTTCAATTGTCATTTATGCTTTATAAGTGAATTAAGGATGTGCCACAACTTTATTATGTATCTGATGTTGTTCTAAAGTTTTAAGGAGTTAAGTATGTTCATTTGGTCTATTTAAACTTGTTTAAAGTGGTATGAGATTTGTTAGTGTAATACCATAACTATGTAGGACTCAATCCATAGCATAAATAGCTTATGACATTTATTTGCATGAAAATGACACTTTTGGCGATAGAAATAACTGACACTGAATGTTCAATTAACTTATTCTTGGCTTTAGGGACTATATGAGCTTACCACATTCATTTTCCATCCATAACACATTTGTTTAACCAGAATTATCATAATTAGGAGCTCAAAATTCGATCCAAGCCATAGGACACAGTACAATATTACACTTGTCATTTTTCTCATTCATTTCATATTCTGATATGAAATTTGAAAGCTTATAATTCATTCTAAAAAAATTGAAATCATGCAAATTATACCATTCTTGAAAGTTATAAATGTCCTCTAATTGCCATAAAAAGTTTAGATCAAAACAACCAGGTTTGCCCCACAAAAATTGATAGAATAATAACACTGGTCACTAATGCATCTTGCAACTAAACTCAAACTTCAAAAATTGATTTCTTCCTCTATAGAGCTCCAAATGAGGTGCTCTTGGTGGTTATAGAAAGCTTATGATGTATAGTTTAAGCTTGTAAAATTACATGAGCATTAGATTTCATTTCGCCCTCACATGACATAAAAGTGCAAACTGATCATATGAACAGTAACTGGGACAATTCTGCATAATTTGGCAAAATTTGAAACTTTATAATAAATTATCTAGAACTTTAAATTAGGTGCTCTTTAACTTTGTTGAAAGCTCTGGATGAAACTTATATATATGCCAAATTCCATACCCAAACTTGTCCATTTGACTAGACTTTGATTCATCTTAAGATTATGTCACTTTTGAAACTACAAAGAGGTAAAATTTGCACCACATGGTCTTGTAATCATTCCCCCATCATTTGAGCACATCCAAAAGCATAAACATAGCCTATGAGAGTATCCCAAATGGTCTAAATCATCACGTAGCTCAAAATTAACTTCCTACTTGAATCCATGCACATGTGCATAAGGGTTCCATGATGTCATAAATCTACATCACCATTCATTTGACGTCAAAATTGATACATACATCCTAGTTACATTGATTTAAGCATGTTTAATGTAACATCCAATTTTTGTAAAAATGGTGAAAATGAATCGGTTATAAAAGGAAGTCCTCTAAATAGAAAGATTTGAGGCCAAATAAAATTAGAGCAATAATCTAGACCTAAGACCCAAGGTGCCCTGAAAACAGAGCTAGAATAGTTAAATGAAAATTGACAAAAGCATAGTGGCAATTTTGTAATTTTAAGGCGCTTTTTAGAAAACTCATAGGGGAAATTTTTAAATGGGAAGAATGAGTTTCTCAGGGTTCTTAGAGGCCATAAAAACTATAGGAATCCCTAGAATAGTTAAAGCCCCTCTAGTTTACGTTTTAGAGTGTCAGTTGACCTAAATTTTGACTAGTTTATTTGGAAAGGTTGTAAATCTAATTTGGGTAAAATCAAAAGTATTTTATGAATTAGAGGATTTAAATTTTATGATGGAAAAGACGGTTCTAAAAAAGGAGCTAAAATGAGCCCAAAAGAAAACAACTAAGAAAAGAAGATAAAAATGGAATTTGCAAAGGGAAATTTTAAGACACCTCCCTTTATATTACATGTCCCTCCTCTCCCCTCTATGTAACTGACTCTGTTTCTATCTAATATAGAGGAGAGCTTAGCCAAGGAAGATGCACAGGGAGAAGGGAATTTGAAGGAGAAAGATTTGCAAAAAGGTAAGGAAATTCTTAGATTTCATGGTTCCCCCTTTACAAATATTGTTCCTCTCCTTCTCCTCTTCCTTCTTATGATTTTAATGATTCATTTGGGATTGGTTCAGAGGGACAGAGTTAGACTTTGTAGGAGAAGCTTGAAGCAAGTAAAAGAGCTCTTGAAAAAGTCTTAAAACAAGTCAAATTCCACGGCTATTTATGCTTTCTCTTGCTTGCTCTCCCTTGTGTGATTTTTGGCCAACTTGAGCCTAGCCACAAGGGAGTGAATTCTTGTGATGAATGTAATTTTCATAAAAACAATGAAATAAGTTGTATAAAAGCAAGTCCTCTAACATGAGATAGATAATGTCTGAAAAATTTGGGTAGAGTCCTAAGCTCCTAAAAATGATAATTCTAGGTTCAGACGGAAAGAAAAATGGAGTTAGGACGGAGAAATAATTTGTGATGAAACTGACAAAACATAATCGTATTTTTGTAAATGTAACACCATAATTTCTAGCTCATTTCATGCCATATCTATGTTTCCCATTATGCATTTCATGGAAGGATCAAGAAAATAGTATAAAAATAATGAATATTTTTGTGTTGCGTCGCGTATGAAAATTTCATTCAGTATCACATGGACCATGTAATCTCATACATCATATTCTCATATTTAATTACATGAATACAACTCATTTGTATCATAAAAAGTGGCCTACATCTCATGGAACTCAAATGGAAGCTTAAAATATACATATTCATTTTCACCCAGAATTTGCTCATTTCTGTCACAAATTTTGAAAAATCATAACTAATTATAGAAAATCGAAATCATGCATTCTTTTCCATTCTAGAAAGCTACACATTTGTACTTGATACTAAAAATATGTCCAGGCCATAACATCCAACACAGAAGACGTTTGACATTTGAAATGGTCCAGAGGTCAGGCTGTCCACTGGTGCTGTCACAGAATTCTGTAGCGAATTTCAAAAATGTCTAGTTAATTCCAAAAAAATCCAATCTATGCAAATGATGCCTATTAAAAAGCTGTGAATGTTAGCTAGAGGAAAAAAATAACTCCAAACTATCTTAGGCATGTCTAGGTATCGAAAATCAATCAAATAGTATCTGAGGTTAGTTAGAGTTTCTAATACTGGATAGAATCTTTAGAAATTCATATCTCCCTTTCTGGACATCCAAATGAGGTTCTTCTAGTTGGCACAAGTCATTGTGAATGTTTAGTTTCTTTGTACAAAATTTTGTGATAATTGGACATCATTTGGGCCCTGTGTGATAGATTTCATTTTCAGACTTGAGTGAATAGTGACATGACCCAAAACCAAAATTTTTATCAACTTTGAAAATTCATCAAATATTCTGTAGACCTCTGAAAATTCTGTTCTTTATCTTCCCTAAAATCTCTCAAAAAGATCTAATTGCTTGCCAAAGCCAAGATAAAAAAGATATCATCTTGATAAAAAGTGATATAGGGTTCCATTATGGTCAATTTTAGCTCCATATAGGATACCAAAGTGCGTAAATGGCTTTCCCTGGGGTTTGGCACCTCTTGAGCAAGTCTAAAAGCATGAATATGACTTGTGTGAGCTAACCAAGGAGTCCCAAACCTCATGAATCTCATTTTGGCCATTCCACTTCCATTTGTAAATAATTACATAAAGCCATTCAAGAAGCTAATCTCCCATAACATACTTATTTTGCATTCTAGCATTCACATAACATATCCTTTCATTTATACATCTCATATTAATATAATTATACATGCTCAAGAGGTCATAGACCATATACAACAATGGGTTACATCATTTGACATCAATATGGCCTTAAATAACAAAAACTATGCATTTTGATGTCAAGCTTTCATTTTCTCATAGGGTTAGCTTCCATTCCTTTACTTTCTTGGTCCACCTAGCATGTTAGAACATTGGAGAGGAGGGGTTGAGATTCAAAGAATCCCAATAGCTCATCTCCTATTCCACCATACATAAAGTATGCAAAACTAGTCTCACAAACGCATGTATAGCATATGGACATGTGGAATCATTCAAGAAGCATTCTCAGCACTTGAATAGGTCATACATAGCATACATAGGCTTGCCAAGAAAGTGGATTGGCCTCACCCATTTACTTGTGGATTTTGGACTTACCTCACCCATTCTTTAAGAGGTTCTTGGATTCAACCATACTCTTAGGAGTCAACTTCACTTTTGAGAGACTCTTTACTTTGTCTCAACCAATCTTAAGGATTCTTGGCTCATCTTCACCATTGCTAAGGGTTCTTAGCCTCAGCACACTCAAGCAAACTAAAGCAAACATCATGAATATCATTTAAAAATATAATGCATTATCATGGTACCATGGAGTAAGAGCTCATGCTAGAATATCTTTTCATGGCTTGAAATACATATACCCACATTTAAAGACAAGTAAACCAAGCAATCATGCATGAGTAAAGGTGGAGAGAGCTACCTTGGATACAATTACACACTTTTTCTCTTGAATCCAAGCTCCCTTTTTTGGCCACACACATACAAGAGTATGTGGGTGATTTCTCTTGGCCTAAACATAATTTATGGAAGCCAATTAGGTTCATGAAATTAATTCCAAGGCCATACAATTTGCTTAGATACTAGCTTGACTTATAAGCCTCATTATGGTTCCATAAATACACCTAATGAAGCAACACTCCTCAAATACATTCTAGGCTCCATTATTTCCTTTTAAATATGATTCTTGATTCCTTTTAAGTCTCTTGGAGTCATCTCACAATCAAAACCAAGAGCCTAACTACATGTTGCTTCTTTAGGTCATATTATGGAACATAAAGCACCAACTCATTCTCTAAGCTTCCTAAATTTTTCCTAAGGCTTCTCCTCATATTCATTCATCATATATGACTCAAAAATGGGTTTAGAAAAATTTAAAACTCTCCCTAGCTACCCTAACCTCCTTAAGCTAAGACCATGAAGCTTAATAGCCTTCATGGACTTTGCTTTATTTTCTCAAGGGGAGGTGCATGTGGGGAGCCTCTTAGGGATCTTAGAAACTCAATTAAACTCTCATTTAAGCATAGGAATCATTGTAAAAAATCAGATTTTACAAGGTAGCCATAAAACCCTAAAAATTGCATCTTGAAATTCCATGATTTTTTTGTTAATTCCCTTTACATATTCTTAATCTCCACACCCTTTTTCCTTAGAATCACCCTTGGTTCTACCTAAAAATCAACCCTTCCTATGGTTTCTTGAGTGGGGCGAAATGGTGGAGGAAGGGAAGGAAGAGATATCAACCATGGAAGAAGAAATTACCATGTTTTCTTGCTTTTTCTAACTTGAATCTTGCTTTCTTCAAGCTCCTCTCTTCAAATCTGAATTTTCCCCTCAATTCTTCCCTTAAAATAGATTTATAAACTTCATTATAATCATAGGGAGAAAGCTCAAGAGGAGAGGAACAAGTTTGGAAGAAGAAGGAGTATGAAAATCTATGAAATTCCTTAGCTTTTCTTTGCTTTTTCTCCTCCCTTCTTCTCCTCCATGGTGCACCTAAGAGAGCTAGTATTTTTCTTTGGTTTTTGGGCAGAATGGGTCGTGCAAATGAAGGGTAGAAGAAATAAGAAACTTAAAGTGTGTTCAAGAAGCTTTTACTTTCTCAAAAATTCCAATTTTGCCCTTCATTTTTGCCATTTTCGTTTCTAACTCATTTTAGCTCTTTTTTTAGAATTTTCTTTTCCATTATGAAATTTAGTTCTCAATTTAGTAAAATGCCTTTGGAATCACTCAAATCGGAGTTAAAACCTTCCTGAACAAATCTGTCATCGGAGGGGTTTTAAGTGTCCCAGAGCTTTCCATGATTTTCAGGGCCTCTGAGAACCCCGGAGAACTTAAAAATTTCATTTAAAAAGTCTTCCTGTGTAAATTTCAAAATTTACTCAAAATTATAAAATGCCATTACGTTTCATAAGTTTTTCGTCAAATTTTATTTCTTCATTCTAGCTTCATTTTTCTTTCTATTTGAGCCTAAGATTCTCATTTTTAGGAGTCTAGAATGCTTTCTAAATTTTTTGGGACTTTAACTAAATCATTTTGGGGGACTTGCTTTTGTATCCAGTGAATTTCGTTCATTGATGGAGAAACTGTACGTTATGTTTCTCGCGTTTTCAGAGAACTAAATGTTACAGTAAATAAGTGTAACTTTTGGAAAAACACATAGGAGGACTTTCTAATTAGGAAATTTGAGTTGCCAACGTTCTCAGAGGCCCCAAAAACCATGGGATGCCCTGGGATTGGTAAAACTCCTCTGGTGTACGTTTTCCAATATTGGTGAGCCTGAACTTTGACGGATTTATTCCGTAAGGTTTTAGCTCTAAATTGAGTGATTCCAAAGACATTTTATTAAATTGGAAATTTAAATTTTATAATGGAGAAGACTGTTCTAAAAAAGGAGCCAAAACGAAGCCGAAATGAAATTGCCATTATTGAAAGATGAAATGGAAATTTTTGAAAAAGTGTGTTTCTAGAAGCTCTCACACACTTCTCCTTTCTTCTCCCACCTTCTTAAGCATAAAATTTTCTACTCAAAATACAGAATATGATATGCTCTCTTAGGTGCACAAGAAGGGGAAGAAAAGGAGGAGAAAAATCAAGAAAAAGGTAAGTAAATCCATGGAATTTCATACTCTTTCTTCATATAACCTTGCTTCTCTCCTTCCATGCTTTCTTTCTGTAGTTTTCTTGAGATGAATGGTTCTATTTTGGTCCAAAAATCAGGAGGAGCAGTTGGAATTGCTTGAGAAGAAGAAAACCAAGGAGAGAATGTCTTGAAAACAAGCTTGAAACCAAGGTAAATGCTTGTTATTGTTGCTTCTTCTCCTTTCTCCATAGATGTGTATGATTTCAGCCAAGAATAGAGCCATATAGGGGGAGGTTTTGCTACCCAAAAACAAGAGAGGGACTAGGGTTTTAGACCAGGAGGAAGAGGAATATGGCAAGAAATTTCAAGAAAAACCAATAGAAATCAAGTTAGGAAAGTGTGGAATTTTCTAGGGTTTTGTAAAATATGATTTTGTGTGAATATTTTCTTAGTTATTTAAATGTTTCCTTGAGCTCCCAAGACCTCTAGAAACTCTCCCAAGTGGTTCTCCCATCAAGGAAAAATCAAGAAGCTTGTGAACTCCTTCCTTGGTGCATATCTCGCCCTAGGCTAGTTCATAGAGCTAGGGAGTGTTTCAATTTGTTCTAACCTTGGTTTGGAACTTTATATGATGTTAGAAGATGGGAGAAACCATTGGAAAAAATTTAGGAGCCATAGAATGAGAGATGGAGCAATGATGTTCATAATGGTGCCTTATGAAGCAACTTGTGTTTCCAATTGTGCAAGTGAATATGTGAGGGCTGCAAGGACCTAATGAGTCCAAGAAGTCTATAAATAACAAGAGAATGGAGCATAGAATTTGAAATATGAGAGTTGCTTCATTAGGTCAATTATGGAATCATTATGCCACTTTTGAAACCAAGTGTGTATTTAAGCTTTAGTTTGGTATCTTGGCTTGCTTTAAGTGTGTGATTATGTGTTGTTTATGGTGCCTACGCTAAGAGAACATCCACCCACCTAGGTGCACTTGTGAAGCCAAAAAGAGGGAAGGAAAAGATCAAGAAAAGTTTGCATAAATCTAAGGTAGCTCTCACCTCATTCTCTTTGCATTCTTGTATGCATATGTATGTCTTTGTGTGCTTGTGTTTGCTCTTGTAACTTGATGACATGCCACTTGATGCCTTGACATTACATTGGTACCAATGTGTTTCCTTGAATGGCTTTGGTAGTGGAAATGGCTCATGAGGGTGAGATGATGCCAAAAGTCCCTTGATAAAGGTGAGGAGATGCCAAAAGTCTCATGGCATAGGTGAGACAAGGCTAAAAGTCTCTTTGAAGGATGAGGCCAAATCAAAAGTCCCTAGGCTAAGAGTGAGGCAAATCCAAAAGTCTCTAGAGCATGGTCTTGGCTTGAATGTGAATGAGTGGCATGGAAATTGTGACTTTGCATGCTTTATGGTTGCCAAACCTTCCATACATATGCTTTGGTGTGTATATGTCTTAAATGTGTGCATGAATGAGTGTGTAAGCTTTTGGGACTCTTAGAATCTTACTCCCTTTTCCCCCTTCCATCTCGAATTGTCTAGGTGGCTCACAAGAAGCAAAGAAAGCAAGCCAAGAGCCTTGAGTGGCTATACTTTAAATGTTTTGTAGTTTTCTTTATGTATAAATGTGAGAGTGATATTGTACATGTTATTTTTGTATTGTAAGACCATGAACAAATGTTATATTATGTACAAATGATGTATGAACCTTGTATGGTGTCAAGACAATGGAAATATAGAAATTGAACACTTGGGTGCACACTTGAATGTATGTATTCTTGGGTATGAGATGGTCAAAATGAGATGCATGGTGTTTGGCACCACTTGGGTAGTTCCTATAAGTCATATTCATACTTTTAAACTTGCCCAAGAGGTGCCAAACTCAAAGGAAAGCTATTTGGACCAAAGTGATATCTTATGAGAGGCAAAATTTACCAAATTGGTGAGCTATGTCACTTTTTATTCAAACGAGCTTTTCTTGGGCTGATATTTGGCATAAAAATAGAACTTGTTGAGAGCTTTTTGTAAAGATGAAGTACAGAACTTTTGGAGGTCTATCGAATATTTGGTAAATTTTTTAAGTTGAAAAATTTTTCTGATTTGGTCACTATTACTATAGCTATGGTTCGAAATGAAACTCTGTCACCCATGAGCAAATGATGTCCAATTGCTACAAAATTTTGCAGGGAGAAAATATACCTTCCCAGTGACTTGTGCTAATTAGAAGCACCTCATTTGGATGTCTATAGAGGGAGATATAAATTTTTGAAGTTGCTATCTAGTATCAAGCGTCCAGTCAGAACTATGTCACTCTTTGATTGGTTTTGATTGCATAGACATGCCTGGGTTGGTCTAAAGTTATTTTTTCTCTCTAGCAAACATTGGTATCTTTCTAGATTAGTATTATTTACATAGATTGGATTTTTTTTGGAATTAATTAGATATTTTAAAAATTTATGACAGTAAACTGTATTAGTACCAGGGATAATTGGACCTTTATGGTTATTTCATTATCAAAAGTGGTCCAAAGTCTATGTTTATGTCCTAGAATTATTTTTATTGTGAAGTTAACATCCAGAGCTTTCTAGAAAGTTATGTTTTGTGTGATTTTAATTTTTTTACATTTAGTTATAATTTTTCAAAGTTGCCCCTGAAATCTGCCATTGTATAGCTGCGGGAAATGAAAGATTTTTTTTTTCTGAATTTTGACCTTTGATATGTGGTTGGTGTCAATTTTTGAGAATGTTATGACTTGTATGTATGGAAAATAATTATAGAATATTGTTGATGAGTTCATGGGGGTCTCAAAGACATGAAATAAAAAATTTATCTGCTACGCAATGTAATTTAATATATTATTTTAATGCATTTTCTTGAGATTTCTTTGATAAAATGCATATTCCCATTTGTAAGAGATGGATAAATGCTAGAAATAATATGGTATTACAATTCTAGTCCTAGCCAAGAAGGAATGCAATACCTTAACCTCTTAGCTATTATACCATGGTTTCATTGCCCATCTCAATGCATTTCATATAGATTGAAACACAAATGCAAGAAACTATACAGTTGACATGAAAAAGGCAATAAATTTAATGGTATTTATTTATGTTACATAAGATCTCATTTCTTTAATTTATGCCCCATAGACCATATGTACTCATAATATCATTTTCTATTCATAACACATCCATAGAAGTGATAACTATCACCAAGTATCTCAAGAACCTTGGGTTTTAAGCTACATCTCACAAAATCAATGCTTAGCTCTCGGGTCTAGATTCTAACTTTCTGATACAAATTTTGAAACTTCATAACTAATTCTAAAAAAATTGAAATAAGGCAAATCATACCATTGTGAAAATCTGTAGATGTCTACTATTGACTAAAAATAATTCCAAACCAATGCTATGGCCTTAAACTTATAGAAATGGATGGAATAGTAACTCAGGTCAGGCTACATTACTGGTACTATCATGCAATTTCAAAAATTCATTTCTCCCTCTATAGAGCTCCAAATGAGGTGATTTTGGTGCTTATGGAAATATCATAATGTCTAGTTTATCACTATAAAAGTTCATGAATATTGGACTTCATTTGGCCTATGTGTAATATAGAGAAGCAAACTAACCAAATGAACAATAACCATACCATTTTATGCATAATTTGGGCAACTTTGAAAAATTATAATAAATTCTATAGAGCTCCAAATTGAGTGATCTTTGGCTCTGTAGAGAGCTTTAGATGTAACTACTTGATGGCCAAATTTCATAAAAAAACTTACTCCTTTGGTCAGACTTCAATTCAGCACTCAAAATAGTCAAATTTGAAGTCTCAAGCGGGATTTTAAGACACCAAAAGCTCTTCTTGAATTTCCACAACCACTTAAGCATAAATACCATATATAAAAGCATGCCAAATGATCCAAATCATCATGAAGCTCAATCTCACCTTGCCACTTGCATTCATACACAGGTACATCATATCATATGAGGGCAATTGGGAGGTAAAAACTCACATTCTCATTCATCTTGCTTCCACATTGATACATACTCCATTTACACATACATTAGAACATGTTTAAGGGTTTACATCAAATATAGATCTCATAGCTATATAGTTTGACATCAATGTGCAATTACAAAGCTCATTCATCTATCCATTTGTCAAAGTCTTGCTTCTCATGCTGTTGGCTTTCATTTCTTTGTCCACTTGATTCACTTAGACATGGTTAAGCATACGTAGGGGAAGTGTGAGATTCAAAGAATCCCAATAGCTCTTAATCCTTTTAAACATATATAATGGATGCTAAAACATGTCAAAGAATTCATGTATGACATTCAAGTAATTAATGAGCATGCATAAATCATTTTCCTTGGCACATCAACTCATACATAGCAAACATAAGCTCTTAAGGGCATTGGTTTAGCATCACCCATCTTTCTTGGGACTTTTGGATTTTCCTCACCTACTTTCAAAGGACTTTTAACTTAGCTTCACTCTTCTTGAGACTTTTGACTTTGTCTCATTTATTTTTAGAAACTTTTAGCTCATCCTCATCCTTGTTAAGGGACTTTTGGCATCACCAAACCCATGCAAGCCATAATGTGATCATAAACACATTTCAAGAAATATAACGGTACCATATCATATAAACATTGGCTAAAAACATTTCTTATGGATCAATCATACACATAAGCACTCAATGACAAGAAAACAACTAAGCTATGCATGTGAGAAAGGTTAGAGAGCTACCTTGAAGCAAGAACTCAACACTTTTTCCTTGGTTATTCCTCTCTTTTTTTGGTTACACACTTGCAATTAGGTGGAACTTGATTCCTTTGGCCTAAACACATTAAATAGGATACAATTGCATCATGGAAGCAAGCTCTAGCATCACACACTTTCTATGGAAGCTCAGTTTGTTCTATGATTATATAATGGTTTCATATCAGACATAATGAAGCAAGTGCTAGAATTCAAGATCTTCACTACATTTTCTCCTTCCATCTAAGTCTCTTAACTCCATTTAAGCCTCTTAGACTCATCACAAATTTATTCCCAAGATCCTTGGCATAAGTTGCTTCTTTAAGTTTTAAATTGAAACCTATACCCTCATCTCATTACCTATGCTTTCTAAAATTTTTTCAAGGCTTCCCTTAATATTCTTCCATCATATTTAGTTCCTTTCTACTCTTAGAAAAATTTAAAACTCTTCCAAGGTGCTTCTTGACAGGCACCAAGTTTTAGACCCATGGAGCTAGCTTTGTTTTCTTGAAGGAAATGGCACATGTGAGGTTTCTAGGTGTCTCAAGAACCTATATACACTCTTAGACAATTAGAAATACCACTAGAAAGCTTCATACATACCAAGGTGTAATAAAAAATCCTAGGTTTTGGAAACCTAATTTCTAATGCTTCTTTTTTAAGTTTCTTTGCATATACTTGTTTCTCACCCTTAAAAATGTAGGTTTCATGCTTGGTTTTGGTCAGATTTTGCTCCCTCTTGGTTGTTCTCTAGGTGGCCGAAAATCTCCTCTTAAGGAACAAGAAGAAGAAAGCATGGAAAGCTATGATACTTACTTTGATTCAAGCTTTTTCCAAGAGTCTTCTCCTTTGCTTTAGCTCCTCCTTGGAATTTTGAACTTCTCCCTTCTAAACATGGCTCAAAATAGATCAAAATCACACACCAAAACCATGGAAAGAAAGAGGAGAAGGGGGAGAACAAGTTTGCTAAAGGAAAGATCTTGAAATTTCAAGGATTTTCTTACCTTTTCTTAGGTTTTTGTCCTCCCTTGAAGCTCCTTCTTTTGCACCCTTCTTAGTAGAATTTCTCCCTGGTTTTTGATAGAAATTAGGCCTGCAAAATGTGAGAGAGAAGTGGGGCGACACCTATATATAGCTAGGGATCCATTAGAAGCTTTTCAAAATGTCAATTTTGCCCTTCATTCTTGGCTTTTAAGTTTTAGGCTCATTTTAACTCCTTTTCAAAAACTATCTTTTCAATCATAAATTTAGGTTCTTTAACCTATGAATGGCCTTTGGAATCACTCAAATCGAGTCTAAAACCTTCTCGAACAAATGGGTCAAGTTCAAGTCCACCAGTGTTCTAAAACGTAAATTGGAGGGGTTTTAACTATTGTAGGGGTTCCTATAGTTTTTAAGGCCTCTAAGAACTTTGAAAAACTCAAAAATTTTATTTAAAGATCCCTCCTTTGAGTTTTCTAAAAGTTATCCAAAATTACAAAAATGCCACTGCAATTTGCCAATTTTTTTTAGCCATTCCGGCTTCGGTTTCTTGGCATCCTAAGCCTTGGATCCTTGTTTTCTAATATTTAAAATTTTATCCTAATTTTATTTGGCCTTAACTGATTCATTTTTGAGAGCTCTATTTTATATCTGACCCATTTCTGTCATTTTTACGAAAATCAAGTGTTACAAGAAACATAGGTTTTAGAATATAGAAAATAAGATTGTGCAATGAAATCCAAAAGAAAGGCATTAGAAATTAAGTTAGTAAAGTTAGGGATTTTGTTGCACCTTGATATGTAGGAGACTTTCTAATGATAATTTAGGTTGTCTAAGAGTGTGAATGAGTCTCAAGACACCTAAAAAGTCTCCCAAGGGGCAATTCCCTAAAGAGAAGCAAGTAAACTCCATGGATGCATAATCCCATGTATGTCTCGACCTAGACCACTTTAGGTATTTAGGGAGTATTTTAAATTTTTTTAAGGCTAGAAAGGGACTAGATATGTTAAATGGATATCAAAGGAAGCCTTCGAATGAATTTAGAAAGCATGGTTTGTGAGATAGAGGTGTAGGTTCCATTTTAAGATATAAAGAAGCAACTTGCACCTAGGCTCCTTGAAATAAATATGTGATAACTCCAAGGAGTCTAAATGGAGTCAAGAGTCTTAAATTGAAGGAGAAATTGGAGCTAGGATCATGAATTCCCATAATTGCTTCATTGTGTCTTGTATAGAACCATAATGAAGTTATATGAGAATGTGAGCTTCCATAGAGTTAGTATAAAGGTAAAGCTAGTTCCAATGGTTAAATTATATCTTATTTGATGTATCTAGGCCAAGAGAATCAAGTGCCACTTAATTACATATGCTTGGCCGAAAAAGGGAAGAGGAGTTAAAGGAAAAGTGTGTGATACTTGTTTCAAGGTAGCTTTCTAATCTTTCTCACATGCATTGCTTGATTGTTTTCTTGTCATTGAGTGCTGATGTGTATGTTTGAACTTTGAGAAATGTTTTAGCCAATGGTTATATGTTATGGTATCATTATATTTCTTAAAATGTGTTTATGTATGCAATATGGCTTGAATAGGTATGGTTATGCCAAAAGTCCTTTAGCATGGGTGAGGATGAGCCAAAAGTCCCTATGAATGGATGAGACAAAGCCAAAAGTTTCAAGAAGAGTGAGGCTTAGTCCAAAGTCCCTTGAAAGTGGATGAGGCAAATCCAAAAGTCTAAAGGAAGATGGGTAAGGCTAAACCAATACCCTTGAGAGCTTATATATGATATGTTTGGGTTTTTATGACAAGGAAAATGATTTATGTATGTTCACTAGTAGTTTAAATGCCATGCATACATTCTTTGACCTGTGAAAGCATCATATATATATATGTTTGAAAGGGTAAAGAGCTATTGAGATTTTTTGAATCTTGCTCTTCCCTGTTTTCCATCTAACTATGTCTAAGTGAAGCTTAAGGAAGCAAAAATGGAAGCCAAGGAGCATGATGTGCAATGCTTTAACAATAGACTAGTTTCTAATGTAATGTAATGTCAAAGTATGTATGTATGAGTAGTTTATGACATGTAAACCATTGAGCATGTATAAAAGTATGTGAATATCATGTATGGATGGAAATAGGAACAAAATGTATGTTTACATGAGTTTTTGCCACCCATGAGCCATTATGTGCATGTGTATAAATGCAAGTGGCAAAGTGAGAATAAGCTCCATGATGATGTGACCCATTTGGCATGTTTCTATAGACTATAATTATGCTTTTAAACTTGCTCAAGTGGTTGTGAAAAGATGAGAAGAGCATTTAGTGCCTTGTTATCCCAGTTTGGACTTCAAATTTGACAAATTCTTGAGCTAAACCATAATCTGACCAAATGGATGATTTTTTGCTTGAAACTTAGCCTGCAAGTAGATATCATGTAGAGATTGTCACAAAAGCCAAAGATTACTCAATTTGGAGCTCTAGAGAATTTACTATGATTTTTCAAAATTGGCCAAATTATGTAGAATTGGTATATGTATTGTTCATATGGTTAGTTTGCTTCTCTGTGTCACTCATGGGTCAAATGAAGTCCAATACTTATGAAAGTTTGCAAATAGAAGCTTGACATCATAAGCTTTTCATAGTCATTGAGATCACCTCATTTGGAGCTCTGTAAAAGAAGAACCAAATTTTTGAATTTTTAGGTCTTGGAGCTGTCTAAGAACTGACTTGAAGTACCATTCTATTACTTTTCATGAGGCTAATGCTTTTGTCTTGCTTTGGAATTATTTTTTGTCATTATTGAACATCTAGAGCTTTCTAAAAAGCTTTCATATGTAGGATTTTGATTTTGCTAGAATTAGCTATGAATTTTCAAAATTCATATTAGAAACTTGTGATAGCAAACTCGAGAGCAACTTCATGTTTTTCTTATGCATGGTTCCAAACCTGAGATATATGAGATTAAATGTGATGTTTCTGAATTATATGGATATGATATAGATGGTAATTGATATTAATGAGGTCATATGGTCCATAAAGTATAAAATGAATAAATTGAGCTCTTCGTTATGCAATTTCCCGCCATTAAACGAGCTACTTTCCCAGAAATGTGTAATAATGAGCCTTGTAGTATGATTTTAAGGCTAGTGAGCTAAGGTATTATATTGAAAGGTTTACATTACATATACATCATATAATTAAAAACTTTGACATCAAAATATAAAATTCCCTAAACTATTGCCTAAGTTCTAGTTTTTAAGGGGCTTAGCCTTTATTTATTGCTCCACTTGGCTCACTTATACATGGTTAAACATATGTGGGGAAAGAGTGAGATTCAAAGAATCTCAATAGCTCTTTTACCCTTTCAAGCATACATACATGGCATGTTTTTAAGTTAAAGAATGCAAGCATGTACTAAAAGCATTTTGTAAACATACATAAACATTTTCTCATGTCACATAAACTCATACATTGTGAAAGCTAGGCTCTAAGGGTTTTTGGTCTAGCCTCACTTGATTCTTTGGGGCTTTTGGATTTGCCTTACCCACTTTTAAAGACTTTTGACTTAGCCTCACTCCTTGTGACTATTGGTTTTGTCTCACCAATTCTTAGGGACTCTTGGCTCGTTCTTACCTATTCTAAGAGACTTTTGGCACAACCTCACCCATTCAAGCTATTTAGCATTAAAAAATATATTTTAAGAAGCATAATGCTACCATAGCATTTCATCAAAGGCTATAAATATATCTTATGATTCAAACATACACACAAGCATCCAATGACAACAAAACATCCAAGACATGTATATAGGAAAGGTTAAAGAACTACTTTGAATCAAGAATCATAACCTCCTTCCTTGGTCTTTCCTTTCCCCTTCCCGGCCATACACACAGAACTAGGTAGGGCTTGATTCACTTAGTCTAGACACATCAAATGAGTCAAAATTACATCATTAGAACAAGTTCTTGTCTTATACATACTCTATGCAAACTTACTTTGTTCTAAGATATGGTTATGGTTCCATGTAAGTGCATAATGAAGTAATCCTAAAAATTCATGATCTTAGCTCCAATTTCTCATTCAATCTAAGTCCCTTGACTCTATTTAAACTCCTTGGAGTCATCACAATTTCAATTCAATGAGCCTAGATGCAAGTTGTTTCTTTAAGTCTTAAAAAGGAATCTAAATCTCCATATCACAAACCATGATTCCTAAATTCAAACTAATACTTTTTTTATGTTTATTAATCATATCTAGGCCATTTCCATCCTTAGAGTTAATTAAAACTCTCCCTAGGTGCGTGAAGCATGCTTGGCCAAGACATGAGCAAGATAATGGACCCATGGAGTTTGCTTGATTTTTCTTAGAAAATTGGCACTTGTGAAGCTTCCTAAATGTCTTAAGATCTCATACATACTCGTATATAGGCTAGACTATCCTTAGAAAACTTCAACATGGCTAGGTGCAATAAAAACCCTAAGTTATACAATTTTAATTCTAAATCTTTTCTTTTAAAACTAATTGCATATTCTTGTTTCTCATATTCTAAAACCCTTGTTTCTTCCTTACTAAGGCCATACATCATCCCCTCTTTGGTGGTCTAGGGTTGGTCAAAATTTCACTTACGAAGAACAAGGAAGAAGAAGCAAAGGAAGCCATGGGGTTATCTTGATTTCAAGCTTTTCCAATAGCACTTTAACTTGCTTCTTGTCTCTCCTTCAATTTGTCTCTTCCTCTCATTGAACTAGCCATGAATTGTCATACCTTATTTTATAACACTTTTTCCTACTACAATTACCTCATATAAAACTTAGAAGAGTCAACGGATACTTGAACTAATAAAATTTTTCATTTTAAAACTTCCTTATACAATTTCACTATTCATTTGGTCATTTCTAAATTCTTATCTAATTTTGAAAATACATACTTAATTATAGAAAAATCGTATGAGGTTAATTCAGGGCTCTACTTCAAGCTCTTTAAGCCTTTTGCACAGAAAAAATGCTTACTTAGCGGAGCACATATGAATTCATATATAGTTGCCCCTACAACAAATTAGACAGTTTTACCCCTTCACTTGACATATTATTATTATTTTGCTTTTATATAAGCAGATGCATTTTTTCATTTTAGGCTCATCAGTCATATTCTATTTACTCAAGGGTTAATTATATTCATGACTTTCCATTCCATAACTGAGTACCTTATAGTATCATAACATAACTCATACATGCAGTAATCTAAAGTATTTAATTACATAACAAAATGTGGTGCATAAAAGTAAGGCCCTCGATTTATGTCTCCACACTTTTTGCTCTGTCTTTGCTTGAACTTGGACCTAGCATAGGTTATATTTGGGGTGAGATTATGAAATCTCAGTAGTAGTAAACCAATCTCATTCACAAGCAAGCATGTAAGTACATAACATGATGCCAGTCAAGATGCCATATATCGCATAGCAATACAAGAAATTTCATACAAGGCCAAGCACAATCTAAGCATACATGTCTCATCTTATAGCATAAAGGACAACTTGATATAGCATAACACTCATCATTATACAAATATACAAGCTTAAAGAAAGAGAGAGAAAAACTACTACCTTAGCAAACTTTGTTCATCAATCCTTGGGACTCGGTTTACTTGCTTTTAGAGTTCCCAAAACAATATCAAACCCTATAATTATAATGATAATTCATTACAATCAACATATAAAGCTTAACTTCTAAAATAGGATGACCCCTTTTAAACTTAATGGGACCATTGGGATTGGAAAAATCTAACTCCTTCCCTTCCCATTCACTATGGCCGAATAGTATGCATTTCTTGACCAAAATTTAAGAATTTTATCCCATGAGTTTTAGGGGCTTTCACATAGGTATTCCTAGCTAAAAACACCATTTTGAATCCATTGGAATGGATAAAATCATCAAATTCCAGCCCTAACATCACATTTTGGTCATCACATAATCTAGCTCTGTTTTAGGCTCAAAGTGCGTTTCTTTGGTTCTAAAAATTCCATATCCTTTTACTTTATGTTTTAGGACTTGAAATTCAGTATACATGACTTTAAGACATTAAGAAAACACCATAAAAATTTTGGAAAAATTCGAACAGCATCTCCCCATGCTTTCTATTTTCCCAAAAATTACAGCTTTTGTATTTTCCAAAGTCTCAGCACATAACAACAATAACTAAGCTTATATGGCCTTCATGTTCAACATATATACTTCATTTCAAGGCCTTCATATTCAACATATAAACTCCATTTCTAATGATTCATATGCTGTCCAAAAATAACTCATAGCTAGGGTTTAACAAAACTAGCTTAAAGCATATGATTTACAAGTATAAGATGGAGAAAACTTACTCTTTAAGCTTAAGCCTTGCTTCCTTTGCTTTTCTCTCACTAAAATCCTTTCTCTTCTCACTTAGAGAAACATTTCACCTTGAAGAAAAGATGAATATGCAGCTGCCCTTTGGAGGAAATGGTTGGAGGATAGAGAAGATGAAGAAATTTGGTAAAGAATGGTGGTAGTTTTGCTTGGTTTCACTTCATCTTCCACTTTTTCTCCCTCCCTCTCTCTCTTCACGTTTTTCTCTCCTCCTCCCTTATGTGTGGCATGAAAATGGTGGAATGGAGGTGAAGGAGATGAATTAGGATGAAGTTAAAGGGTCATATTAAATTTGGACCCTTAGATCAACCTTTTCAAGATCAAATCCTAACCTTCCATTCCTTTTTCTTTTGATTTTCTAATTTTATAACTAAATATCTTATTTCAAAAATCCTTGGCCACACACTTAGATTCCTTTTCTTAGCTCTTAAGTTATGGATAGTAACCTTGGTTAATTTCTTTAACTCATCCATGATCTACTTTTAACTCAACCATAGTTAGTTTCTAACTTAATTATGGTGAATTCTTTAACATAACTAAAATCATTTTCTTCTCTCCCTTTCATTTTATATTTATATTTGGGTTTCATCTTCTCTAAAACCCTAATCATATCTTCTCTTCTCTTTTTGGGCCTTTAGAATCAGCTATTGGGCCTTATTGCAGTCTAACATCGGTGTTTGGGCCCAATTAAGGTTTTACGATACAATACATACCTTTAGATTTTCTAAAATTTACAAATATTATTTCCTCTACTTTCTAGCCATACTGAGCTTCAAACATGGTTCAGGGGCCCTTAACCTCAATCCTTACAAATTTCAGTGTCTATCAGACACTCGGGTCTATAGGTGTAATTTTCACCGTTCTGTATTATGATTGTGCTATAAACTTTTCATTTACTGCAATTCTGTCCCTGAAACTCCTTCAGGGTTTCTTAACCCTTTAGCTATTTTTTTTCTATAGTTGTTACAACTTTCTTTTTCTATTTTGCTCATAGCTACTAATTGGGATAACCAGATCTTAGATTGGATCTCGCTTGGCTATCCGAACAACTTGGCATCATTGGACCGTGGGTCACGAATTTATGAGATTCTTGCCTGATTTTTTGATATTCGTGCTTAAAGCCACGAATGGAGGGTGAAACTAGGGTTCCTTGAACTTTAGGGCAATTTATACATTTTTCCCAGCATATAACTTTTCTTTGCATTTTAGTCCCTGACTTCTTCATACTTGACTTTGAAGGCTCTTCGGAACCTTTTTTGATCTCTTTTTTTTTCATCTATTTTAGCCCCAATTGTAACACCATATATTTCTAGCATGCTTCTGATCATTTCTAAGTCTCATATGATCAATTGAACAAAAGGAAATGGAAAATGACATTAAAATAATGCCTTATTTCGCGTTACGTCGCGTATAAAAATTCCATTCGGTGTCACACGGACCATATGAGCTCATACAACCCGTTCTCATATTTAATTAGATACATAAAACTCATTTGCATAACCAAAGTTGGCCCACAACTCGTGGAATTCAAAGGGGACCATCAAATTCACACTCTTATTTTCGGCCAGAATTTCAATTTTTCTATCACAACTTCGGAAATTCATAACTAAATCCACAAAATTAGAAACCCAACAAACTTTACCATTCTAGAAAGCTCTGGATGTCTACCCCATGTTAAAAATAATTTCATCTCATGAATAATTAAGGGGAAAACATTTGACATCTGAAAAGCCACTGGAGTTGCTGTTGTTTGGGCCGTTGGTTCAGTTTACTGATAGGAAGTTTCAAAATTCATAACTAATTCTAGAAAAATTGAAATCATTCATTCTTGGCCATTCTAGAAAGATACTCATGTGTAATTTATGCCACAAATATTTCTATGCCATGAAACATAACACAGAAAGTGTTTGACAAGTGAAAAGGGGTAAAGGTTTGGATAGCTACTGGTACTGATGTAAGTGTCTGCTATGAACTTTGAAAATGTCCAATTAATTCCAAAAAAATCCAATCCATGAAAATAATACTAATTTGGAAAGCTATGAACGTTAAAGTAAAGTTAAAAATAGACTCAGACTAGAGAAAGCACGCTTAGCTACCTAAATTCAATGGAACAGTGACTCAGGTCGTGCTGAGCTACTACTACTATCCCAGAAATTCAAAAATTTATATCTCTCAGCTCAGACCTCCAAATGAGATGCTTCTAGTTGCTACAAGTCATTGTAATACCTAGTTTATAAATGTAAAATTTCATAGCCATTGGACCACGTTTGCCCCTCGGATGACACAATTTCACAACTGACCAAATAAACAGTACCAGTGCAAATTCGAGATTCTGATACCAACTTTAAAAAATTATAGAAAATTCCACAGACCTCCAAATGACCTGATCTTTAGCTTATCAAAAATATCTAGGCAAGATCTACTTGCATGAAAATTTTCAAGTCAAAAAGAGGTCATTTGATCAGACTTTGCCAGAGCTCAAGAATATGGTAATTTTGGTCCCAACAAGAGGCAACTTTGGTTCAAATAAGCCATCCATGGTTCAACACACATTTGAGCAACTTAGAAAGCATAAATATAGCATAAATAAGTCCCTCATAAGGTCTGAGTCCTCATGCAACTCAAATTCACCATGCCACTTCCATAAACATACATACACAAGTGGACTCCCAAGTAGTCAAAATACATAATTCGATTCATTAAACTCTATTCTTGATACATACACTAACTTTACATAGTTTTACACTTGTTCAAAGTGTCATGGCTCAAAAATAACATTTACATATCTACTTTTACATTCTAGTCATCATAGTACATCAAAATAGAAAGATTTGCTAAGAGATGAAGATTTAAGCTCCTTGGCTTCCATCCTTTGGATCTTGAACTCCACCTAGATGATATGAGATGAGAGAAAGGATGGGGTGAGATTCATTGAATCTCAATAGCTCATACACCTATTCAAGCATATTTTCAAGGCATATAACATGTCAAGGGTACAAGTATGCAACTTCTCAATCGATGAAGCATTCAATTTTCACATTTTTATATCACAAACACATGTCAAGAATAAGAATGAACTCTAGGGACTTTTGGGTTGGCCTCACCCCATTTTTAGGACTTTTGGATTGCCTCACTCTTGGTTTTTGGGACTTTTGACTTAGCCTCACCCATCTAAGGGACTTTTGGCCTTGTCTCACCCATGCCATGAGACTTTTGGCATCTCCTCACCTACATTAAGGGAATTTTGGCACTACCTCACCCTTATGAGCCATTTCCATCATTCAAAGACATTCAAGAAAGAATATTGGTACCAAAATAGCAACATAGCATCAAGTGGCATGTCTCAAACATATAAACATACACACAAGCACACAATGACACCATATGCAACAAGAAAAGATGGAGAGCTACCTTGGTACAAATTCAAGCTTTACTTTGCTTGTTTCTTCTCCTTTTCGGTTCCACAAACACAAGGAGGTGGGGTTAGATTTCTTTAGCCTATTCACAATAAACAACACTTAATTATACTCTTGGAACAGGTTATGACATTCAACTCACTCTTAAGGCTACACTTTGTTCTATTTGTCACAATATGATTCCATTAAGGACCTAATGAAACAACTACCATAATTAACATTCTTGGTTCCATTCTCTTGCCATATTTAGACCTCTTGACCTCATTTAAGGTCCTTGAAGCCATCACACACTCACTTTCACAAACCTAGGTCCATGTTTCTTCATAAGGTTATATTATGGAAGCCATTGCCTCATCTCCCAACCTAAGGCTTCTAAATTTTTTCCAAGGGTTTCTCCTATCTTCTTTTATCATATAAAGTCCCAAATCAAGCTTGGAACCATTTAAAACATTCCCTAGCTATCTTTAAGGGTCTTGACCTAGTTATGCTTCCATTAAAGACCCATGGAGTTTGAGATTTTTCCTTCATGGATGGGGCACTTGGGAGGCTTCCTAGGAGTCTTAGAAACTCAAACAAACACTTACATATGATGGGGAAGTCTTAAATCAACCTAGATTTTAACTTATGTTCAAGCACCCTACACTTTTTCAACTTAAGTTTTACTGGTTTTTCATGCATTTCTTTGGTATAATCCATCTTCCCATGGCTTAGTTTGATGGATTCTTTTGGATTATAAAATAGAAACTCTTTCTTCTTCATGGTTCTATTTGAGACATCCTACCATGGAAGAGGAGAAGGAGAAAAAGAAGCAACAAAGGGAGAGAAACTACCTTGCAATCAAGCTTCCTTCAAGAGCCCTTCCTCTTCCCTCTTTCTCCTCCTTAAATTTTGAATTTTCCTCCTCTGATCTGGACCCAAATCAGCACTAAAAATTACATTAAAACAATGGAAAGATGAAGCAAGAAGGGGAGGATGAAGTTTCAAGAGGAAAGAGCATGAAAACCTTACACTTTTTCACCCTTTCTTTGGCTTTTCT